>JAGGNK010011003.1:5054693-5199791 GCA_017590115.1 Montifringilla adamsi | reverse complement strand
GGCCCGGCCGAGCCCGGCAGGTGCCCCGGGGATGCTGCGAGCCCTGCCCGGCCCGCGGCCGAGAGACCGCACCGAGGGCCGGGGGGCGCGCCCGGAGCGCGGCCGCTCACCCGAAATCCTGGTCCATGGACTTGAAGAAGAACTTGTAGCTGTGCACGGGCCGGTTGCTGAGGACATTTTTGAAATCGGCCAGCGTGACTTTCTCCGGCGGCACGGGCAGCTTCACCAGGTACGGCGTCTCCTCCTCGTCGATGTGGTAGATGATCTTGGTCTCCGCCATGGGCGAGCGGAGCGGGGGCGGCCGGGCCGGGCCTCCTCGGCCGGCGCTCGGCTCCGCTGTCGGCCTTGCCCACAGGAAGGGAGCTGCGGGCTCGGGCTGGCGCTCCCTGCACTGCTCTCTAGCTGATGGGATGGGATGGGATGGGAAAGGGGATGGGGATGGGGAAAGGGAAAAGGGAAAAGGGAAAAGGATGGGATGGGGATAGGGAAAGGGGATGGGGATGAGGAGAGGGGAGAGGATGGGATGGGGAAAGGGGATGGGGATGGGGATGAGGAGAAGATGGGGTGGGAAAGGGGATGGGGATAGGGATAGGGAAAAGGATGGGATGGGAAAATGAAAGGGGATGAGGAGAGGGGAGAGGATGGGATGGGGAAAGGGGATGGGGATGGGGATGAGGAGAGGATGGAATGGGAAAGGGGATGGAATGAGGCGGGGGGGATGGGGATAAGGGAGAGGATGGGATGGTTTGGGAAAGGAATGGAGATGCGGAAAAGGATGGGATGGGAAAGAGGATGGGGATAGGGGAGAGGAGGGGATGAGGAAAGGGATGGGAATAAGAATGGGGATGGGATGGGGATGAGGAGAGGGAAAAGGATGGGATGGGTAAGGGGATGAGGATAAGGAGAGGGAAAATGATGGGATGGGGAAAGGAAAGAGGATAGGATGGGAAGGGAGATGGGGATGAGGAAAGGGGAGAGGATGGAATGGGAATGGGGATGGGGATGGGGATAGGGAGGGAAATAATAAGATAAAAGAAAGGTATGAGAATAAGAATGGGGATGAGGAAAGGGAAGAGGATGAGAATAAGAATAGGGATGAGGAGAAGGAAGAGAATGGGATGAGGGAAGGGGAATCAGAAAAAAAACTCTTTAGTGCCACACAGGTGATGTATTTGGAAAGAATTCACCTTTATTTCTATAAAATCCCCAAAAACGACAACCGGAAAATGAAGATTTCAGAGCAGCATCCTTAGGTCTCAAAGAATGTCCTGCTTATTAAAAAAACCCCTTTTTCAGTTAAACCCCAAAAATACGAGTTGAGCTTTCTGTCCTAGCAGGCTCTGCAAGCACCCCAGAGTGCTCCTGGCATGGAAAGTGCTCCCTGAATCCATCAGAACCACTGTGCAGGAATGGGAAAATTCCCTTTGGTGGGATCACAACTCTGGCATGAGCAATATTGTCTGAGATCCTGAGCTTTATGGAGTTTTTGCAGCATGGAACTCAGGCAAAACATTAACATTTGGTCCCCTCAGTTGGTATTTAATGACCTCCTGGGTTCTCAGGTGCCCACCCAGAGCCTGAACCTGCTGGGAGCTCTGTTCTTGCTCCCTGAGCTTCGCTTTCACTTCTGACAGCTGGAAATAATAATTGTCAGATGATTACCCCCGAGCAGACGTGAGCAGGCTGGCTCTGTGACTCACAAAAAGCTGCCCAGAAAGCACAGAAGAGAGGAGATCACTTTCATGCTGCAGTCAAACCAGCAGCTAATCCAATTAAAGAGGACAGAGGAATGCAGGATGCACCCCTGGCCCATCAGGGCTAATACCTCGAGTCTTGCAGAGCTCAGGCCTTAACACTTCAGCAAAAAAGAAATAGGAGGCACCAAATCTCTTGCTGATAGTGCTGTGCCCTCTGTGATAGAGGGAAGAGTCTTGCAGGGCCCTGCAGGGAGCAGAGAATGTCCTGAGGGATAAAAGCTGTTCACCCTTTTCTTCATTTACAGAGCAGTTACCACACAGGGAATAAGCAAACCCTTCTAAAAAGCCATTAAAACCTTTTTAGAATTACAGCAATGCTGTTGCTTGTCTTGGGGAATTCTGAGAGCTCATCACACTCTGGGTGCTCAGGCAGAGCTTCTGACCTAAACCACTGCCCCAAGATGTTTTTGCTTTAGGGATTCTAAATTTTTACTGGAGAATCTCTAAAACAATTCTTGAACCTCAGGTAGAACACATGACCTTAATATTCCCTGGGAAAAGAACTGAACCCCTCTGTTCTTGGGCAAAAAAATTTGGCAGTATTTCACAAAATAAGTGTGTAAAAAGATGGGACAAAAGGGAAACCAAAGCTCTGAGCACCCACCCAGAGGTGTCCTGGGTGGTTTTCATATCAAGGATTTGTCTGTAAAAGAACAAAATTTCACCTTGAGGATTGTTGGCAAGATCGGCATTGACACAGAAGATGAACTAAAGATGGAAATGATTCGAGAGCAGAATGAGGAGCAGAGAGAATTTCAACTTCTGGATCTGGTCTGGAAGATCTGCAAGGTTTTTTTTCCCATTTATTCTCCCTCTGTGTGCAGTGGACCATGGGCAGTCACTGACAAGGAAATGGAGACATTAAACACTAGAGGGAAGCAAAAGACTTTGCAGTAACCTCTGCAAAGCTCCCCGGGGCTTAAATGTAATAAACATTTATTTGTGTTTTAGGTCCTTTTACATCTAAACCTTTTAGAAAAGATTTAAGTTGAAATATATAAAAAGTTTCAGATATAAAAATAAAAGTAGTTATAGAGGTAAACAAGGAGTTTAGAGTGCAGAACTGTAGGTTTGTGTGTCATAACATGATTAACTAAGAAAGCTTACACTGTAACATGGGTCCATAAGATGAAATATTTAAGGATTGGGTCAAAAACATGAATATCTTTGTTGGCAGTGTCTTATTGGTTAATAAATCTTTAAAAGGACTTGTAACTAAGGGTCTTGTGACCTTCTGAACCCTGCTGTGAAGATGTGAGCTGAACTCACCCTTCCTGCTTATGTAGAAGATAAGAAAAATAAACTCATCATCAAATCCAACTCAGAGATCCTGTCTCTAATTCCTTCCAAAACCCCCCACAAGTGAATTATCCCAGTATCCTGCCTTGATCCTTCAAATCCTTGTCCCTGCAGTGTCCAGGAGCTGTTTCCATCAGTGGCCCTGGGAGAACTCTGCTCTGCCAGCTCAGGGGCTGGGAGGCCTCCAGGAGCAGAATGTGCAGCAGGAACTGTGCAAGGTGTTAGTCCTGCAAGGAAAAGAGGAATTTGGGCTGGCAGGGAGATCTAAATTCCAGCAGGAAATGTTATCTTCCCTTCTGGACCTGCAAAGTGAAATTTAGAAGGGCTGCCAGCCTTCCTCTCTGCTGGATGGTTTGAGCTCCATCTCCAGCTGCAGATTTGTTCCTTATACAACATTTCTGGAGAGCTGAAATTCCTCTGGGGGCCCCATGACCCTGTCAAGTAGTGATGTCCCAGGTGGAAATTTTATTGGAATCACTGGAATAATTTACTGGATCCAATCTGCACTTTGTCAGGCACTTGGGGATGCTCTGAGATGAAACACCCCTGCTGTTATTGGGAAGAATTAGCTAATGCTGGCTGAGAGAACACCTCCAAAAGGGCAAGAAATAAAATCAACCTGAGCTGGAAAGTCCATTTTATTCTCCTTTATTTCTTAAATGTTGGGAGAGGATTATCCTGGACCAGAATCCCATTCCATCCCATCCCATCCCATCCCCACCTGGCATCTCTGACCATTACCCAAATCCAGTGGTCAAAGCAAGCATGAGGAACTCACAGAGCCCTTCCCACCCCCTGTTGCACAGAATATATTAATTTTTCCCCCCCTTAAGCTATTCTGCAGCCCAGGAGTCAGAAAAATACTAAAATGCCTCTGGAGTTTATGAGTAACCCCACTCTGAGCTGTGCTGAGCAATTGGAGCTGGCAAGGAAAAAAATCTCCAACCTTTGACTCACTGACATGAAAGGGAGGAAGAGAAACTTTAATGACAATTCTTTGAGACTGTGCCACCCTGATGGAATAAGCAGCACAGCCTCCTGCACCTGCAGGAATGCAGCCTGCCTTTCAGGGCAGGGTAAAAAAATCCCTCTCTGCTTCAGGGGAAGGCAAAAAGGGGCTTGGGATCAAGCCCAGAGCTTCCTCTGCACTAATCCTGGGCACTTTTTGGGGTGGATGTTCAGTGAGGATAAAGGGAATTCATTACAAATCACAAAAGAACCTGTGGAGAGCCGTTTCTTTAATTTCTTGGCCCTTCCAATTTCTTAGAAGGGCCAAGAAATTAAAATATGAGGCTCTGCTTAGCTGCAGCTTAGGAAGACTCACCTGCACCTCTGGTTCTTTTCTATTATTAATGTTTTTACTGCTTGAAGACATTGAAAATAAGGCCCCCCAATACAATTATTCTTTCACACAGCCCCCAGTAACAGACGTATTAACATCTGTAAAAATGTCCATGGTTTATTTGTCATGAAAAGTGCATTGCTGTGACATCTCACCTTGTGAAGGTGTCACAGCCCCTCTGGAGGCCTCACCCACCACGTTTTGGGCAGAGCTGAGCTCAGTTTTGAGGAGCCACGCCACCCCCTGAGCCCTGTCACAGCCAGCTGAGATCCCTGTGCCCCTGGGAGGAGGGACAAGGGGCTGGGATGGGATTTGGATGCCTGAGAACCTCGGCACCAGTCAGACAAGACACCCAAATTGGCAAGAAAAGAGTCCTGGAGATGCTGCCCCAGCTCCATTCACACAAATCCCCCCCTCTGCCACCCCCTCCAGGCCACCAAACAGAGGGATGGCACTCCCTGGCCACCCTCACCAAGTCCCTGTCACCACCCTCCTCATATTTAGAAATAAATATGGATTTATTTCTAGGGCGAGCGTTTGCAGTCACCCACAACCCTGATATCAAAAAGCCCCCCCCAGTGAGACAGACTGGGGGTAAATTATTGTCCAGACCCACCCTGCAGGAGAAAATACCAGGAGAATTCCATCAGCAGGAAACACTTTTCCTTCCATCCCCCAAGAACTGATCACATTTACAGCTTTCCTGGAGTTTGGACTTGCTTGCATTACAACACTGAATCACTTCCTATTTTTTGGCAGCCCCACCTGAGAGTGTTCATAGGCAGAACCCCCCTCAGGAATCCACCCCAAATCCATGGGAATGGACTCGTTCCCCTCCTGGATTTCTTTTCTGAGCCCCTGGTCCATGAAATTCCTGATGTTCCTCCTCCTGGATTTCCTTTCTGAGCCCCTGGTCCATGAAATTCCTGCTGTTCCTCCCTTTCACCATCTCCCTGTGCTGGGTCCTACCTTTGGTGGGATGTGCTCTGTGTGGCCTGGATCCAGCCCAGGGTGCAGAAGAATTCCATCCCAGGTGACACCCAGGAGCTCAGCCCTGTGCACAACATTCCTGCTCCTGATCTACCTGAGACACATTTACTGCACTGCGACTGCATCCACCAAATCTGCTCTGGGCTGTGCTGAAACACAGAAACAAACCAACAAAAACGGGGTGAGAAATGCAGAGTTCAGCTCTGAGCTGAGCCCTCAGCCTTTGGTGTGCTTTCCTTTCCCTGTAAAACGAGGATATTGATATTTCCCAACTGATAAAATGAGGTTTTGGGAGGGTTGTGCTTCACCTGGGAGGTGCCAAGTTCTGTGTGAAATGATTTTTGCCAGCCTAGGACAGGGATCAGCTTTTTCCATTGTTCTCCTGATGGATCCACCACATGGAAAAATGCCTGGTGCAATGATGGCTCAGGAATAGTGATGCAGGTGGTTTTATTTAAAGCAATAACATCAAAGCAAAACCTCTGCTGATTCAGCTCATAAAAATCATTGATGCATAAAATCCAACAATAATTGTCAAGAAAGAAAAGGGGAAGGGAGGACTGGGAGAACAGAGGAAGAAAAGGCAACTCAACCCCATAAATGCACACAAGACAGTTTAACTCTTTCATGAAGCATTTGCACCCTTGTGTGGGGGAAAAAAAAAAAAAGTGGATGTGGAAAAAATTCTGTGGGAACTGGAGGGAGATGGAATTAAGAAAAGCCATCTCTTTTCCATGTTATCTATCTTGGATGGAAGCTTCTGGTCCAGCCAGCAGCTTGGGAATGTCTTCATTTACAATATTCCTTCCTGAAATCTGAAAGCAAATGGAAACAGGGGGTCAGCACCTGGAGAGAGACTTCAAACCATTCAAAGAAGCACAAAAATATGGATTTATTTCTAGGGTGGGCATTTGCAGTCGCCCACAACCCTGATATCAAAAAGCCCCCCCAGTGAGAAAGACTGGGGGTAAATTATTGTCCAGACCCACCCTGCAGGAGAAAATGCCAGGAGAATTCCATCAGGGACAGCTCCTGGGCTCTCCATCCCCTGCTCGGTGTCATTTCAGCCCCATTTATTAAATCCTCATTCCCCTGGAATGAGTCATGGGATCTCAGAGCTGATCACAAGCCCTGCCTGACACAAGTGCTGTCCTACAAACACAGGCACAACCCTGGGGATGAATCCTGGATCAGCAAGAGGAGATCCAGCCCCCAGGGAGGGAGAGCTCTTTGCTTTTCTTGGATGAAGTAACTGCCCATTACCCAGAAATTAATTCTACTCCAAACACTCTCCTTCTGCACTGTGTTTTCTGCCCAAACACCACGCCAGGACATTTTTGGGCTCCATCTCCCTCCCTCTGAGGTCACAGCAGAGCAGGCACAGTTCCAGCCCTGCCAAGCTTTCTTTTTCCAATCAAGAAAAATTCCAATTTGTGCCATGCCCAAAGCTTTTAAAAGCCTAATCACTGCTTGCATCTCGTGGCTCTGTGATGAAAGGATGGGAAGGCAGCTGGCTTCTCATTCCTGCTTCTGCCATGAGGTTTCTCATTCCTCTTTGGCTGTGGCTTGGTCACTCACTGATGGACTGTTCCCACCAGAAGCTCCCTGCAGCCACCAATTAAGGGGAAGAAAGTCATGATTACCTTTGTCTAAATCAATGTTCTTTGCTGGGAAGCTCCTGGCTTGCTCAGCCTTCTCCTTCAGGATGTTGTTTTTGTAATCTGTGCAAGGGAGGAGCAGGATTCACACAGGAATTAGGATATGAAAAGAAAACAAGAGTTTGATGAGCAGAACAGAGGTGATCAGCCCTTCCCTGCTGTGCTCTAGGACTGGCATCTCTGATTTCTAGGAATTATTTGTGGAGTTACTCAGCAGGAAAACAGCTCTGACTTCATTTTAGCCCCTGGCATTAATCAGTTGTGCAAACTTCAGCTCCCTGCTCCTCACAGGCAGCACAGATCCTTCCAGCTCTGGATTATCTCCTCAAAGCTCACTTGGAGGTGACTGATGCAATTATCCAGAGATTTTGCTCTCCTGGGACACACAGAGAAGGATTTTTGCAACCCAGCCTCTGCAATCCAATGTTTTTTTGGTTTTTTGGGGGTTTTTTTGTTTTTTTTTTTTTTTTTTTTAATTCTTGGGACCTAAGGTTTGTCAGCTTTTTCTTTTAAAGGTTGTACCTTTACTGGGGATGCAAATAAAAAAATCAAAGGGACAATTATCTCCTGGTTTATCCAGCAAGTTGCAGAACTTGGCATCATGAAAAGGCTTCAGGAACCTCAGGGTGGTGCAGACAAGAGCAGCAGTTTTTTGAAATGGATTCACTCCAAACCCCAGCAAGAACCAAGCCCTGATCAATTATTGACACAATAAACTCAAGGCTGCACCTTCAAACCCCAGCAAGGAGCAGCATCTACCTTCAGGAATGCTGGAAATTCCCCAAATCAGTCCTATAAATCCCGAAAAAAACCACTTTCACGGTGTGAGATGAGCTTCCTTCCCCTCTTCCCTTTCATTTTACCACAAGTTCCAGGGGGATTTGTATTTTCTCTTTTCTATCTCAGATTTTCTTCCTCTCACTCTCTGTTCATCTGCCCTAATTGCAAGCACAGAAGGCCCAAATGCTCACTGAATTATTTGACATCCAGGGAGGAGAAAATCAGAAAGTTAAACCAAAGTGGCTTCAACAGAAGGTGGAGACAATGAACTCAACAAACTCAGGACTTCTCCTTACCCAATTTTGATCAAATAAAGTCCATACCCACTTCCAGAGGTTAAAAAATGGGTTAAGTCACTCCCAAATATCCAAGTGCCATTAGAAATTTCAGATTTACAAGGATTCTGAGCTGGTTTGGTGGCCAGGGATACCTACCCAGCCTGATGTCTTCACTTTTCTGTGGGGTCAGATCTGTTGTGTCCACTGTAAATTCTTTAAGATTCACATCCTTCCTGAAAAGGGAATAATGGTGGGAAATGGTATTGTCCCATCTTTTAATAACTGGCTCCTTTCACACTTTTTCCCATTAGCTTTTCTAATTCTTTATAGAATTTATTTAATTTTTAATTTTTTCCCCCACCTGTTTGTCCTGATCTTAGAACAATGGGTAGCCAATCCTGGAATTTCCTTCTCTTTTCCACTTTAATCCTATAAAATAAGGCCTGGAGGAGCCCAGCTCCATGATCCTGGCCCCATCTCACAGCAGATCTGTGCATTATTCCTTTCCCACCAGCTCCCAAGGACATCTCACAGAAACTCCATCCCCCAGTCAGCTCCCAAAGGGTAACAAGAGGAAGTTCAATTGCCAAATCAGCCCCACAAACCATTTTCTCCTTCCACTTCCTCCTCCTAACCAGATTTTCAGCTGGTTTAGGCTCTTAGCAGAGGAGGAAATTTAAATTATTTCATTTAAATGCATTCTAAACCTAATTAATAATATTAATTACATTACAATTGATTATACTTACTCTCCATATTTCTTCACGTTGTATTCATAACCTAACCAGGAGGAAAAAGCAGAATGAGCAGTCAGCCTGCACTTGATGACCCTGGAGGTCTTTTCCAACCCAGACAATTCCACAAAATCAAGGCCTGGACATTTTCACACCACACCAGCCCTGCAAATCCTGGACACCTGAGCTCCTAAGGGACAAATCCCACCTGTGAAGGGCTTTTCTTCTCCCTTCTACAGAGAAAATCAGGAGTGGGATTCAGCCAAAGCCTGGAGGTGGTGACCCTGGAGGTCTTTTCCAACCCAAATAACTCCATGAAATCAAGGCCTGAACATTTTTACACCACACCAGCCCTGCAAATCCTGGACACCTGAGCTTCCAAGGGATAAACTCTGCTTGAGAAAGGCTTTTCTTCTGCTTTCTATGGAGCAAATCAGCAAATCTGGAGTGGGATTCAACCAAAGCCTGGAGGTGATGACCCTGGGGGTCTTTTCCAACCCCAACAACTCCACAAAATCAAGGTCTGGATATTTTTACACCACACCAGCCCTGCAAATCCTGGACACCTGAGCTCCCCAGGGACAAATCCCACCTGTGAAGGGCCTTCCTTCTCCCTTCTACAGAGAAAATCAGGAGTGGGGTGCAGCCAAAGCCTGGAGGTGATGACCCTGGAGGTCTTTTCCAACCCCAACAACTCCACAAAATCAAGGTCTGGATATTTTTACACCACACCAGCCCTGCAAATCCTCCCCCTGGGCAGGTTCCTGGTTTTCCAGGAGGGCATCCCTGCCTGCAGCACTGCTCCTGGCAGGAATGATTGCAGGCCAGGTCAGGATTTCCCTGGACTCACCTCTCTGCCGGCGCCTGCGGGTGACGAGCACCACGATGATGAGGAGGACGAGGAAGAGCAGCAGAGTGGCCAGGATGTAGCCCAGCTGCTGGAAGAAGTGCATCCTGCTCTCAGGGATGATGACATTGATGACATTGTGGCCCCTGACCACGTTTGGATCTGAGGGAAGGAGAACAGGAGGCATCACTGGAAGTGGGATCAGAGGAGGGAACGCTTAGGGAGGAATTCTGAATGGCAAGAATTAATCAGTGCCTGATTTCTCATAATTCCCAGGGTTTAACAGGATCCCTTCTCTAGGATCAGTGATCCCTGGCCTTCAGAGTGTTCTTGCAGGGGGGAATTTCAGAGCAAAGCCAGTCCCAAACCTTCCAGAGGGTCCCAAAACCTTCCTCTGGGTCCCTTTCAACACAAACTCCACGCTGCTCTGGCTCCAGACAGCAGCTCCTCCTTGCCAAGGGTTATAATTTATGGAGTGGGAAGAGTTTTCAGAGCCAAAAAATGAGCTTCCTTTGAAATGAAATAAAATCAATAAAATAAATAAACCCCCCCAAAAGCAGAGGAAAGCCAAGATTCCATTCCTTTTGAGGGTGCAGCAGGATTTCTATCCCACAGAACAGGGAAGGGGAGCTCAAAGCTTTTACGTGGAACTTTTTTTTTTTTTTTTTTTTTTTTTGGTAGATCTCAAATAAATAGGTCAATGTTTTACACATGTAAAGAGGAAGTGACTTCTCTGCTTGCAACAGTCAGAGGAATGGACAAAGCCAGCCCAGGCATGGATGGAATCCCACAGGACTCTGCTGGGAGAGGGGTTTTTCCTTCAAAACAGAAAAAAAACCCTTCACCTTCACCCCTTACAGGGAATTTTCACAGAGCACCAGGCAAGATCAGGATGAAGCCCTCACCTCCCATTCCCCTGGGAGTTCCCCCTGCTAATTATCCAGAGGGAATAAGGGGAAAAGTGGGGAAATAAGATCTCAAAAATACCTCAAAAGCCACAGCACCCTTTAGCAGATGTGTCCTGACACTTCTGGCAGTGCTGGCACTGGGACTGCTTCCAGTTTTTTGGGCAGTTTGTTTCCAGCAGTTAAAAATACCAACCCAGCAAAAATCAAATTAAATCAGGCAAGAGTGGGTTGAAATAAACACTCTGAAAGCAGAGCTGGTTGTTTGCTAATGCCAACAGCAGTCCTAGAAAATCAAAAAGCTTGAGCAACGTGCTCTGTTCTGATGGCCCAGTGCTCCACTCCAGCAGCACTCTGCTTTTACTGGGATTTCCAGTTCTCCCTGGATACAGAGCTGGAAAAACCATGGGATTTCCACCCTGCCAAGCTGGAAAATATCAACTGAAACCAAGAAAGCCACTTGCAAAGCTGCAAACATGTGACAGCTCTGCTGTGTCCCATCCCTGGCTCCTTGCTGCCATAATGAGATGGTGCCACAGCAAACAGAGCAATTTCTATTCCTGGCTTTTTGCTTTCCCCCAGAACTGGGTAAGGGCTGGGTTTAAACTTCAGGCAACACTGAGGAGGTCACAACATGGAGTGGAAACAGAGATTTAATAGCTTTGGGCAATGGGATGTACCCCATTTGATAACTGGGGAAACTGAGGCACAGCTCAGTCCCACTGTCAGTGCCCAGGGCAGGACCACGAGGTCACACAGACTCCTCCTCACCCTACACCAGAATTGAAGCTGGGGTGGTGAAGGTTTATTCTGTAACCAAGATCTGATCTCACATCCACCCTGCCCCAAATTCACTCCCAGGACATTTTAACCACTGAAAAATAAATCCCAATGGTGAAGAGGAAACCTTAAATTTAAGAAGTGCCTCAACATGATCTTCCCAAAGCATCAAAGACCAAACTTTTCTGCTGGAAAAGGTGGAGAGCTCCCCACAAGGTTTGCCAATATTTTAGCACTCATCATGAGGCACAACAGATTCTTCAGGCACCTGCTGCAGAGCAAACCCTGAGTAAAAATACTCTTTTAGTAAATATCCGCCACATTTGCACTGCTGAGCCTGAGAGCAGCACGGAGCCCCTGCCTCTGCTCCAAACAGGATGAACTTTCCTGTATGGGAATGGAGCTTGGAGCAAGGCCAGGAGCTGAGGCTGCTGCCTGATAAAAGCTCCTGGGTTTGCTTTTGGTGTCTCCCCGTTGCTGTTGTGCTCCCCAGAAGAATTCCAGGCAGTTTTTCGTGGAATGGGGCAATCAGCCTCCCCTGGCAGGGCTGGAGAAGGAAACCTCTGGATGTCTCCACTGCTCACACATTCCCTTGGACTCAGCACATTTTTGGGAGTGCTGAGGGGTCCCAAAGCTGCTGGTTTGGACAGAGGAAGTGGCTTCTGCCAGGAAGGGAAATTCCTCCAGTACAGCCAGGTTAAATCACCCAGAGATTCCACCTCCTTTCTGAGCAGGTGGGAAATACTCAGGACAGTATCCTCAATAAATTTGTGGGTGAACTACTCTGGAAGCAAGATCTGGCTTCCATCTGTGGATAAGGATCAAGGGCTGTGTGCAGGAACTCTGATATTTGGATGTCCTGGTCTCCAGCCACCTCTCTCAGCACTGCCTGGATTTTCTGGACACCAACCTTAGCCCCAGGGAAAAAGTTTAGGTCTCTATGACTTGAGAAAGCCAATTTCTTACAGGAGAATAAACCTATTTAAAAATGTATGAAGCAAATCAAAATTCTGTATTAAACAGCCAATAAATATTAAAACACAATGAATATTTTAAAGTGTTAATAAAGAACTATACCCAAAAGACTTTAAAAAAAAATTAAACTTGGGATTTTTGTTTTCTTTTTCTGCCTGAACGAAGTGTGATGGTTTTGAGTTTGGACAGGCTGACAGATGATAGCTCAGTGCAGTGGAAAATATGAAAATTGGTTTATGGCACACACACACAAAAAAAAAAAAAAAAAAAAAAAAGAAAAGCTGAAGGGTGGAGGAAAATTCCTGGTGGTTGATTCTGCATGGTCTGGCACCTTGCACAGCCTAAACATCCGTGCAAAGGGGAGAGAAACTCTGGTGGGAAGAGCTGTGACAGCAAAGGCAGGGCTGCATCACCCCCCTGCCCACACCTCCATAAAGGCACGGAGCAAAGAGAGCCAAAAAAAAGGGAGAGGGAGCTGCACAAAAACACAAACCAAACCCAGCTTGTTTGCCTGGGGACTGCCAGCAGTGCAGAACTGCCCTGGGGCAGTAAGTAAAGGTGATAGGTCAGAAAAGCAAAATAAATCCTGTGCCAACATTGGGTTAGAAAGCTCTATATTGCCTTGTCATGAAGAACCTGTGAGTATCTTGAGCTGTGGCTGACTGCTTGTCCTTGTAAATCTCAGGGCCTCTGATGTTTATCTGAGCAATAAATCATTCTTGGTATGATTCCAATTGTTCTTGGTATGGTCCCATTCTGTTGGAACCCTGGCTGTTGAGAAATTCAGACTTTCTGTACAGACAGACTCTGACCCCCTGGAGAGCACTGCATTTGACCTGAGGCTGTGGAGAAGGCTTCCAAAATGGAATGATAGAATTGGGATTATGGGTGTGGAGTTGGTTAGAAGTGTGTAATGTCACAGGGTGGAAAACTGAGAGTTTGGGGTTTTAGAATATAGAAATAAACATGAAGCAAGATGGAGGTTTTAGGGCAGAGGCAGGTTGTTCTTCTTTACCTTCTTCTTCCTTCTTCTCCATGGGTTTGGATGGTTTTGTGTAATTGGACAGAAAAGTCCACATTGTGGACTTCAAGTGATCAGTTATTGGGTTAAAAGTGAAAATAATTTAGATGCAATTTCCTAATTGGATAGTTTAGCCTTAAAAGATCTTGTAACAAGAGATAGTTGGCTATTTTGTGCCTTCTTGGTGAAAAACTGCAGAACTCACTGCTGTGAGGCTGTAACATTGATAAGAAACAATAAACACCTGAGTCTGAACACAAACCATCGTCTCAAGTGCCTTCAATCCCAGCCTCGACAGGGGCAGAAAAAGCAAATTGAGAACCCACAGCACTCCTTTAAATGAATGTGATGCCTGCAACGGTGCCCACTCTAGCAGGCACAGGGCCTGCAAGGCCTCCCTGGTGGTCAGCTGCCTAAGATAGGAAATGCCCAGCCATGATGACAGGACCAAAGAAGCCTCTCTTCCACCTTCAGACCCTCGTTATCTCTCTGTAAGACCTCAGGTCATATTCACCTCGACCCCTACCATTGGACAACTTTCAAAACTCCTAAATCTGATAAAAACACCCTCCTCTGCCCAGCTCGGCAGAAGAGCTGCCAGTGAGACCCCTTGCAGAAGATACCAATAAAGACATCTCTGAGGAACCTCAATAAAGACATCTCTGAGGAACCTCAATAAAGGCATCTCTGAGGAACCTCAATAAAGACATCTCTGTGGAACCTGAATAAGGACATCTCTGTGGAACCTCAATAAAGACATCTCCTCTCTCTCCCTGTGTCTGCCAAAGGCACTCAGCAAACAAGGAGCTGAAATCACTAAAGAGCTGAAATCACTAAGGAGCTGTCACAACCCAGGACATCCCTCTGGGTGCCCTGGATGGCTCGAGTCCCTGGCAGGAAGCCAAAGACACTTGGGATTTCAATCTTAACCCATGGAGCAAATTACCAAGTTTGTATGAAGAATTAGAACTCACAAAAGTTTAAGTAGCATAACAGTAGTTGTCACAGGGTGAAAAGTAGAATTTTGGGATTTTTAGAATGGGGGTTTGGAGTCCCAAGATGGAGGAATTTGAGCGTTCCCTGTCCTTCTATCTTCTTCCTAACGTTCATGTTCTGGGTGATGCTGGCACTTTTGGATTGGTTTAGAGTAGAAGTAGACAATCTATTGGTATTGGAAAATAATGGTAAATAAAGTACACGTAGTTTTTAGTATAAAGAGATAGCAACACCTCAGGGCAGGGCAGTGTGCCCTTGACAGACCTGCTGAACAGACCTCTGTGGGTCTGGAAAAGAATGTTTTAGATAAAAAACAATAAACAACCTTGAGAACCAGAGCCGAAGAATTCTGACTCTTTCTTTGACCATTGGGCTGGGGAAAAAGAACTCTCAGGGTGTATTGACTACAGGAAATCCAAGAAAGAGCTGAAATCCCCCAGGAGCTGAAATCACTCAAGGGAGCTGAAATCACTCAAGACAGATGAAATCACCCAAGACAGCTGAAATCACCAAAGAGCTGAAATCACCAAAGAGAGCTGAAATCACTCAAGAGAGCTGAAATCACCCGAGAGCTGAAATCACCCAAGAGAGCTGAAAGCACTCAAGAGAGCTGAAATCACTCAAGAGAGCTGAAATCACTCAAGGGAGCTGACATCACTCAAGAGAGCTGACATCACTTAAGAGAGCCAAAATCACCCAAGAGCTGAGCTTGCTAAGACTGCCTGCAGCCCTGAAGCCTGCCTGAGGGGCCCGGACAGGTTGTGCTTAACTGAACTTCTCTGTCTGGGACACCCAAAAACCCCAGAGCCGCACCACAGTCCATCTCTACAAGGCCACTCACCTGCAGCAGGGACCACGGCGTGCGTGGTGATGTTCACCACCTTCCTCTCTCTCTCTGGCTCCGTGACGGCCACGTGGTAGATCCTGCGCTCGTGCAGCCCGCAGTAGTGGTGGTGCAGGTGGCACGAGTAGGTGCCCTCGTCGGCGCTCTCCAGGCGGGAGATGCGCAGCGAGAAGTCTCCGAGGGCGAAGGCGCCGCGGGTGACGTTCATCTTCTGCCGCAGGAACTGGGGCCCGTAGGAGCGGCGCTCGCCGGACGCGTACAGATCCACCAGGCGGTCGGCACGGTCCTGGGGCACCCCCGGGGGCTGCCGGTCCCAGTGCACCACCTGCTGCTCCTCCTCGCTGTGCCGCTCCGTCCAGATGTGCTGGCGGTTGACGCACGGCAGCGTCACCGTGCTGCCCTCCGGGGCCACCAGCACCGGCTTCTCGCCATCCCAGTACTCGCTGGCCTCCTCGCCTGGTGGGGAACACAACTTTGGAATGGGTTTGCTCCACTAGTTTTGTCCCACCCGTCCTGGTTTTCCAACATGATTGGTTTAAGTTTCCGTCCTGTGATGCTTTGTGTAGGCTGAGCTGGAACAGAGGCTGGGCAGAATTAAAGAATTTTATCTGCTCAGCATCAGCAGTGCACATCAAGGGCTGGGCATTAGGACAAAGCAGCAGCTTGGGATTAGGAGGAGAAATCTGGGAGATGGGGAGAGGAAAACACACTTCAACCTGAGCAGCAGCTTCCTGGAAATATTTGGAGTGATGCCTTGGGAAGGCTGACCTAGAACAGACTGGACAGAGCTAAAGAATAAAGCAGGGATTTATGAAAAGGATCTCCTCCATGGATCCACCTTGGGCAGCACAAGAGCCCAGCCAGGGCTGCACCCAAGATGAACCAAAATGGTCCCAAAATGAACCCAAGGTGAACCAAAATTGTCCCAAAATGCACAAGCGCTCACAGGGTCTCTCCCTGGGATCAGCTCTGATCCATGTGCACATTGCAGTTCATTGTCCAATTCCAGCTGCAACCCCTGCACTCCCATCCTGCTTGTTCTTCTCTCTCCAGCCCACGGGGTTTGTGCTCTTGGGCTGAGGTTTGGATCATTTGTCCTTGGTGCCCAGCTAGAGCAGGAATTGTTTTGTCTCCCTGCTCTGTGCAGAGAGCTCACCATCTCCTGATACGAAGCTCAAACCCACACACTAAAGCAGCACAGAATGTGAAAAATAGAAAAGCCAAAACCTGAGGCATCACCCAGGTTTCCTTTCCTTGGCCAAAACCAGCAAAATTTTAGGTCAATTTGCTGTCGCACACCGCGATCTCATAGGCACGGTCAATGGGAAATTCCCACTCAACATCAAGTGTCAAGGACAGCCAGAGACACCTGAGATTGCTCTCACACCCTGGAACCCTGAATTCCAAGTGTCAAGGACAGCCAGAGACACCTGAGACTGCTCTCTCTCTCTAAAACTCCACAAGACTGGAATCCTATAACACTCCCCCTCCCAAAATCTTAAAAATGCCACGTGGCACAGCCTGAACATGCATGAACATGAACAAGCCTGGCTTTTTCACATTTATTTCAGCAGTTATTAAAAAAAAAAACACCTTTATCCTCTAACATCCTTGGCCATTTCATGAAGCAAGGCCACTTTCTCCTTCTTCTAACTCAGAGTTAATCTCCTGCTTCAGAGAGCAGGAAGCAAATTCCCTCCACAGGCTAAGAATGGAACGAGGACCTTCATCCCAATCCTCTGAGCAGGAAATGCTTTCCTACCCACAAAGGCCCTAATTACTGGAGGAGCTGAAGCAGCACTGCTCTGTGTTTGGCTCTTGAAAAGGAATAACAGAAGCAGCCAGAGCACAGAGGAGCAGACTGGGGCTCTCAGGGTGTTTTTATTACACTGTGAGAGCAGCAGAGGAGATGCACTTCAACCCCAGCAGCTCCACTGGTGTTATGCAGAGGTTTAAATGGATTTTTAATGGGTGCCTGTGTGGATGGGTGGGACTCCCTGCAGCTGCCTACAGCTGGAGTTTAGAGCTGGGCTTAAGGTGTGGTGGGTTTTTAAGTACAGGCTGCCCAGGGCAAGCCCAGCAGCCAGAGCACAGGCAGGTCCTTGTGGCTGAGCTGAGCTGAGGGTGTGGATTGTCACCAGGGAGGGATTGTCACCAGAGGGGGACTGTCACCAGGGGTGTGCTGCTGCTGCAGCAGGGGCAGTTTGGTAATGACCAAGAGCAAACACTGAGCTGAGGTTCCAGGCACTGTCTGCCAAGGAAGATGAGAGGTTTGTAAATAAACCCTCTGAAAGTCAGGGAAGAAGGCAGCAAACAGCAGAGAGCACCAGGCTCTGCTGGTGCTTCCCAAGCCTCCTGTGGCAGCTGCAGAACCTGGGGCTGTCCCCACACCCACCTCTCTTGGCGATGACCAGCTGGATTTTCACCGTTTCGTACAAGTGGCAGTAGTGATGGTGAAGATTACAGGAATATGTGCCTGCATCACTCTCTGCAACACCTGTAGAGCAGGGAAGAGAGAGGAATTCAGTGATTTATACTGAGACAATATTATTTGTGTCATTTGCATTTTCCCAAATCCTTGTCTGGATGTAAACAACTTCATTCTAAGCCATCCTTATCACCAGGGTGGGTTAAGCAGAGACAAATCCTCTCACCCAATATAAAGATTTGGTCACCTAATGAAATAATTGTTCAGTTGATTTGCTCTTGTGTGCAGAAATTTGTGTATTTCTTGTGAGTAGAAATGTGTGTATTTCTGTTAACAGGTGGAAAGAGGAAGCTGGTTTAGGTTTAGCTGAGAGCAGGGAACAATGGCCATGGAGTGTTTACAGTTCAGGAACTGAATCACAACCAAAGGGCCACAAAAAGCCCAGGTGGCTTTCAGGTTGTTGCAAATTCTCATTCAAAACAGGTCGGTTTCAAAGGCAAATAAAACCCTCAGTGCTTCTGAGACCCTCACAGAATCACTGAGGTTGGAAAAGAGCTCCAAGATTGAGTCCAGCCTCAATCCCCACCTTGCCCCCAACCCAGAGCACTGAGTGCCATGTCCAGTCCTTCCTTGGTCACCTCCAGGGGTGGGGACTCCACCACCTCCCTGAGCAGCAATTCCCATGTTTAACAACCCTTTCCAGGGGAAAAAAATCCTCCTTTATCCAGCCTGAACCTCCCCTGGGGCAGCTGGAAGCTTCACTTTGAAGCAAAACCAGAGAGCTGCCCAGGAGCAGTGCATGAGTTTGGGGAAAATTCCTCAACTTCTTCCTGCTTGAGTCTCCAGCTGGAAGCTCCACTTCCCTAAGTGCCCAAGGAGAAAAAATTAATTAATGCAACAGTCCAGGTATGCAGGTATTTGGTGAGAGGGAATGCTGAGAGGGTTTTGATCTGCTGAACGTGCTGAGCTGGGCAGGTTTTCTGGGATAGACTTGGAGGTGCACAAGTAACCACGGTGAGCACTGAGTGCCAGCAGTGCACTGAGATTGCTCCCAGACCCTGGAATCCTGAATTCCAAGTGTCAAGGATAGCCAGGCACACCTAAAATTGCTCCCAGAGCAGGGATGGGGTCTCCCCCATCTCCCTGGGCTGTTCTAAACCCTAAAATTCCTCCTGAGAATTAGACTTATTAACCTGGCATTCACAGAATGACCAGGTTGGAAGAGACCTTAGAGATCATCAAGTCCAACCCACACCCTAACACCTCAACTAAACCACAAATCAGGTTGGAAGAGACCTTAGAGATCATCAAGTCCAACCCATACCCTAACACCTCAACTAAACCACAAATGCATTTATCAAAAACCATGCTGTGAACCACCCATTTCCACCAAAACCCAGGGGAAAAAACCCCTCCACACCTTTGATCACCAGCGAGAAATTCCCATCTGCAAAGGCATTCTCGGGCATGAGGATCCTGCCCTGGTTGTAGGAGCTGTAGACACGTTGGTCCCCAGCTGAGTACATGTCACAGAGCCTCTCCATCCTGCTGTCCCCATAGTAGGAGCTGAGCAGGTCCCAGTGCACCACGCGCTGCCGGTCGTTCAGGCGGTCCTGGGTCCACACCATGCGGTGGCTCTTGCAGGGCAGCACGGCCTGGGAGCCCAGAACTGCACTGATGTTCAGCACAGACACCACCACGCTGGCTGGGTTGGAGGCATCAGCTGGGACTGGAAAAAACAGGAGCAAACAGCAAAGAAAATGAGTTGTAGGGTTATGGAGTTAATGGTGTGGGAAGGAGATGGAGTGGGAGTCAGGCTTTTGATTCTGGTTTCAAGAGCAACACAGGGCATTGTCATGGAGAATCCTGAGCTGGAAGGGACCCAGGAATCACTGATCCAACCTTATCCCTGCACAGACACCCCAACAACCCCACCCTGTGCATCCCTGAGAGGGATCCAAACCCTCCTGGAGCTCTTGGGGCTGGGACCATACCCAGGGGAACCTGCTCAGCCCAGACAGCACCACGCTGGCTGGGTTGGAGGCATCAGCTGGGACTGGAAAAACCAGGAGCAAACAGCAAAAAAAAGAGTTGTAGGGTTATGGAGTTAATGGTGCGGGAAGGAGATGGAGTGGAGTCAAGCTTGTGCTGGAATCTCTGTGTGGTTTTGATTCTGGTTTCAAGAACAGCATGGAGCAATGTCATGGAGAATCAAAGAATCCTAAGCTGGAAGGGACCCAGGAATCACTGATCCAACCTTATCCCTGCACAGACACCCCAACAACCCCACTCTGTGCATCCCTGAGAGTGGTATCCATACTCTCCTGGAGCTCTTGGGGCTGGGACCATACCCAGGGGAACCTGCTCAGCCCAGACAGCACCACGCTGGCTGGGTTGGAGGCATCAGCTGGGACTGGAAAAAACAGGAACAAACAGCAAAAAAAAAGAATTGTAGGGTTATGGAGTTAAAGGTGTGGGAAGGAGGGGCTGGAATCTCGGCAGGCTTTTGATTCTGGTTTCAAGAGCAGCATGGAGAAATGTCATGGAGAATTCTGAGCTTGAAGGGACCCAGGAATCACTGATCCAACCTTATCCCTGCACAGGCACCCCAACAACCCCACCCTGCGCATCCCTGATAGGGATCCAAACCCTCCTGGAGCTCTTGAGGCTGTGACCATTCCCTGGGGAGCCTGGTCAGTGCTCCACTCAGGGGGAAGGGTCTTTTCCTAATAAATAAAACTTTAACACACAGATTTCATTCATGTCTGTAATCAGGACTGTACACTTGAGCTGTCCCACCCACCCTTCCTAATCCTGAGCCCCAGTTTAATCCAGGCTTAGAGACACCAGTGCATGGGATGCACAATCCATGGAAGTCAGCAATAAAAGCCCCTGTGCATGCCATGGAATCAGGGCCCTCTCACTCCTCTCATGATCACAAAATCTGGCAGATTTACAGAGATGCCACTCACCTGAATATGAGCACACAGAACCTGTCAAAGCAGAAAATAAAGAGTGTTACTGACAACAAAAGGATAAAAAAGCTACAAATGCACTCCAAGTCAGCAGCCACCTCTGGTATTGCTCTGGTATTCCCCTTCCCTGTTAATGCTGATGTTTATATCTGGATGTTTGTATCCATTTCCCCCTCCAGCCACACTCTTTGTCTGCACAGTTAATTCTGTGATGCTCTGGGTGCAGCAGCTCTCTCCAGCTCACAGATCCACACAGGAGGAACTTTGCCAGAGATGAACCAATTCCTTTGATTCTGCATTTCTCTGGTCCAGTCCCTCCTGCTCCTTGTGTGGGAGGGGTCTGGAAGGTCTCCTGGCATCAGGCTTTTGATTCCCAACACAGATTCCCAACACAACACCACCATTCATCTCTCCACCCAGCCAAACCCATCAAAATCACAGGAGGTTTTGTCCTGCTAATGTCAGAGGCACAAAGTCCTCCAGACAAAGACAGTATTTCAAAATTTTTTTAGCCCTGGAATTTATGAATTTCAAATTCAACTCCAGATTGGGGGGTATTTTAGCACACCCCAAGTGCTGAGAATTAACTTGGTTTCCTCCTCTTTTTCTATCACAAAGCACTGGGCAGCAGAGAACAAAAAATGAGCAGCACTGTCTGTTGAACTGCCAGCTCAAAGGCACTTCAAACAGGAGGTATTTTTCCTTACATTTAAAATCTCAGCATCACAAAGAGAAAAATCACATCTTGGACAAGGTCTGTGCTCTCTGTATATAAGAAAGAGACATCATAATTCCATCATTTGATTGTCTCTGCACAATGTGCCAGCTGCAGCCCTTGTCTCTGCAAACCAGGACTTAGATTAGGCTTAGAAAAACAAAAGAATGGTTAAAAAATCTCTTCCACAGCACCAAATCAGCCAGGAAAAATCGGTGTCACTTGTGACAGGCCACCAGCTGAGGTGTCACTGTGACCTTGTGGCTGAAGGGGTGTGGTTCGCCCTGGGGCCAGGGGACAATGTCGTGACATGAACAGCGATTTGGGAGCTGGGGAATGGTGTCTGAGGCTGCTCCCAAGCCCTGCACGAAGAACAAATTGATTTGGTGGGACAGAAACATCCTCTGCTGGCTCGGGCAGAGGAATGAAGGCATTTATTGCTCTCCTTTCCTCTGGCGAGCTAATGGGAAAAACACGGAGCAGCATTGAATTTACCAAACAGATTTAGGAATGCAGCACTGCAAATCCAAGGAGTGACAAAAGCTCTGCGCTCACACCAGCACCTGCCTCTGCACCTTTTTGGAGCCCTGCACCTTCCACCTGCCAGGGCAAGGACCACCCTTCCCTTCCCTTCCCTTCCCTTCCCAGGTGACAGCTCCAGCCCTGGGCTCAGCTGGGAGCAGGGATTTTGGTGAGTCAAGTGTAAAACCAAAGAGTCTTCATGCACCTGGTGACAGCTCTGACCTCTGTCCCCACAGCCTCCAGGAGCTGGAGCTTCTAAACCTCAGCTGCCTTCAGAGCTGTCAACACAGATCTCAACTGTGGCTTTCATTTTAGAATTTCAAGTTCCATGGGGTGGAGAATTACTTTGTCTTCTCTGGGTGATGTAACCACAAAGAAAAAAAAAAAAAAAAAAAAAGACAATTCTGTGCTGTCCCCTGACACATTCTGTGCTGAGTCAGCAGGATCCCAGAGATATTCTGTGGTCCCACAGTAGAGGAAGAGGAAAGCAGCCTGGAAAATGATTTCTTAATCCCTTGTAAAAGGCAGAGCCAGCTCTTACTTCTTGAATCCCATCCATTTTTCATGTGAAGAATTAAGCCACAAAAAAACCCCCCAAAAACAAACAAAAAAAGCTGTGGGCAAACTAGAAGCAAAAGGCTGGGGCTGTGAAAGATGTGTGACATGCTCAGAGCTCTCCAGGCAGTGTCCTTGGAGGACAGGGACAGAAAATTGTCCCCTGAGCCCGGCCTGAACAATCCTGGGCTGAACTCCCTGCTGGGACTCAGGAGCTGCTGCTCAGTCCAGTGCTGAGGGAACCTCTGAGCTCCTGTTTCATACTGGGGGATGAAAAACAACCGGAGCAGAAAAGGACATGTTCTTCCCCAAGTCTGTGTGTGCCAGATTCCTCATTTCTGCCACAAATCCCTCTGTTTGTAAGAGGTTTAATGGGCTCTGTGGGGTCATTACACAATTATGGGAAAAGCAGCAGGCAGTGCCACCAGGCTGTCCCCAAACCCTCTGGGGAGTGGCAGTGGCTCCATCCTGGCTCTTCAGGGGGCTGAGAGGCCCTGATGGCTTTGGTGCAGCAGCATCGAGGTGACAGTGACATAAATGAGCCCAGGGTTTTTAAACCCACTGAGCAGTAAGCAGGAGAAACATCTGGGCTCAACTGGAAGAGGGATATGGTGAACAAAACAGCTGAGCCCAGCCTGCAAGACTCAGCTTTTCAGTAAAACTGAATTTCCCTTCAAAGCCAGGCTTTGAGCTGGGATTTTTCTCTAAATCTCTGTGTTTGTTTATTTTTTAAAGGCTTCCTGGGACAGCTTTCCCAGCAGCAGACTCTCCCACTTCCCAAAAGGATTCCAGAGCCCTTAAACAGCCATGCAGCCCCACCAGTTCCTGCACTCCCTGCAGGTAGGAACATGCAGAGAGCAGGAATGTGCTGTCTCTGCAGAAAGGAAGATCTGGTGGCTGTACAAGGAGCCAATCCCCAGCTGGGGCACAGACAGGATCCCTTTGAGATCTGCCCCAGCTTTTCTGGGATTTTAGCAGAGCTTTAAAGCCTCCCCTGCCTTGTGAGCTTGGCCTTGGCTGCAGGCCCACGGAATGGTTTTGTAGAGCCATTCCAAACACGGAGCTGTTCCTCCCTGAGACATTAACACTTGAGGGAGTGGTTCCTGTGCAGGAGGGGTCACAGATTTCTCCCCCTCCCCATCCTCCCGATTGATTATAACCTGATTTGGGTGGGCTCAAACATCAGAGTGCATCCAGGTCAATCCAAAATGCACCTGGAGCTCTGTCAGAGATCATCCCTGCTCAGGTGGGACCTGTGGCTCTGCAGCAGCCCAACCTGCTCTTCCTGCCCTGGGTGCTCTGCCTAACCTCACTGGGAGTCACTGGACTGGTTGGTGCTTCTGGAGCACACAGCTGTGGCCTCTCCTCCTCCTCCTCTTTAACCCGCCCCACACCCCAGATTTCTGAGCCACTTTAACACTTCTGTCCCTATGACTGATCCCATCACTTGCCAATTCCTCAGCTGTGCCTTGGGGCATTGCAGAAGTGCCGTGGTGACATGGAAAGTGGATTAATCAGGGACCAAAGGGAGAGCTCCTCACCTTATTCCACCTCAGTGTTAGGGAGCTGAGGGGCTCAGGTGTCAGCCACAGCCTTTTAAAAGGGCTGGGAAGAGCAGGGGGTCACCAGTCCCCAAAAAACTTCTCACTTCCTACTCCTTTCTTGCACCTTGCTACCCAAAAGTGAATTCTGGGTCTGTCTTTATGCTGAAAAGAGGAAAAGAAACCCAAAAACCACACATCCTTCTTCCCCTCCATCTGAATCCTCTCTCACACACCCCCCCTCCCCAAACTCTTTCTGCTTATTCAAAAGGAAAAAAATAACCTTAAATCCTAAAAATCTGACTCTGAAAGCTTTGCTGTACTCACAGCCAAGCTTATTGGTTTTCATTTTGCTGATAAGAAAAAAAAATGCACAAACATGCTGAACAGGGCTCCAACAACCTCAAACATTTTTCCATTCTCTCCCCAAAAAGCAGAGGAAAGCTACAACTCCCTCCCCTCCCCAGATGAAAACAGAGCAAATGTAGGAATCTGAACAAAGTCTTACAAAGATAACACTTCAAAATCTTGCAGCCAAGCCCCAGCCCCGTTGTGCAGCTGAAATAAAAATAAATAACACCACACCAGCAGATCAGAGCTTACTTTGCTGAAGCAAAATCTGCCACAGGAGGAGTTTTAAAAGTTGCTCCATTTCTTCGGCTCCTCGGAGTTTTCGCCTCTCTTGAAAAACAAGCTGAAAACTTTCTTCTTTTTTTTTTTCCCCCCCTTTAACTTTCTTTTCTGTAACTGGAAAACACTATGACCTCATCAATTTACATCCCCAGAGCTGAGGACAGCAGCTCAGATTCTGCAGGATTACTCCACCTCTTTCCCTTCCCTTCCCTTCCCTGACACTTTCTGCAGATCCCTCTCCTCCTTCCCCTCCCTCTGGCACCTTCTGAGCCCTCCCTCACTCTGACATCAAACTTGGTCCCACACAGCTCTGGGCTGACAAAACAAATCTTTCTCCCTCCCCCTAGGGATGGAACCATTTTTCCTCGTGCTTTACTTGATCCAGCTGTTCCTGCCTTTGTCTGACACTCCTCCAGACTGCATTTATTCTGCTGCCTTCAATGGGGTTTTGATCTCCTCATATGGTTTTACTTCCAGCTCCAGTCTCCAAAGACAACCTAGAAAACAATATTTACCCTGTCCTGTGATTTGTAAGCAAGGGCTGGGTATTTACAGGACAATTATAATGGGTATAAAGTCAGGAAATAGAGTATAAAATAGGAAATAAAGTAGCTGCTGCTAGGATATTAAAAGTAAAATTATATATTATAGGAAAATTAAAATATGGTCAATTTTTCTGTTCTCTCACATTCTGTTGTCAGGTTATTGTAGTTTATGGTTAACACCATTTAGTGGATTTGATTTATTGGATTTTACAATTCAATCAAATTAATCATCAAGTGAAGAAAAGGAATTAAAACTGACTGTCCTTAAATGTCTGTGGGACTCCATAAGAGAACTTAAAAACAGAAGTCAGGAGCCTTCCCATGGGATCCATGAGCATAAACTTAATTGTCACACTTGAATTTTTCCTTCTGACATTTTTCTGTCTCTCTACTCTACCAGAAAATCCCAGAGGCGGAAGAGTTTCAGGAAAGAGGAGAGTATTATTATTATAATTATAATTATAACAACCCCCTAAATAAACATTTAAGTAATTACACACTGCAACAAGGGAAACTTTGGGAGCATCCAGATCAGAACTTCAGCCAGTCGAGGATCCTGTCTCCAGCATCAGACAGAACCAGACACTTCCAAACAAATTCCAAGAAACTGAAGCTATTATTATTATTAGATAATATGGCCATGAAAAAAAAAAAAAAGGCAAAAAAAAGCCTGCTATTAACTCCACACTGTCCAAGACAGATCCAGAGAAGTGGTTTGTTTCTAGGGAAAAATCCTAAAATAATCTACAGATAAGAAGAAAAATTTCCCAGGAAAGTCCAACTCTGACATTTCTGTGAAGTGAGGAGGTTTGGGGGTGATGGGAACAGCCCCTCCCTCCACATTCCCACCCTCACCTCCTGGACCTGAACAAATCCAGCCCAACTCCAACCCTGATCCCATCAGCTTCTCTTTGCCAGCCTCAGGAATTCCCAAATCAATCCCAAACCACTGCAGGCAGCAAAAACTCCTGTTTCCCTGTCCCTGACCTGGGCCAGGGTGACAACAACCACAGCACCGATCCACAGCAGCTGCTGGGCCAGGAACCTCCTGGAATCTCCTGGAATCTCATGGGAATCTAATGGAATTTCTTGGAATCTCGTGGAAACCCATGGAATCTCATGGAAACCCATGGAATTTCATGGAATCTCATGGAATCACATGGAATCTCCTGGTATCTCGTGGAATTTCCTGGAATCACATGGAATCTCATGGAATCACATGGTATCTCTTGGAATCTCCTGGAATTTCATGGAATCTCATGGAATTTCATTGAATCTCCTGGAAGAAGGAGCCTTTCCTGTAGTCTCCATCAGGGATCCAGCCCAGGCTGTGCTCGGAGCAGCCTGGAAAATGCCTGCCTGGGATGCAAAATTTGCTCCCAACAGCAAATCCAGCATTTTCTCCTTCCCCTGCTCCCTCCCAACCATGGGCAGGACTTTCCAGGCCGCAGTTCCAGGGGTTTTTTTCTCATTTTTCTGCCTCCCAGCTGTGGCACTGCAGAGGTTACTGCCTGCTCCTCGCAGGGTTTTGGGGAGGGAGCAGATTGCTGTGGTTGCTGCTGTCATGGACTGGATATTTCCTGACTGCAAGGAGCCAAGTCCAGGCTGAGCAAGGCTGAAGTCTCCTAAAATCACCCAGGGGAAGAGCAGCAGCTTCTGTGGGGTTCACAGAGGGGATGAAAGGGACACGTTTAGGGGGTTGTTATAATTATTTTTTATATATTTATATATATATCTGCCTTGTTCCCTCTCTAATCCTGCACAGTCTGCAGCCAGCCCTGCTTCCTGGGGTTTTGCTACTCCAAAGACATCCTGGAAGAGCAGCTGTGTCAACATTTTTCCTGGTCTAGGAGCTGAATTTTTAACCAGTTTCTCCACTCTGAGCTGAGCTGTGCTCCCCAGCTTTTCTCCTTCCCCACTCCCAGGGGAATTGGGGTTGATTCTCCCAATAGCGAGCATCCCTTGGCTGCCCACTGCTGACCACAAATCCTGACCAGAGAAAGCGATTTCATGCAGGCAAGGGAAAGGGACTTTCCAGCAGCAGCAGGAGTGGTTTTGCAGGCTCTGCACCTGCCAGCACATCAGGTCAGCAGCACAAGAAAGGCTCCCGTGCTCCCAGAGTCGCCTCTTTTTCATTGTGGCAAAAGAAAATCGGTATTTCACACCTAATTCACATCTAAAGCAGCGACTCAGGTGGACAAAGCCCTGCTGGAAGCGCAGGGTCACGAGGGTAATTGGCTGGTGGGAAGTGTTGGATGTCAGGAAGTTTCCTCCTCCCCATCTCTTCCATTTTTACCTTTTTTGTTTTCAGGCTGCACTGAGAGACTTCCCAATAAATCCAGATTGAAGAGCAGCAGCCAGAAAAACTGAGCAAGTGTCAGATCAAGAAAAAAGGTCTGATGCCAAGGGGAACTCTCCATCCTTTAGTGCAATTTTTGAGAGGCACTAACCCTGGCAAACAGGAGTGGAAGTGGCCCCTTCCACCCCATCCTCACAGCCATGAATACATGAATTAAAAAGGAATGCCAGCATCAATGATCTCTTGACACAAATTACAGTACAAGGCCTTGTGTGCAGGGTTTGTCAGCACTCCAGGCTTATCATCAACAACTTCTTTAAATACAGGATGCAGAGTGTTCCACCAGGATCAAAGGAGAAAACACCTGCTCATGGGAAGAAGAAAGGATAAAATTCCTGGGACAGAAAACTAGTAGGGAATGCTGCAGTTTAGGAATAAAGAGTACAAGAGTACAGCTAATTGGCAGTGGCAAAGGCAGCAAGGAAAAAATGAAATAAAATTCAAAATAAAATATGGAAAAAGAGAACTTTGCATGGATACAGCAAAAGAAAGGCATGGCAGCTCAGGGTTAATTTACACCAACACCATTTTCATTTTTCACTTTTCTCTTGAAACCAAATCTTCCAGCTGCCACGAACCCCTTAAGCAAGCCTGAAATAATCCAGCTTAGAGCAAGAACTGTGAACTGAAAGGACAAAATGGAAAGCCAACCACAATGCCAGGGCTGCCAAGCAGAGCCTGTCATTACTGCAGGGCTGGAACAAGCCAGGCACCTCTCAGCCCCAGCATTACCCTGCTTGTTCCCCAGCCACAAACACAAAACCCCCTGATTTGCCTTCTCTGAAGGGCACAGCCAGAATGACAAGGTGATGCTCTCAGCAGATGTTTTTTTTTGTTTCATTTCACTGGAATCCACTATAATCAGCAGCCTGAGATGCAGCCACCAGAGCATCTGGGGCAAACACAGGTTGGAGGATGAGCAGGGCAGAGCTCTGACACCTTTAGGTTGTGGTGAATTAAAAAAATATCATGGGAACTTTAAATAGCAGAGATATTATAGAGATATAGAGATATAATAGCCAGACAGATGAGGTCAACAGAAATGCCCCACTGGCAGTCACTGTGCTGTGCCCGAGCACTCCTCAATCCCAGCATTGCTGAGGTTGGAAAAGAGCTCCAAGATTGAATCACAACCAAAGGGCCACAAAAAGCCCAGGTGGCTTTCAGGTTGTTGCAAATTTTCTTTCAAAACAGGTCTGTTTCAAAGGTAAATAAAGCACTCAGTGCTTCTGAGACCCTCACAGAATCACTGAGGCTGGAAAAGAGCTCCAAGATTGAGTCCAGCCTCAATCCGCACCTTGTCCCCAGCCCAGAGCTCTGAGAATTGCAGGGACACCTCCAAAATGAGCACTCCAAACCTCCCTGGGTAGCAATTCCCACTTTTAACAACCCTTTCCGTGGGGAAATTCCTCCTGATGTGCAAGCTGAGCCTCCCCTGGTGCAGCCTGAGGCTCCATTTTGAAGGAAAACCAGAGGAATGGGAACAGCAGGTGGGTTTGGGGCTGTCCTCTGCTGCTCCTCAACTCCCTCCTGCCCTGAATCTCCACTTCCCTACAACCCAGGCAGCAGAAATCCATCCATGTGCACGTCCAGGAATGCAGGAATTTATTCAGATGGAAATGCTGAGAGGGTTTTGATGTGCTGAACATGCTGGGCTGTGCAGAGTGTCTGGGACAGAGCTGGATGTGCCCAAGTGAGGAGTTAAACTGCAGCATCCATTAAATTTCCAGCTGTGTGGATTATTCCCATTAATCCATTGTTTGTGTGTCCTTCCAGCTCTGCTGTCTTTGGAGCAGGTCACAGAGCTCTGTCTGCACCCAAAGGCATCTCCAAAACTCCCTGCATTCCAGCACCCTCGGATGGCACAACATTTAAACACCTCCTTTGGCTGGAAAGCTTCAGATTCCTGGGATTCATCTCAAAAGCATTAATAAAAACCAGTTAGAAAAACAGAGAAATTGCTCAGGAAACCAACACTGATTTTTTTTTCCTTTTATATATTTTTTTATTCCAGACAGAAACTACCCAAAAAACCCAACTGACCAAGGAGAAATGAGAAAACAACAGGCAGCAAATAAATCAGGGATGGAAAAAGAGACACAAAGCAGCAACTCACAGACACCCACAGAGCAGGTGTAAATTATAGTTTTTTGTTAATTTTAATATTTTTTGGCATGACCAAACTGTGTGAAGGTAAATCTGAAAAATCATTTCTCTAGAAAAATTATTTTATTGGAAAAAAAAAAAGGTTTAAGTACTTGAGATGATTGTTTCAATTTAAATGCTGCTAAAAATAACTAAAATCACATTAAATGTGTTTTCTGGTCCCTCACTGATGTGTGCAGGGCTCTCTCTTGGTCACAGCACACTTGGGTCTGTCCCACGCAGCACAGGCAGCTCCTGGTAGGAAAAATTTGGAATCTAAACAGACAGGAGCAGGAGGGAGCCATGGAACACAAAAGGAAATGAGTCACCAAACTCACAGAGCACAGCAGTGGCAGAACTGGGAGCAGAGCCTGGACCAGCTGCACAGATTTTAGGAAGATTTTGAGAAAAACTCTCATTTTTAACTTTCCACTGGCCCCATTTCATCCCTCTTGCCTCTCAGATCTTCCCAGTATTCCCATTCCCTAGGAGTCATTTCTACCTGCTGCTTCTTTACCCCAGTGAAATGACATTTTCTACCTTTTATTTAATTTAAATTATTAAGTACTCATCTCCTAATCTATTCTGAGGGCCAGGGGTGCCTTCAACACAGGAGTGTTGAAGAAAAAACAGCTCAAAATCCATGAGGGGATGGAAAAATGTGCAGCTCTGAATTGGAGTGACAGCAATCAGAACTCCAGGAGTGGCTCTGTTCATGTCTCTGCATCTCTTAATCCTTCCCTAAGGTCCACAGCAGCAGCCAGCAACTGGATTTTCCTAAAAAAAATCAGGATTTTTTTCAAGGCCACTTGCAACTGAGTGCTCCCAAAGCTTCTAAATTTATACAGAAGATCCCCCAAAAATCAACTTTTGAACCTGGAGTGCCTGAGACAGAAGAGTGTCCATGCCATGACACGGGACTGACTCACTGCCATGTGCTTCTGGAGCATCTCAAGCTTTCCCAAATCCACAAAAAATCCATCAGGCTGCACTTTGGGGGATGGATCTCCAGTCTTGGTCCAATTTGGCAGCTGGCAGACAGCAGGAGGCTCAGGAGGAAATGGCTGAGGCATCAAATCACCCTTTGAAATCTGCTCAGCCCCTGGGATTGTCCCCAGAAATGGGGGAGAAAGCAGCAGGTCCTGGCTGCTCCTCATCCACTGTCTGAATTCCAGGGAAAAGCCACCAGAGCTGGGTGCCTTCTCTGAAGGAGCAGGAATTTTGCATCCTCTGTCATTCCAGATTTTGAGGCATTTTACGTGGAAGTTGTTAACCCTACACAAAGTTCTGGGAAAAAAAGGGTAGAAGCAACTGAGCTGAAAAAGTGTCCAAAAATCCTGCACCACTGTCCAGTATTCCAGGTCACTGCCAAACCCCTGGAGCAGGCTGACCACACCACAAACCCTGAGCACAAACTGAATTTCACTCCTCCCACAGGCAACACAAAGGCAGGTTTCTCCAACCTGGGAAAAGCTCAAGGCACAGCACCCAGCAGTGCTCAAACTCAATTTCACTTCTCCAACCTGGGAAAAGCTCAAGCCACAGCACCCAGAACTGAATTTCACTCCTCCAACAGGCAAGATTAAATCAGATTTCTCCAACTTGAGAAAAGCTCAAGGCACAGCACCCAGCAGTGCTCAAACTGAATTTCACTCCTCCAACTAAATCAGATTTCTCCAACCTGAGAAAAGCTCAAGCCACAGCACCCAGCAATGAATTTCACTCCTCCAACAGGCACCACTAAATCAGATTTCTCTAATCTGAGAAAAGCTCAAGCCACAGCACCCAGCACTGCTCAAACTGAATTTCACTCCTCCAACAGGCACCACTAAATCAGATTTCTCTAATCTGAGAAAAACTCAAGCCACAGCACCCAGCACTGCTCAAACTGAATTTCACTTCTCCAACAGGCACCACTAAATCAGATTTCTCTAATCTGGGAAAAGCTCAAGCCACAGCACCCAGCACTGCTCAAACTGAATTTCACTTCTCCAACAGGCAACACTAAATCAGATTTCTCCAACCTAAGAAAAGCTCAAGGCACAGCACCCAGCCCTGCTCATTCCTGTGAGGAACAAGAAAATTCTGGGAGTCCTCAGGAGCTGAGAGCTGACATTTTGTGTCCCCTTTGTGGCCACCAGCGCTGTGCCTCAAAGCACATTTTGTGGCCTCTCTGCACGTGGGAACAGAGCTCTGGGACCAGGAGGTTTTGACACTAATTGCAGCCCATCCACTGCACCCGCCTAAAATAATTAAGAAGTGGGATTCCAGCTTATTTTGAGATCAGAAATGACTGGGAAAAGAGTGGGAAAATTAATAGGTTGGTCCTGAAGAGGGTGCTCAAAGGTGCCTCCCAGAGTTGTGTTATTTACCTCAGGTTTGCAGGCTGTTTCATTAAAAAATAAAAATACTTTGGGTGAAAGGAGGTTGTTTTCCATAATTCAGTATAATCCTGCTGCCAAATTTGGACACATAAACATGGAGCCTGGTCAGCTTTTAAGGGGAGTCTGTGTGAAAAGTGTATTTGCTCAGGATTAACCCAAGAGGACTCTGGCAACCATAATTTTAGCTAAAATCTCCAGGGTGCTGCTTGCTTTGCCTCCTTTAGAAATCAAGTGAGAGTTCCCACTCCACTTTGGGGATGACATCACATGTGGAAATCCCAATTTCTCCCTCAGAAATGCAATTTCTCCCACAGATCAAGGTGGGAAATATGGAAATCCATATTTCTCCTTCAGAAAAACATGGAAATGCAGTTCCTCAGAACAAGGTGGAAATCCGTATTTCTCTCTCAGAACAATGTGGAAATTCATATTCCTCCCTCAGAACAATGTGGAAATGCAATTTCTCCCTCAGAAAAATGTGGAAATGCAATTCCTCCCTCAGAACAATGTGGAAATGCAATTCCTCCCTCAGAACAATGTGGAAATTCATATTCCTCCCTCAGAACAATGTGGAAATGCAATTTCTCCTTCAGAATAAGGTGGACATGCATATTTCTCCCTCAGAACAAGATGGAACTGCAATTTTTGCCTCAGAACAAGGTGGAAATGCATATTTTTCCCTCAGAACAGTTTGAAAACGCATATTTCTCCCTCAGAACAGTGTGGAAATGCAATTTCTCCCTCAGAACAAGGTGGAAATTCATATTCCTCCCTCAGAACAGTTTGGAAATGTGTATTTTTACCTCAGAACAGTTTGGAAATGCCATTTTCTCCCTCAGAACAAGGTGGAAATTCAGGGGGAGCAGTCCCAGACTTACCCTGGGGATGATCCTGCTGCTGCTGGGCAGATCCCAGCCGGCTGTGCCATGTCACCCTGGCCTGGCTGTGTCACCCTGGCCTGGCTGTGTTACCCTGACCTGTGTCACCCTGGTCTGGCTGTGCCATCTTGGCCTGGCAGTGCCACCATGGCCTAGCTGTGCCACCCTGACCTGGCTGTGCCACTATGGCCTAGCTGTACCACCCTGACCTGGCTGTGCCACCATGGCCTAGCTGTACCACCCTGACCTGGCTGTGTCACCCTGGCCTGGCTGTGCCATGTCATCCTGGCCTGTCTGTGCCCTCCTGGCCTGGCTGTGCCACCCTGACCTGTCTAAAAATCCCTAAATCAGGGATTTGACCCAAAAGTGATGTATCAGCTGGTTTTCTTAAATTCTCTGACTCACAGAACTCCTTGTTTCAATTTTATTCCTCAGTTTTGTAGGGAAAATCAAGCAAGAATGGATTCTTCCACAGGAAAACCAGCACCCTGTGTTTGCTCCAAGCTACCTCAGATGTTTACAGCAGCTACACTTATTGATATTTTTATTTATTTATTTAAGAAGCAGCTGGGGAAAAAAAAAAAAACACCAAAAAACCACTTTTCAAACCCATTTCACAAATGCTCCAGGCTGGGTACTGAGTGCTGTTATTTTTGGAGAATTTCAGCCCAAATGACCCCAAACCAAGATGTTTTCCCGGAAAACACAGAACAGCATGAATGGTGAAAAGAAAAGATGGCATTTGAGTCAGGCCCAGGTGCTGTTTGTAAGATCAGTAATTCCACCTCAGCCAGGTTTTCAGCTGGTGGGAACAAGCCTGGTTTGTTCCATTTGGAACCTCTGGAGCAGGGATCAGTCCCACCAAAGCAGAGCTGGCTCCAGCGTTTCAGAAGGAGCAGGTCACAGCCAATGTACACCAACTTTTGGGTTTTTCACATCAAAGTGCCCCATTTAACAGGGCATGAGCCCACCACAGTAAAGGTACCCACTGTTCCTGCTCAGAATTATTAATTTATTAATTATTAATGGTACTCAGGTCCTATTAATGCCCTCAAAGGTGTTTTGTACACCAAGTGCTATAAACATCCCCTGATATTGGCTGACTTACTCCCTTTTGGGACTGGACCCTATTGGTGGAAGAAAGAACAGTTCTTACAATAAAAATATCAGAACAACTCTTTTTTTTTTTTTGCAGAGAACTCCTCCAGCAGCAAAAGGAGGAGGCATCACTCCTGTCCTCTCCCTCTGATGTCAAAAAACCCCAAAACAAAACCAACCGACCAAACAAAAAACCAAACCCAAAGCAAACAAAAACCCCACAAACAACAACAAACAAAACCCAAATAGAAATAAACCACACACACACAAAAAAACCCCAAAACATGCTCAAAAAACCAGGTTTTAGGCAAACCAGCTATCAGAAGCCAATACAACAGGAAGAATATTTCTCTTGATTTCTCTTTTTGTTGCTCCAGTTGTGTGCAGCAGTATCATGAATCTCCTGCTTCAATCCTAAAAATCTCCTGTCATTTCCAACACCTCATCTCTACCACCATGGAGCACCCAGCAGCAATTTTCTAGTTATATAAAATACTGGAAATTGATCTAGGCTTTTAGGAAAAAGCTGCAGGAAACAGTTATTTCCCATTTTTCCCCTTCCCACATACATTCAGGTCTGATTCTCAGCTGGAATGTGTTTTTAAGTTCAACTGGATTTATTTGTGGCTGAAAAAACTTTTATGTCCAGAAGCCTCTAAAAAACCTCAAGAATCCATGCTGGTGTCATGGAACACCACATTTTCTATACAAGACTCTTAAAAATGTATTTAGTTCTTGCTCTGGTAAGAATCATTGCTCTCCAAGTCCAAATCCTGTTTGCCAGGAACTGTTAGTTACTAACATTAAAAAGAAATTGTATTTTTGCCACTGCCACCACATTGCTGGGCTCTGAGCTTTCCAAAATGGGGCAACACCCTCCACATTTGCAATGGGATTTGATTCAGAGAAACAAAATTCAGTTTTCATCCCCTCCAAGTCAGCTATTTCCTATTTTAGAGCCAAGTCATTCCAGCCAAACCTGATCACTGAGAGGAAATTCCTGAATTTCTTCTGTTCAGCTGAGCTTGCTGCCTGCATAGAATCCAAGAATTAGGGAAAAATGAGACATTAGATGGATATTCCAATTTTCAGGGACCTTTCCAGCCCAATCAGTGACATAAAATCCACTCAGTTATCTCCAAGCTCTGTAATGAACACCATGAATTTGTCTGGTTTTCTACCATTTCCTCTCAGAACAGCAAAATAATGGAAATATTTGGGGAATTTTACATCAAAGCTTTCCTGTTTGCAGCTTTATTTTTGTTACCACAGCTACACAGGCACATAAACCTTTGTTACGTGTGCAGATTCAGATATTTTGGAGAGGAAAAGCAGCTCCTAATAAAGCTTTGTGAGTATATCCTGGACTCATGCTCCCTCTACAGAAAATCAGGGGCATTTTCCATCTCTCTGTTCAGTAAAGTGAGTTTGAAATTCCATCCTGTGCTCAAGAACACTGAAGGAAGCTGACACAGCCCTGGGGTGTAAAACCTGATCAGTGCCTTGTAAAACAGGAGTTCTTCCACATGGAAAACACAAATCCTGAGAGATTTAAGATGTTGGGAAGGAATTCTTGCCTGTGAGGGGTGGAAAGACCCAGAGAAGCTGGGGCTCAGGATGTCCTAAAATGCACCTTGTGTGGCAATGATTTCCAAATTATTTTCCTCCCTTTCAGTTTATTCTCTCCTAGCAGAAAAAAAGGGAATTATTTTCAGGGAGTTTCCCAGCTTATCCTTTTCCCCCTCAGCCCACTCCATCTCTTTGCCAAAATACAAAAATTAAATCACACTAAACCACCCAGAACTGCCTCAAAGCCCAAAAAGAAAAGCAGAACCCAAAGCAGAACCCAGATAAAAAGTCCTCTGTCAGGGTTTATTTTAAGCACCTGTATTTTTCACAGCTTTCACAACTCTCTTCAACCATGCAAAAGCAGCTGATTGTATCAGGCTTGTCTCAGGCACAAAAGTTCTTGTAGTTAATGAATAATTAGCTCTGAGCTTCTACTTTGAGCAATATCTGGATGTTTTACATTAAAGGGGTCAGTCAAAGACAAAAAAAATAACCATTTTTTATTAGCACAAAATAGAACACAAAAAGAAATGTGCCTTTTAAGGATGCTCACACGATGCCCAAGGCTCCACATAAGAGACAACAAAAGCTCCTGCAGGTAAATTCCACGGAATTCTGATCCAATTCCCACCCCACCACAACTCTTAGGAAAACCCCAACCTTTCTGCAGTAAGGCTGTGAAAGAATGCAATTTAGAAAAGAACTTTTCCAAAGGTTTGTGCCATATAAACAACAGGAATTCTTTCACTGATCCCTTCTCCCACACCTGATTTTTCTTAGGTTCAGCCTCATCTCAAAGAGGGACTCCAGAAATTCAGCAATGACCACAGGAAAGAGCTCCCACCTCTCCTTTGGGGAGGAAAAGCTGCCAGTTTGTCCTTGGAAAACTGCTTCCTACTGTTTTCATCACAATCAGAAAAAGGTTAATTGTCATCAACATACTTAAATATTTTTTTTAATTACAATTGCAGGTTAAAATTTGTGACAGGTGGGGTTTTTTTTATCGCTTGGAACTCCTCAGGTAGATCTTGGGGGTTTGCCACCCTGCAGGAGCACTTTTCAAGCCAGCTTTTTTCCAGATGCGCTCCAAATCTTTCTCAAATTTTATCTAAAATAGGAAAAAAAAAGAGGGAAAAAAAATGGTAACACAGCTTAGAAAAAACAGCCACTGCCCACGTGTCCCAATGACAGTGTAGGTGTAACACACACAAAGGAAACAAAGGTTTTAAGTGTCAAAATATTGAATTTTACTGCAGAAAATACATCAGAAGACATTAAAATGCACAGGGAATTTGGCAGTATCATTTTTAAAGTTCTGTGAAAGGAAAACTGAGAAGGTGAACAATGAAATGGTAAGGAAAAAGGAAAATAAGAAGATTTTACAGAATTCACTGCAAAACTGAAGCAGTGGAATTACAATTAACCCTAATTTGCATCTGGGCAAGTTGAAAATTCCTAGAGAATTAACTAAATTATATCCCACAAAAGGCAGTGCTGAAGGAGAACATCCCCAGCTTGAACAAACCCCCATGTTTTCCCTCACCCCTTCTAGTAAAGTAAAAGGCTTCTATAAAAAAAAAATAGAATAAGAATGAGGATGGTGGCAAGACAGGGGAGAAATGAAGATTAAAGCAGTCTCCCTGATCCAGGGTGGACACATCAATTCATCCTTCACACAAATACTAAATTCATCTCCATTAATCACACGTATTTCTAAATTACTCTCATGGAAGAAAAATTAAGCCCAACAATCATCACATTTTTGTTTGGAATCACAGAATCCCTGAAGCTGGGAAAGATCTCTGAGGTTACTGGGTCCAGCTGTGAGTGATGTCCACCCTGTCACCCTGCACCGAGTGCCACATCCAGGAATTCCTTGGACACCTCCAGGGATGGGGACTCCAAACCTCCCTGGGCAGTTCCTGGACACCCTTTCCATGGGGAAATTCCTGCTGGTGCCCAACCTGACCCTCCCCTGGCACAGCTTCAGGCTAAATAAATAAAATAAAGCTACATTCAAGGGAGACAAGTCTCAGCTTTAGAGTTCTTAGTGTCCATGCAAGGAGCAAGACAAAAAAAAATCCCTAAATCAGGGATTTGACCCAAAAGTGATGTATCAGCTGGTTTTCTTAAATTCTCTGACTCACAGAACTCCTTGTTTCAATTTTATTCCTCAGCTCTGTAGGGAAAGTCAAGCAAGACAAGCTGATTTTTTCAAGCTCATTTTTCCCTAAATCCACTTAAACAGAAGCTGGGTTGATGTGTGGGCACATTTCTGTCAGGGAACACCCCCTCCCCTGAGCTCACCTGACGCTTCTTCTTGCGCCCCTCCTTTATCCTCCTGCGGATGAACTTCCTCCTCTTGAGCAGCTTCTTGTACTTGTGCCTGTTCATTTTCCTCCTGCGGATCTTCAGCACATTCCTGCACTGCACTCTGTCACCCAAGGCTCCCTCTCCTTCCTCCACAATCCCTGTCCCAGCAGCAGGAGGACACTCCAAGGGCTGTGGGCTTTCATGGCTGGCTTCTTCCTGAGCCCCCTCAGCTTTGGGCAGGGAGTACCTCACTGTCAGCCAGCTCTCCAAGGGGCTGATGGAGAGTTTCCTGGGAATGAGGATCTCCTCCAGCTCAGGGTCCAGCGAGTGCCACTGCTGGGGCTGGGCCCCGCTGGTGTTGGGGGGCTGGGTGCTGTAGCGTGCGCACGGAGAGCGGCAGCAGAGGAACGAGGACACCGACCTGGGCAAGAGGTGGCCTTTGGGAGAAAGGGGATGCACCTCAAAAGACAGAATTTTCCAGGGAAAAGCTCTGCCCAGCTCTCAAACTGCCAGTTTGTCCTTGGAAAACTCCTTGGAAAACAGACAGATCTGGCCAGAGCAAGCTGATGAAGGGAAACACTCACAGAAGTTGTATCGACATCACAAAAGCAAGGAAGGGTTTTCAGTTTTAACTACAATGCTGCCATGCTAAAAATATTTTATATTTTACTGGGTAAGCTGCCCAGGCAGAGCAGGGTGGAGGTTCCCCTTCAGTGGCAGGTGAAAGGAGTGGAATTCCATGGCATTTAAGGTTCCCCTTCACTGGGAGGTGAAGGGAGTGGAATTCCATGGTCTTTAGGATTCTCCTACACTGAGAGATATCCCTGCCCAGCAGGAGTTTGGAATTCCATGGCATTTAAGGTTCCCCTTCACTGGGAGGTGAAGGGAGTGGAATTCCATGCTCCTTAAGATTCTCCTTCACTGGGAGCTGAAGGGGTTGGAATTCCATGGTCTTTAGGGTTCCCCTTCACTGGGAGGTGAAGGGAGTGGAATTCCATGGTCTTTAAGGCTCTCCTTCACTGGGAGGTGTCCCTGCCCAGCAGGAGTTTAGAATTCCATGGCCTTTAAGGTCCCTTCCAACCCAAACCCTTCCATGATTCCATGAAGTGGAACGTTCTTGTGCTTTCTGAAGGAAAATCAATTAGGAATGGTAAGGAAGTGTTTGCTGTATCAAACCTCTCTGCTGCTAAGGAATCTTCTCCTAAGGTCAAACCAAAGCCACACCGTACTTAGATAATAAATCAGAGACGTAAAAACATTTGACAAGCACTGACTCAACAGCCTCCTCTCTCCTGCACTTCTTGGTGGGAAAAAAAAACCTTCTGGGAGCCCAATTACCCCAGGAAAATAAACCCAAACAAACAGAAATCTTGGCCACACAATACCAATTTACCTGCAATTCTCGAAGCCTTCAGTAACTGGGAACTCAGCCGTGATATTAACATTTTGTTTCTCTTTTTTCACTGGCAGAGCCAGCAATGACTGTTCAAATAAGAACATTTATTCAGTCATGCAAACATGCAGCATTAAAAAACCTTCGCTATTCAACCCCACATCCCCAAAAGACAGGCTGAGACCCTAAACATCCTCCTCGTTTTACCCTCAGTCTGTGGGGCTCTGCTGTGCGGGTCAAGCACAGGAGCAGCTGAGCCGCGGAGGCGATTTATTAATAAACCTTGCGCTGTTTTAACTTTAAAAACACGGCAACTCCAGCCAAGCTCCCTGGCACAACCCTGCTCCTCCCTACGGCCGGTAGGAGCAGCTGCGCGGCATAAAAACGGGCCGTCACCGAGGGGCCGCCTCCTTCCCCTCAGCCCTCCCGGCACTGCCGGCGCTGCCCCGCCCCGGGAGGGATCCGCACAGAGCCCCCGAGCCGCGGTTCTCGCCCTCCCCTCACGGCCCCGCCGCCACCGCCGCCATCACCCACCGGCCCCGCCGCCACCGGAACTTCCGGCCGGCCGCAGCGCGCCCTGGCGGCGCGCGCGGGTAACGGCCGCTCAGGGGGCCTCGAGGGGCGCGTGTCGGTCCCGCGTGGGACTTTGTGGTTCTTCATGGTCCCTCACGGCCCCTCAGGGTCCCTCGAGGCGCCGGTCTCGGTCCCGCGTGGGACTTTGTGGTTCTTCATGGTCCCTCACAGCCGTTTATGGTCCCTCATGGCCCTTCATGGTCCCTCACGGCCCCTCAGGGTCCCTCGAGGGGCCCGTGTCAGTCCCGCGTGGGACTTTGTGGTTCTTCATGGTCCCTCACAGCCGTTTATGGTCCCTCATGGCCCTTCATGGTCCCTCACGGCCCCTCAGGGTCCCTCGTGGGGCTTTATGGTCCTTTGTGGTCCCTCACGGCCCTTTATGGTCCCTCATGGCCCCTCAGGGCCCCTTGAGGGACCGGTGTCAGTCCCTCATGGGACTTTATGGCCTTCATGGTCCTTCACGGGACTTTATGGCCCTTCATGGTCCCTCACAGCCCCCTATGATTCTCTTAAGGGTTCTGTGAGGCTGTGAAGGGTTTTGTGATTCTGTGAAGGATTCTGTGATTCTCTGAAGGGTTCTGTGATGCTGTGAAGGATTCCCTGAAGGGTTCTGTGATTCCCTGAAGGGTTCTGTGATTCCCTGAACGATTCTCTGAAGGGTTCTGTGGTGCTGTGAAGGGTTCTGTGAAGGATTTTGTGATTCCCTGAAGGGTTCTGTGATTCCCTGAAGGGTTCCCTGAAGGGTTCTGTGATTACCTGAAGGGTTCTGTGATTCCCTGAAGGATTCCCTGAAGAGTTCTGTGATTCCCTGAAGGGTTCTGTGATTCCCTGAACGATTCTCTGAAGGGTTCTGTGGTGCTGTGAAGGGTTCTGTGAAGGATTTTGTGATTCCCTGAAGGGTTCTGTGATTCCCTGAGGGTTCTGTGGTGCTGTTCCAGAGAGCCTGTCCCCATTGACGCGGGGATCATGGAAGCACACACACACACACCTCTCCTGCCACTCCCTCGTCTGCAGCCGGGGGCAGGTCCCGGTGGCCGCTGTCCAGGGACAGCCACACCTGTCCTCTCCCCTTACCTGGCTCTTGTTTGTCCTCTCTGGCTCGGCACAGGAACCCACCATCTTGGCACAGCATGAAAGTGCCTAATCAGCTGCCATGAGGGAGGGATGTGGAAGCCAATCCCAGACTTCAAAGAGCTTTTTGCTTTTATACCTACCTCAGCCAGAACACAGGAGATTTATTCACCAGCTGCTTGTAGTATTTCAGACCAGAACAAGGGTCTGTCAGAGATTTATTCACCAGCTGCTTGTAGTATTTCAGACCAGAACAAGGGTCTGCCTCTGGTTTAGGTACACCCCACTGTGTCAAACCCAAATACCCTGAAAGGTTAACATGGGCTAGAGTCTCTTCCTGAAAATTAGGAATAAAGTTCCCTTGTCAGGAAAGGGAAACCTATAAGGAGAAATTAAATGAAGTAAACAGTTCGCTAAACAGACTGTTTGTTTAATCAAGACTTTATTGAAGACATTTCAGAAGTTTATGTACAAAACAACATTCCCACCCCCATATCAGGCTGTTAGTCACCCACTGGGAACAAAAAAAGTGCCTGGTGTACATTGGCAACTTGGGGACACTCAGAGTTTGCCACGGAATTCACAGGAGTACCAAATTCCCTTGGTTTAGAGCTGGGCAATTTCAGCCTTGGCTCAGTTAGGAACAAAGGAAATCAAAGGAGTTTTTTTTTCTGGAGGTAACTGAGCAGTCTGGAATCTGACAGCCTGCACTGGCCTTACCCTGAGGTCAGGTCATTTCATTCTGCCAAGAGCCAGAAGCCCACTTTGGAAGTGGAAAGGAAGCAGCAGCCCCTGGATTTAACCTGCAGGTTTGAATCCATTTCAGAGGGATGCCCATTCCAGGAGATGCCCATCACCGAGAGCACAGCAGTGTTTGCAGTTAGAGCAGAGCAGTAGCAATACCAAGTGAAAGACTCAGCCCCTTTTCTTTCCAAACACACCTAGAGAGAGGCTGAGTGTCAGACTGGCTATTTCAACAAGCGTGTAAAAACCCCTAGAGACACAGACAGGAGTGGCAAGGTTAAATTGTGACTGAGGAGCTGTTCCTGTGGAGTTCTGTGCACTTCTACCACGGCAGAGTTTCCCCTTGCCAGTCCAGGAAAGAACCATTTTCTTTTTCACCAAGACGGTCCAGAACAGAGAGAATACCTGGGATAGCCTCCTGCACCTGCATGGGAGCCTGGAATGAATCAAGCTTAGGTCATTACTGGGAATATCCTGCAGAAGAGAATTAAATACATTTCAGGAGGCTCTAGAATGAACAGGGATGTATTTTTGTGTGGATGTGACTGGTCAGAGAGAGAGAAAGCTAGATAAGCTTTCCCATGAATTGGTCTGAGGGAGCTGGAGAGGAAGAATTAAAACAATCCACAGTGGTGTTTTGTAATAAGCTGTTTTCCTCATAAGGTTGGTTTCTTAGCACCCTTTCTGTGGCAAACTAGAGTATAAAAAGGAATGGGTTCTTAATAAAATTGTTATTAGCCTTCAGAGAGTGCATGGAGTGTGTCACTCATTTATCTGTGTCATCTCTGACTCAGTGGTGACATTTTTGTGTGTCACAGCACATGGAGGTGTGCAGCCAGGGGGTTGGGACAGCAAGGGAGCCCCAGTGTCACATTTCCAGCGCTGGCACTCACCATGTTTCCACCCATGTCTGTTTGAAGCCAGCCTGGGTGCAAGGAGATGCAGAGAATTCCGTCTGATTTCAGGTCTGCAGCGAGACACCGGGTGATCATGTTCAGTGCAGTCTGCAGGAGTGGAAACCTCCCATTAATCTGCTGTTTATGAGCCTGGAGCACCACCTCAAGCCCAGCTGGTGGGCACCTCCCTTCCACCCTGCTGGCACAGCAAGGGGCAGGAAGAGGCTCTCAGTAACTCATCCAGACTTTCTGGGAACTCTGAAAGCTCTGCCACCACAAACTTACTGCCCCAAAACGAAACTAGGCAGTAATGGAAGATAAAGTAGCATTTGAAACGCCTCAGGAGCTGAAAGGAGAATAATATTGACATAAGGACTGTGTTTTTCTGCACTAATCACTACACAAACATTCATTTACTTCTGAACAGGGAAAACAAGCATTTAACAGCTTATGAGTAGGTGGTGTAGGAGAAGCTGTATGTGTGATCCTGACTATCTGTACAAACTCAATCTCTGGATGTGAGAAAAGTAAAAATCCCACCTGTCACTGACTGACATCACCAGGTACAGGTCAGCACACCTTGTGCTGAGTTTCCTGCCTGCTCTCTTTCTGGGAGCAGAGCACAGCTGATGGAGCCCACACTCGATGCCATCAGCTCTTCCCCAAATGCCAAATCCCTCGGGAGTGGATCTGTATCAGAGCAGGGATTTGGGAGCCTGTTCTCCAGGAGTTGCTCCAGCTGCAGCGTTCCACAGCTCCCACTTCCACCCACGTGGAGAATAAGAACACTTTTTGTGTCCACAGAGGTGCGGCACCCCTTGCTAAGGTCAGCATGGTTTCTACCTGCCCTCAGCCAGGGAGCACAGCCCAGAGCAGCCCACAAACCTTTGCTATCCTGTAGGGATAGACCTTGAGGAACATCTCATTGGCCTGGACAAGCTGCATGGAGGCAGCCAGAGAGGACATGTTGATGATGGCAGCTCTGTGACAGCCCATCCCCGTGCCCAGCTGTGCTGCCTTCCTCAGCAGCGGGAGGAACGCCTGTGAAAAACAGAGTTTGCTTTCAGTTGGTGATGGGGGTTGGAGCTGGATCATTCCTCGTTGAAAGCAGGAGCTCCAGCACAGCGTGGTGATGCCTCCTCAGAGCCAGTGGCCAGAGGAAACCTTCCTCCAGCAGCCTCCTCTCCCCACCTGCCATGAAGTGACCCCACACCACGTTCACAGGCAGCAGCTCCATGTCAGGACCATCTCTGTGCAGTTCCAAGGGGACAAATACCTGGACAAATCCAGCTCACCTGTGGAAAAGCCCCAAGTTAAGCCCATCCTCACCTTGGTGACCATCAGCTGGGCGACAGTGTTGGTTTCATAGATGGTGAGCATGGTCTCTGCTGTGACCTCCTCCAGCGAGGCGAGCACGTTGATGCCAGCGTTGTTGATGAGGCAGTTCAGCCCTTTGTCTCCCACAATTTCTTCCACTTCCTTCACCACTTTCTTGATGCTGTTCTCACAGACCACATCTGCACAGAGGAGGCAAGAAAAGCTCCAAGTGAACAGTGCAGGGTGTGCCTGGCACGAGACAACCCATGCCAAACCAAAGCTGAGGCTCAGTGGGGACATTTGGGCAGCACACAGGTGAAAATGCACAGATTTTACAGAATTACGTTTCCCCAGTGTTATCTTAAGATGGTTTTCGGCTGCTGGAGATTGTGTCCAGCTACTGATCACTGAGGAGACCAATTTTTGAAATATGCACTCACCTAAGCTGAACAAATTTCAGAAATAAAGCCCTTTACTCACCCAGTTGCAGGAGCTTGATGTTGCTGTATTGCTTGCTAAGCTGCTGCAGTTCCTAGGAAGAAGAATTATTTTTATTTTATATATATATATATATATATGTATGTATATCTCCATGGCTATTGCATAAATGACTTTGAATTCTGCACCTCCAGAATTGCAACTGAAATATTTTCCTGATTGGACTGAAGGCAGAGATTCTCCTTTGTTTTCCAGCCTGCTGAGCAGCTTTCCTAAGAGCCAGATCAGGAAATTGGACTCTTCCCCTGCTTAGTCCAGACTCCAGCATGCTAGATTTTTAGTGGGATATTTCTCTGCTCTAGTGCTCAGTTCTCAGCATTCCAGTAAAAATCCAGTGCCTCCCCAGTTCTGTGAGAAAATCATAATTCTCCTGAAGCTCAGCTAGTGCTGGACACCCCTTCAGGGCAACAGGAATGCTTTTAAAAAACCATTTGGAATTCCTGTTTGCAAGAAAATTTCCCCATGGGAATTTCATTTCCCCAGCAGTTCTTGTGAGTGGAGGTAAAGCCCACCAAGACATCAGCCACTGTCCAGGAGAGCAATTCCCTCCCTGCTGGAGCTCTCTCAGTGCCTGTCAGCACGGCAGGCTGGTGTTCCTGCAGGAATCCGTGCTCTCCCGGCTGCACTGAGTGTGTCCAAACTGGATTTATGGGCCCAGCTGGAATACTCAGGTTTCTGTGCCATGAAGCCAAGTGGGAAGCGTGGCCAAAGACAGCAGATGGATTCCATATTCCCAGTCATGTTCAGGAGACGCAACAACCTGGCCAAACATTCCAGCCCCAGCAAATCCCTTTCTTTAGGAGCCCTTTGGGAATAGGGGTCAGGAGGGCAGCTTTGGAAAGAATCCTTCTCTGCCCCTTGGAGACACTTCAGGGACTCGGTGTCCTCTGACAAAGCGTAATGGATCACATCTTTTATCTCACATCAGACCCTGCAGGGTTCTCTCCAGGCTTGTTTGGGAGATTTGTTCTCCCACCGAGGCCAATCTACAACTGCAGTTAAGGCTATTAAGGGGAGGGGGAAGGAAAAACAAGTCAGAAGCACAAAACCAGAAGACATTCCTTGCTTTGGACAGGGCTTGGTGGGACAGATTTCCATAAATTAAAGGCCCAGAACACACTGTCTTGTTTGTTGATGAAATAGCTCTGCCATGTCAAGGCCTGCAGTAATTCTGTGCCTTTGGATTGTCACTGGATTTCAGTTTGACAGTATCACTCAGTGCCTAATAAACTCCAGGAGTGCTCTGGCTGCTCCAGGTTTGTCCATTTATTTATAGTTCATTTTTTAATATGCTTTACTCTCCGACAGAAACGAGCTACCAGCTCCTGCTGAAAGGCAAGAGCTGCTCTGAGGAGCAGCAGCAACTGAGAGGCTTCTGAAGTGAGCAAGCAATATTTTCAATTAAGAACTGAAGCATTCTCCAGTACACAACATGAAATTACAATAGCTGCATGCAAATTAGATTTAAAAATTCAATGGGTTTTCCAATTAATGACTCAGTTAACAAGTGACTCCCACTTCAGGGGTTTAAATTTCTGAGAAGCAGCTCCCAGGCACAAAGCTGATCTAGGCAGCTTTGGTCTTCAAGAATGTTACACCTGATATAAGCTGAAAAATCCAGTTAGAACATCTAAAAGTTGCAGGAAAGCCCATTTTCCCCCTCCTGTGACTGGAAAGAACATGAGAAAAGGAGGACTGAGACAAGTAGGTACAGCCAACATATCCCAGCTAAGGCATTTTTAATTAGTGTGCTGTGACAGATAATTTAAAAACAAACAATACAAACAAAGCCCAACAAAAAGCCACAACACAACTCCCTAACAGTGTGTTTGTTTAGCATAGTAGCTGCAGAACTGCTCTGCACCTGAACAATCACCCCTGGGAATCAGCTCGTGGGGAGTCCAAAACAAGAATTAAACTCTGATTAGCATCTGTTGTTTCCTGCTTGCTGATTTTTAATTACGATTAACAAAGAGTCAGCCTTTTCTGATTTAAACAAGATCCTCTGGCACTCAGGGCTCCAGACACAGACTCATCAGCACACAGGGTATTTATTGCTAGATTTCAACCAGGAATGTTTTGTTGTCTTTGTCATTTAGCAAGATTTACTTTGCCTTCTTTCTGAAAGCATTATCCACTTCAGTTACAGCTCTTGGAAAGGGCCTGGCCCCACTCAGCCAGTTGGAAGCGATCAAGCCAAACAAACACAGCCTGCGGGCAGGATGAAGGTGCTTGGGTATCCTTCACCTCATCCTGCTTGCACTCGGGACAAAGCCAGAGGTGTATCCTATTTTTCTGCGTCCCTCTGAGACAGCTTTTCAGTATCACAGTGTACAGCCAGCTCGTTGTTCAACCCTGGAACAGCTTCCACAGCACTGCCCTGACCCACAGCCCTCTCTGACTCCAGAAAAACCAGACCTCGCTGCTGTAGGAAGTGTAAAACACTTCCAGGAAAAAAAAAAAAATCAAACAAAACGACTCTGCAATAACCCAAAATTAGAAAGACTTCAAGAATGCCCTCTCTGCCTGATGTTTATTCAGAAATGCCCCCTTTGCCTGATAAATCTGGTGCACAGATCGCTCAGCTGCTCTTCCCCGTTGCAAACCACATGGCTAAAATATGTGTTAAAGGGAAAACCAAGCCCCAAAGCTGACAGAGACAGCGAGCAGAGACGAGGGAACAGGCACAGCTTGGAACAAATCTGCTTCAGAGCGAGGGAACCTGCACATTCAGCCCTGGGAGCTTCCCGGAGCTCTGCAGAGGACTCGGGCACTGAGGGATTTGCTCACCTGGGAGCTCGCTGGGGCTTGGGGGGAGCAGGAGGAGCGGGAGATGCTCCTGTGCACATCCCACAGCTCTGGGCACTTTTAAATTGATTTATTCACTCCGCGGCCATCTCCTCCTTCCCCCATCACACCGTTTTTCAGTGCAGACCTTTAGGGCAGAGCTTTCCCTTTTATAGGAAAGCAGGATGGGGGAGGAAGGAGCAAAGAAGGAAAAGAGGAGTGTGGGGAGAATTCCAGCTTGTGCTGGCTCCCTGGTAACGACAGCACTGGGGCTGTGCCCATCCGGAGAGCAAAAACAGGACACCAGGATTATTTCCCAGGAGATTTGTAGCTACTCCCACTCTCAGCGCTGGAGCAGCCCAAGAAAAAGCAGATTGGGATCAGAGGTGGCTGGAGGAGTCTCCGGTGGTGCTTTTTCAGGAGGGGCAGTGGTTATCTGGCTGCCTGCGGGCCTGCTGCACGTTATCGTGTGATCTGCAGCCCATTTGTTAGGCAAATGTTCTGGGGAGGCCACCTAGGAGCTCCTCAGCCCCAGAGCTCGAGTTTTCACAACTTCTGCCAGCACAGACTCACATGCAAAAGCCTGCAGCTGTTCAGCATTACCCAAGGTTAGGGAGTTACAGGAGATGTGCTGCTTTTCCTGGTGAGGAGAGGAAAGCACAGTCAGATTTCCACAGCATCTTTGGAAAAGCAGGTCCTTAGGGGCTCTTCTCTGTCCGCTGTTTGGAGGGCTCCAAAATACTCAGTCATCGCTCTGCTGAGAGATTCCTGCCCAAGGTGGAGCTGGGTTTGCCCGCAGTTAAGTGTATTTAATCACTTTTCCTCTTAAAAATTAGAAGATTATTTTTAAAAGCCTTTTCATTTAAGCTCTGCCCAGCTCCATTCTGCCACGGGAAAATGCTGCTCTGCCAAACCAGAGGAGAGCAGAATTTAAAGGAACTGTCCAAAGTTGCTGTTCTCCAGGTTCATCCTCTCGTGCAGGAGAGGCAGTGGGGGACAATTCACTTGTACCAAGGAGGATTTTTTGTATTGATCACCAAAAAAGGGGAAAAACCAAAATCAGACTCCCTGAATTGCAGTCAAGAGAAAAAGCACTGACCCAGGTGTGCAGAGAAAGAAAAACTCCCTCAACTTCCCACAAACAGGTCTGAGATGGGCCGTGCCCATTTCGTGTGCCCTAAATTGAGCCTGCAGTGTCAATCCCTGGAGAGCAGGAACGTGAACTCGGAAGGGAAAGGGAAAGGGAAAGGGAAAGGGAAAGGGAAAGGGAAAGGAAAGGAAAGGAAAGGAAAGGAAAGGAAAGGAAAGGAAAGGAAAGGAAAGGAAAGGAAAGGAAAGGAAAGGAAAGGAAAGGAAAGGAAAGGAAAGGAAAGGAAAGGAAAATGACAAGAAAATCATGGAACCTTTGCCTTTCCTGCCACACTCAGCAGCACTGCCAGGCTGGAGCCAAGCTGTGAGAGCAGCAGCTGAATTTGGTGCTGCCATGACCAAGATCCCCAGTGCTGGAGGCTGGGGCAGGTCTGTTCTTGCCCTCTGCCAGCCCCAAGGACCAGTGGGAACACTCTCAGAGGGTCAGAAAGTTTTGTGCCGGCTCCATGCATTGCAGATGGGGCAGATAATGCTGGTGAAACCACTACAATACCTTTTAGTGAAGATTTCTCTTCCTTGTGGAGTTTCCAAACCCATCTGTTAGAAATCTGCTTTCAGCTGACTGCAGAGGTTTCTATTGATGTCCTGCCAAAGCACAGCACATGGCCTGGAGGTCCTTACAGAGAACAAAAACCCACCCTGATCCACCGAGGACAAAACTTGCCCCCCTAAAAAATGCAAAAGCTCAGGATGCACCCCATGTGGCCGGCAGGATCCCCAGTGGGGTTGCTGGAATGTGGCTCCTGGCCAGTTTCCTGCCTACAGGAGACACCCTGCCAGAGGCTTTCCAGGTTTCTCCCACCAGCAAGGGGTGACCCAGACTCTTCCCAGACACATTGCACTGTCTGAAGGCTGTTTCATCTTCCTCTGCAGGTTTACAGCCTTTTTGCTGCGGATTTTTAAATACTGACAACACAAAAACACCCCCAAAACTGATGAGTTGTGCTGAGATTTGCTCGTGTAATGTTTCCTAGGAAGCTCTTCCTGTTGAAGGAACCATTTCACTTCTCCATGTAATGGATCCGAGATCATTATGATGAAAAATCACAGGTGAAAAAAAGAAAAAACCTCCCTCAGCAGTGACTGGAGCAGCTTTAGGATAAACAACCACGCAGGGAGATTTTGATCTAGCACAGGTCAGATGTCTCTGCTGCTTTCCTGTGCCACTACTACACCGGGCTCTTGTGCAATCATTCATAGGAAATAGGGCTGGGAGCGGTTCCAGGAGGGTAACAGGAGTTAGAGGGAACAGAATGGGGTGAATTTCTGCTCAGGTGCTGCCAGGAGGGGCTCAGGAACAGAACAGGGTGAATTTCTGCTCAGGTGCTGCCAGGAGGGGCTGGGGGGAACAGAATGGGGTGAATTTCTGCTCAGGTGCTGCCAGGAGGGGCTCAGGAACAGAATGGGGTGAATTTCTGCTCAGGTCCTGCCAGGGGGGGCTGGGGAGAGCCACAGGGAGCAGCAGCCCCTCAAAGGGACAGAATGGGGTGGATTTCTGCTCAGGTGCTGCCAGGAGGGGCTCAGGAACAGAATGAGGTGGATTTCTGCTCAGGTCCTGCCAGGAGGGGCTGGGGGGAGCCACAGGGAGCAGCAGCCCTGAAAGGAAGCTGTGCACCTGATCCCAGCCTTGCCGGGCTGTTTCTCTGCACTTTCATTCAGAAATACCCTAAATGTACCTTTGTGCTGGAGACTTTTTTGTAAAATTAAGATCTTTTCCTTCAGTTTCATGAGGACCTGCAGAGGTCCTTCTGGAGAAGCAGAGGTCAGACTGCAGCTGTTACCTGGCCAACCCCGTCCCACATCCCAGCACCACCTTTTAGAGGTTTTTTTGTAGCTAAGCAGTAAACAAAGTTGCTGTGTTTGATTTATTGCTAGGACAGCGTGATCACAATCTGTGTGAAAGGAACCAAATCCCCTAGAAGGGGGACAGACAGACAGACAGACAGACACAAGGGCTCTGTTTCCCTCTGGAATTTCTCTTCTGCCTTGCTGGAAATGCAGGGGAGATGCAGGGATGGGGCTGTGGGTATCAATTCTCCCTCCAAATGCCAGAGGGGTTTGGGACAGTCGTAGGGCTGAGCTCGGCTTCCTGCAGCTCCGGGAGGAGCAGGGGATGGGTTCCTGTGCGAGTTTCTGTGCTGCCCAAATTCCCCCTCTCTTCCTGAGGTCAGCCCGCACATACAACAGGTGACACCGCTGGTCACAGAGTGACTGGTCACCCCCAGCGATTTGCCTCCCAAAAATTTGAGAGGTGTGTGAAATTTTGTCTGTGAAATTTGAGTTTTAAAGTCTCCTATAAAAGTCTACAAGAGTCCCAAAATTATTGCGATGCTGCAACAGCAGCAGGGACTTGGGCTGAAATGGGAGAGAGAGAGATGCAAGTGGATCCACGAGCAGCAGGTACCAAAACCTCCGGATTCCAGCAGGAACTCTGAGCCCTGCACAGCAGAGAGGGAAACTCAGAGAAGTGATTAATTCATACTCATCTGGGCTTTCTCACTTGCTGCAAGTGCAGCAGAGAAAAAGAGGCAGACAGGGCACACGGCTCCTGCTGGGGACGCAGACACGAATGGAGAGAAGCAAAGCTGTGGCGGGTTTCCCCACGGGAAAGGTTTCTGAGGGATGATGAGCTGCCCCTGCAGGGCTCCGGGCCGTGCAGATCCGGGCAAGGACAGCACAGACATCTCCAGCAGCAAATCCAGCGAGAAACTCGGGGATGAAAGGAAGGGGGTGGCAGGAGCGCTGGAGATGCTGCAGCTGCCCGGCCGTGTCCCGTTCGCTCTCCTCCTCCTGGGAACGCTCCCTATCATCGGTAAACCCCAGCTCCAGCCCCGGAGAGCTGCCCGGTATCGGCTCCACCCGGTCCGGTTCCTGCCCCTGCTCAGTCCCGGCTCCATCCCAGCCCGGGAGCTCCGTCCCGGCTCCATCCCCAGCCCGAGCTCTCGCTGCCGGTACAGGGATGCTCGAGATGTTCCGCGTTTCCAAAGTGCCTTCTCCTCCTTCCCGACCCCTTTACCCTTCTCCGGGGACCCCCGGCGCCCCCTCCCCTCTTACCTGCGCCTTCTCGGGGTACCGGCAGGTCGCAAAGACCAAATCCGGGGAGGGGCTGGCGGCTGCGAGCCCCCGCACCAGCCCCAGCCCGATGCCGCGGCTGCAGCCGGTGATGAGCACGGAGCGGCAGCGCGGCTGGGCCATGCTGCCTCGGCTCGGCTCGGCTCGGCCCGCTCCGCTCCCGGCGCTTCTTGAGCCGGGGAGGGGCTGGCGGCTGCGAGCCCCCGCACCAGCCCCAGCCCGATGCCGCGGCTGCAGCCGGTGATGAGCACGGAGCGGCAGCGCGGCTGGGCCATGCTGCCTCGGCTCGGCTCGGCTCGGCCCGCTCCGCTCCGCTCCCGGCGCTTCTTGAGCCACGCGGTTCTCAACCTGCGCCGAGCGGAGCCGGCCCCGCCGCCCCGGGCCCGCCCCCGCCGCGGCGCCTCCCCCGCCCGGCTCCGGGGCACGGAGAGAGAGCCCGGGGAAGGGGAATTGGTTCTGTCCCCTCCCAGGTCCGGGGCACTGAGAGAGAGCCCGGGGAAGGGGAATTGGCTCTGTTCCCTCCTGGCTCCGGGGCACGGAGAGAGAGCCCGGGGAAGGGGAATTGGCTCTGTCCCCTCCCGGCTCCGGGGCAGGGAGAGAACGGGCGGGGAAGGGGAATTGGCTCTGTCCCCTCCCGGCTCCGGGGCACGGAGAGAGGGCCCGGGGAAGGGGAATTGGCTCTGTCCCCTCCCGGCTCCGGGGCAGGGAGAGCGCCCAGGGGAAGGGGAATTGGTTCTTCCCCCTCCCACAACGGCCCGAGCCCATCCCGCTCCCGGGCTGGTTCCCAAATCCCGTTCCACCAGTTTCAGAGCCCTGCGTGTGACAGCGGTGGCCGCAGAGCAGCGCCTGAGCCCTCTGACCCTCACTGTCGGCCCCACAGAACGGGACAAGGGTGAACTCGCTCCCCCCGGCAGCCAGGAGCGAGCAGAAGGAGAGGATTCAGCTCTTGAACGGGGGATGAAGCAGAGGAAGGAATGAATCCCCATTTCTGAACTCCCCACGTTCCTGCCGAGGCTTTTTACGGTGTGCCAGGCACCACATTTCTGTCCCTTCCTCGCTGTGGGTGACCCGGTCCTGGAATACACCACAGGATGCTGCCCGTAGCTCATCCTCACGCCTGTGCCTTCCCAGATCAATAAATAACCCGTTTGTTACTATCTGCACACTCATGCAGAAACTGGTAATGGAGGTTTAAAGGCTCTATTACACCTGTGAGCATAATATTCCTCTTTGCTTTCTTAAAGATCACTACACTTTCAAAACATTTTCATCCTTTAGAGGTCAAGGATAGACTCAGCCCTTGGACTTGGGAAACCAAAGAACAAAGATTTGGTAATTTGGAAAAATTCTGTGGAAAAGCCTCAAACAGCTGCAGTGTCTGCCTCATTTCCCTTTTGTTGGTTTAATTCTAAATACCTGTTAACAGCTCCAAAAATGTACAGGACTTATTTATATTAAAAGTATTGCTGCTGCATAGCTCGAGTTTGATGTTACATCACATTCCCAGGGGAGATGAGGATGACAAAATCCTTCCAGACATTTCTCCTGCCTCAGTGTTGGCTGTGAGCAGAGCTGAGCAGGGGCTTCTGGAACAGCCTGGACTCCTGCTCTCTCAGGCTGGGTTTTGGAAAAGCTCAGCCCTGAGCACACAGCAGCTGTGGCAGGCAGCCAGCAGCAAGGCTGCCCTGGAGACTGATACCTGGTTTTGTCTTTTCTTCCAAATAAAGCTCCATTCCAGCAACTTCTGTCTCACAAACAGCAACACTCCTCTTGCCCAGGTGTTTTAATTTAATCCATCACCTTCCTTCCCTCATTTCAGAACAATTTCCTTCCTTTGTGCATTACCACTCTGGTGGGGTTGGAAAAACTTTTTTTTTTTAAAAATCCCAAAACTCCTTAGTGACCTCTTTGTGCTTGGGATGTTGGCACAGCTGGGCTTGGCAACCTCTGGGAAAGAATCCTCCAGGCTCTCACCTGGGAAAGCCTTGGTGACACAACTGCAGCTGTGACACGGTGAATTTACTGCTGGGTGAGCCATTTCTGGGAAAACATGAAGGATTATTTCCCAGCAAGGATGGGGTGGGTGGCCAGAGCAGGTAAGAGGATTTATCTGAGGAATGTGCATCAGCACCTGGCCAAGCCTGTATGTCTGCTACCAGTCAGGTTTCAGTGCTGTCCCTTCAAAGAGAACATCCCAGGGCAGAAGGAATTGCAGGTGAACACCAGGAACAGATCAGAGACCACCCTGAGGGAGGTTCTGACCACTGAGAGCCACGGAGGTGACCAGAGGTGGAGAAAACAAAGCCATAACTCACCTGAAGGGCTGAGAGCTGTTTACACACACAGGTGCACCTGGGGCTTTTTATTTCAGGTGAACTTCTGCCAGCTCCAGCCACGGGCCCCTGCCCTGCTCAGCAGCAGCACTGACTCCTCAATGTCCCAGCAAAACCACCACAGACATTCAGCCACCCCAAAACTGTCACCCCTAAATGTCCCAGCAAACCCCCTACAGATGTTCAGCCCCCGATGTCCCAGCAGACCCAGCAGAGATGTTCAGCCACCCCAAAACTGCCATCCCTCAGTGTCCCAGCAAACCCAGGAGATGTTTAGTCCCCACTGTCCCAGCAAACCCAGCAGAGATGTTCAGCCACCCCAACATTTTCACTCCTCAATGTCTCAGCAAACTCAGCACAGATGTTCAGCCCCCAGCGTCCCAGTAAACCCACCACAGATGTTGTCACCCCAAAACCTTCACCTCCCAATGTCCCAGTAAAACCACCGGAGATGTTCAGCCACCCCAACATTTTCATCCCTAAATGTCCCAGCAAACCCCCTACACATGTTCAGCCCCCACTGTCCCAATAAAACCACCAGAGATGATCAGCCACCCCAACACTTTCACCCCTAAATGTCCCATCAAACCCCCTACACATGTTCAGCCCCCAATATCCCAGCAAATCCAGCAGAGATGTTGAGCCACCCCAATATTTCCAGCCCCCAAGAAGTGGCACAAAGCCCACGGGATGGGATTCTCCCCAGGCCCAGCTGTGCAAGCTCCAGAAATCAAGCCCAGCTCTTCCTCCTTGTCCAGGTGAGGAGGCCCAGAGCAAACACAGCTCAGGAAACTCAGATGGGACCTGCCAGCTGCTCCTCAAGTCACAGAAAACACACTTTCCACCTCAAATCTTTGTGGATTGGGGGATTTTTATGTTTGGTGCCCAAAATTCTTGCCTTTAAAGAAATGGGGATTGAATTCCAAGTCTTGAAACTACTACAGTTTAAAAATCTCTTCATTTTGCACCAATTTCTTTCCTTATGAGTAGGCACAAGTGGTGTAGCTCATAAGAAACTCAAGTGAATGTAATAGAAAATCAAATACTTTAATGAAATTAGGGAGCATGAGAGTAACAGCTCAGATATACCACTAGAACTGATACTACTGGGCTGTGGGGCTCTGCTAATTGGCTTTTAAATGCTCTGTTCATCAAGCATGCAGACTGACAAACTACGAATTCTTCAGAGTGTCAAAGATCCTGAGTAAAGAATTTTCAACCACTTCAAATGGATATATAGGAAATGTCTTCTGAGCTGGTGGCCTGCACACAGCATTGCACAGATAAAAATATACTACTCTCAATGCACAGAGCTAAATACTTTCACATTTATCAGAATTTTCTACACAAGTATTTTTTTTTTTTTGGATAGAATTCAAGTTTTGAATTTTCTGTATATATCTTCACCTGTATTAAACAAATGCTTATTTACATTGTGGGTAAAGTGTAAAGGCTAGGAAGGCCATTTTTCCCATACTGTACTGTAACACTGCAAAATATATATACACAGAGAACCTAATATAGGCAACAGGTCTAAAAAAAGTCACCTCCCACCTGTACAACATCACCGAGCCAGCATGAAAAGAGGGCATTGTTAGCACCAAACCACTCCTGGGGGGCTGAGGAGCTTTCCAGTTCCACGGGGAAGAACTGCTGGGCACAGCATTCCAAGGATGGGTCACGGAGCTGCTGCCTGCAGGGCTGGAATTCCCAACACTGCACTGGGGGTGGGAATCCTGAGGAGCAGGACAGGAGCTCCAGTGGGAGGTGACAGTGACAGCCCAGCACAGGGCACTCCTGGCATCACTGCCCACCCTGTCAGTATTTCCTTTGGATTCAGGGATGAGCACAAACTGCTGGCTCAAGCCAGGGCTGGTTCACTAGCCAGATTAACCCTGCACAAGCCACGGGGAAGGAGCTCTGCTGGCAGAGGGAAGCAGCCCTGGCTCACCAGTGGTGCCAGAGGGAATTCCCAAGGGAAGCAGCCCCATCTCACCAACTGTGCCCAGCTGCTAGATGGAAATCCCTCAGGAAGCAGCCCAGGTGGGCATTCCCTGGGGAAGCAGCCCCCAGCTCTGTGCCTGGGGTGCCAGAGAGAATTCCCTCAAGAAGCACTCCAGCTCACCAGAGGGAATTCCCTCTGGGAATTCTAGGAAGCAGCCCTGGCTCACCAGGAAGCAGCCTGGTGGGCTCACCAGCAGGAATTCCTTTGGGAAGCAGCCCTGAGCAGGAATTCCCCCAGGAGCAACCCAGGCAGGGCTCACCAGCAGGAATCCCCCCAAGAAGCAGCCCCAGCAGGGCTCACCAGCAAGAATCCTGCCAGGAGCAGCCCAGGAAGGACTCACCAGCAGGAATCCCCTTGGCAAGCAGTCCCAGCAGGAATCCCCTCGGGAAGCAGCCCTGAAGGGCTCACCAGAAGGAATTCCCTTGGGAAGCAGCCCCAGCAGGAACCCCCCAGAGCAGCCCGAGGACTCACCAGCAGGACCCCCTCGGGGAGCAGCCCCAGCAGGAACCCCCTTGGAAATCAGCCCAGGAAGGGCTCCCCCCAGGAGCAGCCCCAGCAGGAGCCCCCAGAGCAGCCCTGGGGCTCACCAGCCGGAACCCCCTCAGGAATCAGCCCAGGAAGAGCTCCCCCCAGGAACAGCCCCAGCAGGAGCCCCCTCATGAGCAGCCCCAGCAGGAGCCCCCAGAGCAGCCCTGGGGCTCACCAGCCGGAACCCCCTCAGGAATCAGCCCAGGAAGAGCTCCCCCCAGGAGAAGCCCCAGCAGGAACCCCCTCGGGAATCAGCCAAGGAAGGGCTCCCCCCAGGAGAAGCCCCCTCAGGAGCAGCCCCAGCAGGAACCCCCTCGGGAGCTCCCCCCAGGAGCAGCCCCAGCAGGAGCCCCCAGAGCAGCCCTGGGCTCACCGGCGGTGCCGGCTGTGCCCGGGGTGCTCTCTCTCTCTCTCCCTCTCGTAGCGGTGCCCGGCGCGCTCGTAGGAGCGGGCGCGCTCGTGCCGGTGGTTGCGGTAGTAGTGGCTCTTCTTCTTGTACTTTCCCGAGTGCTCGGAGCGCTCGCGGGAGCGGCTGCGCGAGCGGGACGAGCTGCGCGAGCGCGACTTGCGCGCCTTGTGAGCCGCCGAGTATTTGTAGTCCTTGGATTTCTTGTAGCCGCGCGCCTTGGAGCCCTTGTAGGCAGAGCCGTGGTTGAACTGCCTCGGAGGGGAATCGCTGCGGCTCCGCGAGCGGCTCTGCGACTTGGAGCCGCTGGACGTGGAGTAGCTCTCGCTCTTCCTGCGGGAAAAAACAGAGCAAACATGGTTTTCTTGAGTTTGAAGAACCTCATTCTGGATTTTGATGCTTTCTTGGATTTTAAGACCTTACTTCCTCATTTTGAATTTGAAGAAGGTCCTTCCATATTTTGAATTTGAAGAAGGTCCTTCCGTATTTTGAATTTGAAGAAGGTCCTTCCATATTTTGAATTTGAAGAAGGTCCTTCCGTATTTTGAATTTGAAGAAGGTCCTTCCGTATTTTGAATTTGAAGGTCCTTCCGTATTTTGAATTTGAAGGTCCTTCCGTATTTTGAATTTGAAGAAGGTCCTTCCTCATTCTGAATTTGAAGAAGGTCCTTCCGTATTTTGCAGTCTCCTTGTATTTGAAGAACTTCATTCTGGATTTTGCTGCTTTATTGGATTTTAAGACCTTACTTCCTCGTTTTGAATTTGAAGAAGGTCCTTCCGTATCTTGAATTTGAAGAAGGTCCTTCCATATTTTGAATTTGAAGAAGGTCCTTCCATTCCATATTTTGCTGTCTCCTTGTATTTGAAGAACTTAATTCTGGATTTTGCTGCTTTTTTGGATTTTAAGACCTTACTTCCTCATTTTGAATTTGAAGAAGGTCCTTCCTCATTCTGCATTTGAAGAACATTCTTCCTCATTTTGAATTTGAGGAACATCCTTCCATATTTTGCTGTTTCCTTGAATTTGAAGAACATCCTGCTGTATTTTGAATTTTAAGAATGTCCTTCTGTATTTGGAATTTTAAGAACGTTCTTCTGTATTTGGAATTTTAAGAATGTTCTTCTGTACTTGGAATTTTAAGACCGCCCTTCAGCATTTTCAATTTTAAGACCACCCTTCTGCATTTTGAATGTTAAGACCTTCCTGCTGTATTTTGAATTTTAAGACTTCCCTCCTGCATTTTGCATTTTAAGAATGCCCTCCTGCATTTTGCTGTTCTCCCATGAGAACTCATCTGGTGTCCTACACTTCCATCTGGCTACAATAAAAACACTGATTTCCAGGAACTCCAGCTACAGCAATACTGTAACCACCCAAGCTGGACTCCGTCAGGAGTTCAAGGAGCAGCTCACACTGCCGGGTGCCCTCAGCCTCCTGGTGAGGAACCATCAAAGCTGGCACTGGGAAGAGACTGGGAGGGACCGGGAGCTCACCCTACCTGTGCTTAGGGGATGCAGACCTCGATGGTGACCTTGAGTAACTCTGATCTCTGCTTCCACTTCGACTCCTGCTCTCTCTTCCTTTCTGGACACTGCCAGAGACAAAGAACACTCAGTTATTTTGTTTTCATCCCTCATGAGAGAAAATCAGCTGCTTCCTGGTAAAACCTTACCCATTTACTGGGCTGTTGGAGCTGGTTCTCTTGGCTCCCTCTGTTTTCCTTTTAGCATTCTTCATGGCCTGCACAGGTAGGGGTGAAGGTTTATTTCCTTTAACCTCTTTTGGAGACTCTGCAAGAAGAAACCTTTGTTACCTCTTTGGAAAGTACCTGAAAGGATTTGAGGCTCCTCTCACCCCAAGTGTGTGCAAACACAGATCTGAACAAGTTCACAGCAGGCAGAAATTCATCTGAAACATTTCTGCCAAATACTGAAGTAACTGCAAAAAAAAGGGCAGAAAACCACCTCCTTTCCTTGCCCATTATTCAGCATTGTTTGAAAGGCAAACTGGGGAAGAAGATCAATGTTGTCTTCTAGGTGAGACTGCACCAGACTGGAAACTTTAACCAACAAATTCCTCACCCAACATCTCAAAATGTTACCCCTGCCAGAGCACCTCTGCTTCACTACTGCTTCAGCACAACATGCCAGTGGCAAGGATTTGACTTTATTACCAAATCCACATAAAAGCAACTCCCTGGCCTATATGGGTTTAAACTAGTCTTAATTTCAGACTAATTTGATTTTAGCTTTTATCTGACTCAAGAAATCACAAAGTTACAATGCTATTCAAACCCTGCCAGTTGAGTAGTGCTAGAAGCCATCTTAAAAAAATCCCCAACAAACTCTAAACCACACTTTGCAAATGCTTCCCCAAAAGGGTAAATATCCATCAAAGATGTGAAAAAGTTATTTACCATTTTTTGGGATAGGGGAAAATCCCGATGTGTTATCCAAGCTTGGAACTCCCTCAGGTACCAGACCTTTAGCTTGTGCTTTTGCCTCTTCAATAGCCAACTTCTTCTTTTCTATTTTACTTTCCAGATCAGATAAATCCACCTGTGAACACAGGAGCACTTGTGAGAGCTGAATTTCCTGGCTACCCACTCCCAGGGAGGGGAATGAAAATCCAAGGAGTCCCAGACAGTGGCTGCTCTTTGTTCACTTCCAGGCTTGCAGTTGTGGTTTCAAAAAGGCTCAAATTTTCCAACTCCTGCTCTGAGCCGCAGCCTTCACTGAGAGCTCCCAACATAAAAAAAGAACCAAACCTTTTTCCTTGTGTAGAGCTGCAAGATTTTTAAACAGATTTCTTGAATTTCTTCCTCGGTTGCTCCAAACAGTAAAAACCAATGTGGGCGATTTGGAAGTGGGATCTGAAAGGGAGACAGAGACAAAGCTCAGATTTCTCCTCCTGTTAAAAGGGCTTGAAAAAACCCCAAATCCATGGCAGTGTGGCTCACCTCCAGTGTCCTGGCTGCCAGGTAAATGCAGGCACAGGCAATACTTTCTGGCTGGAACCTCACAAAGACGTCTGTTCTCAGGCTGTCGTTCATGTAGTTCCTGAAAAACAGGAGAGCAGGACGTTGCAAGGCACTGCAAAGCTCTTTGGGGTTCTTTTTTTGGGTTTTTGATTTGGTTTTACTTCTACAAGGGCTATTTCTTTCTGCATTCAGTTACTAGACTTCAACATTATATTCCTGTAAATCTAAAGAGAAGCTGAATGATTTTACTAAAAGAAAAATAAAAGAGGTAACTAAATTAAATCCCTCAAGGGGAGGGACGTGTGACAGAAACAAAGTCTGACTGCTGAAAATTCAGTGGTGAGAAGAGAACCAATTTTAACTTCACTTTTGCTGCTGGATCTCTACTGGCCTGCTCTCATGCAATAAACAAGTTCTTTTCACCAAGACAACATACAGTGTGCTCAGAAATACTCAAGTTATAGAATTTTAGGTTCACATGTCCCCCTGCAATAGGGCAGAACCAGGTGTCTGGCAAAAGCTGCAGCTCCTGGAGCAGTTCTCCCATGAAATGCAGTCCTCTTCAGCACAGGTCAGCTTCCAGTGGGGTTTAAGGGTCCATTTCCATCCAGAACAGAATTCTTTTTGATGCAAAAAGTCAGCCATAGGAGAAATCAGGGTGTTTGGGAACATCAGTTCAGGAGAACAGTCAGTATTCAGGCAGATCTCCTCTTTGGCACATGAAATAAGGTTTCCAAATTGTCCCATTTCAGTAAGGTTGCTTAAAATGAATATTCACAGAATGAGAAAACTGTAAAATATTGCACATATTCCAGTCAGTACAATGAAGCATTATGTTGTTAAATCTTAAATACACAAAGTAAATTCCTGTGAATCTGTCAGCTGATGTGCTTTAGAAGATCTAGACTTGAGAGCACATATGTCAATAAAATATCAGATGAGAAAAACTAAAACCAGACATAATAGAAGTCCTTAATAAGGTAATAATTAACCATGTGGGTACCCAGTATACAAGGATTCACTGACCCCCAAGACATCCAAAGCAGAGACCACAGGCCAGGCACCTGCAAGGTTTCCAAGGACAGAGAGGAGGGATTGGAATCCCAGGAGTTTCCAACTCCCACCTGCCCCAGCTCTTGTTTACACAAACAGCAACTGCTGCCCCAAAAAAAGCAACATTGACCATCAGCTCATCTTTCTGGGAGAAAGGAACTTCTAAACCTGCTGTTGTGTCCCTCTACAAAGAGAGCACAAACCTTTTGGCCAAAGGAGTGATAAAGGAAAGGCTGACTTTGAACATCTGGAAGCTACAAAGGTTTTTTTTTTCTGATTTGCCAAATTGAGAACCACGCCAGCTTCCAAGTCTGGCCTCTTGCACCTCTTCCCTGTGGGCTCAGTCAGACACAGGAGGAAATGAATCCTTGTCACAATAGCTTAAGAAAAAGGTAATGTTGTAAAAATGCACATTTCAAAAACCAAGGATACTGGATACCCACCAGTTTTTGGGTACTGGAAGCACCAAACACAGCACACAGATGTGTTATTGTAACCTCTGACCCCTTTCCCAGCTGGGGTAATTCCCTCCCTGCCCCTCCCTTCCTTCCATAAGCAGCAGATTCCCGGCAGTCCAGAACTCCCATTCCACTGCTCCATGCAATGCTTCTGGGAAGTGTCTCTAAATATCACATTTTGTCTCCAAGCTTCACACACGTACTAGTTTTTTCACTTAAACATTTGAGGTAATTGTAGCTTTCAAACTATTCTTTTTTTTTGTTGTTGTTGTTGTTAACTCATCCCTTTTAAAGATTTAAACCCCACCTTCATTCACTTTATCCTATAAGAAACACACCACATTATGACAGTTAAGAGAAATAGAACATTAGAAAATAAAATCTCAGAAATTCAACGCTCAGGTTATCAAATATACAAACAATGAAAAAATGCAGAGTAAAAAAAAAAAAAATAAAAATATAAGCACAAGAAGCAGTTGGCCAGTTACTCTACTATCATGTATATACCACCTGTCTAGAGCCAGCCTTCTCTTTGGAGAGCTTTGGGTTGACTGAAGACGGCAGCTATCCCTGCACCATGGGCAGCAGAGGAGAAGTCTTAGTCACTTACCCTCAGAGGCTACCCTTTGATCAAAAGAGTACAGAAAAGAAAAGTCAAAACTGGTTCTCTACACACAGCTCACAGTACCAGACAGTTCAGTCAGCAGAAATATGGTCTTTGGATTCACTAAAGGTGGTTTGTTTTTTGGTTTTTTTATTTTTTTTTTTAAGACCATTGGTATGGTTAAAAAAGCATTGTGGTTTATAAAAAGCATTGTTTGGTAAAGTTTAAGATGTGAAATTTTACAGAAGCTTCCCACCCCCGAGCAAATATTTATTAAATGAGAGCAATAAGGCAGAGAACATTTCTTGGCAAATATGAATCCAGGCTATCCATCTATCCAGTCTTAGAAGCTGACATCTTGCATTTCCACATAGATAAAAGAAATTTATCTGTGCTGAGGTTTAGATACACCTGAAATCAAACTCAGGCCCTGGCAACAGACTTGAATCACCCCCAAGTTTTCCTTGAAGAAGACCCCAAGGGAACAACTCTAAACCCCCCCAAACCTTTTCCCTTCAGCTGGAAAGTGAGAGCAGAGAGGAGGGAAGTGAGAAGTCAGGGTGGAAAGCTACCTTACCATTAAAACACTGCCTCCAACTTAAGAGGCCGCTCAACATTTGGGAAGGAGTTTGGGGCACACCAAGGACAGTGGAGCTGTCTGGGGTGGCCCCAAGCACTGCTGAGCAATGCTGCCCAGTGCCTCAAGTGACATATTTCTGCTACTGCCCCTTCTGGTCTCTTAGAACAAAGAAAATCAACTTACCATGAGGTCTGGACCAGGTGTTGGTTACGTTCACATTCTAATACCTGAAGGTACATAACGATTATCTGGAAGATATGGGTCATTGAGTTATTAACAAGCATCTGGAGAGCCACCTGCTTATTTCAGAGGGACATCCATCCATCAGGCATCTGTGATCCTCTTTCAAGGCCTAAAACACTCCACATGAAGTGTTTGCACCATCCCCAGTGTTTATCTGACCTTCTGTCCTGCTACTCGGCCAGGCCTTGTCTCCACCTGGGTTTGATTTAGGGATTTTTGTGGATGGATTTTCATTTAGGGATTTTTGTGGATGGATTTTCATTTAGGGATTTTTGTGGATGGATTTTGTTCTCCTACAAACCTCACAAATCCTTTTTTAGCTGCAGCCTGGGGAGAAAAAGCTGCTGAGTGCAATCAGCAGTGAGGGAAGTTGGCAGTGCTTGCAGAGAACAGAGCTAACACTGTGCCACGGTTTGTTCAGCTCCGAGGGTTTTTCCTCAAGTTTGGAAGGAAAACAAGGCTGCAAAGGGGAAGAATAATGGCAGAATTCACCCCATTAACAAACTACAGCTGCCCCCCTGGGGCGGGTGACAAAAGGAAATTCCGAATGTCAAGAAACTCAAAAAGGCAGCTCTGAACAGGAGGGTTTTTAAAGGAGAAAACACAAGATCCCAAATTGTGCTGGCACAAAAATACAAGTTCTTTTACCAGTTAAGGCACAATTTCAACATTTGAGGCAATTGTATCTTTCAAGCATCATCCACTCTGACACTTGTTACTTTTATATTGAGCCTTGCCTCAGTTCTAGCCAAGCCTGAGCGTGGTTTTAACACACTCCAAACTGGCCCACAGACCTTTAATACCTCAGCACGCTCCCAGCAGGAGTGACCACAACAACCCCAGGCCTCCAAATTCCTCCCTGCTTGGGAGGAATCTAAGTTGAGGTGATTTTTTTTCTACCACCAAAGCTACCTACTGATCCAATCTGCCTTCCAGGAATACTGAGCACCTGCATCCACCTCGCCGTCACTCAGCAGTGATACGAGAGCAATTAGTAAGAGTCTCTTAAATGAGAAAGAAAACATCAGGATGGTAAGAAACTAATCTCACTGAGTTCACTGATCATCGTGTGCAGTCCAGGCAGCCTCCTCAAAGCTTTACAGAACATGAAACGTTGGTTATGTAGTGAACTTAGAAAGTACAAACCTTATGAGGGTGCTTCACGTGAACACAAAATCCCAACTCCTTCAACACTCTTCTTTCTGCCTTAATTATTTGATTCTTCAAGTTCACATATTCTTGATCCAGTATTAGAGGCACAGGTTTTCTGCAAGACAAGGTCAAACTCACAAGATGATCATCTTAAACCTTAAGGAAACTCAGGCTGAGTTGTTTCAAAATAATTTTTAAAAATCATTATTTATAACTTTAAAAAAAAGTATTTATTAAAACAGGTCAGGTCACTTCACGAGATCCCTTCAAAATATTTTTTGATTTATGAGAAAGGGAATGATGCTGCTGTGAAGTTTAATAATTCCAACACAACACAGATAATCCAGATTCTTCTGAATTCTCAGCTTACTTTTTCTCCCTCAGGTGTCTGAGGCGATGGAACACATTGATCACGTCCCGAATGCGTCTGGGGGCTTCCTCGATTTTGGATGCCAGATGAACACAGGCCATGGAAACATGCTGAAAAATAAGCAGAAAACAGAATATTTTCTATATTTTATTTCCAGTTCAGGAACTGAGCTCCTACAACAGTGTAAGGATGGATAATGATGGGGGAAAAATGTAGTAAAACAAGAAAATACCAAATATTTGACAAAAATCACTGTTAAATGGCTTTGTAAAATCACATTTCTCTACAACTATAAACTCCAGACTAGCTCCTAACACTGATCACACCTCAGACAACAGCTTGCCAAGAGAGATCAGAAGATAAACATGGCAACAAATGTCATGTAATGCCTTCTTACCTCCATGGAATGCTTCACGAAAGACTTGGTATAAAAGAAACGCTGGAATAACACCTGTCCTGTAGCCATAGCCACCTAAAACCAGAGATAATCACAACAGCCATGAACAAAAGTACCAATTGCAAAGAGAATTTTTAACAGATTTAAGACCTAGATTAACTAAACGTGGGAGAAATTTCAATGGTATCTAAAGAAAACTAGAATTGCTGAAGTAATTAAATAGCCTAGAATGTTATCAACGCTTGAAATACAAGTCAAATACAGGCAGAAAACCCCAAATTCCTTTTGCAAAAAACGTGAAAATATGCTCTGAGTTGTTAAATTAATAATAAAAAAACCAAGAAAAATCTAAAAAACCAAAAAAAATCAAAGTTATGAAAGTACGGCAGAAAAATATTTGCTTTTTGGGCGAGGAAAGTGAGGAGCAATCTAATCGCGTCATGATTTGCATACATTTGAATATGCTAAGCCTCGCTAGCTAGAAGCTGCCTGGAAAGTTTTACGCTCAGAGAGCAACGAGGCTCTTCGGCCTTTAAATTCTCCGGGGAACCCAAAACCTTCCCGAGGTCACCACGGCTCTAAAAGAGCCTTAAGAAAATCCGCCTTTGCACAATCCTCACCCGGGGGCGGCGCAGGAAGGCGCTGACATCACCCGCTTCCGGCAGCCAGCGGCCGGGCGAGGCCGGAGCGGCCCCGGAACGACCCCGAACGACCCCCGGGCACCGGGCGGCCCCGCGGCCTGCCCGGCCGGTAACCGCGGGGCGGCCCCGCGGCCTGCCCGCCCGCTAACCGGGACATCGAGGCCCGCACAAAGAAGGGCCCAGCTGAGTCCTGGCTCTCTCCCCTCCCCGCCCAGCCCCACCTGCGGCAGCCGCAGCAGGATCCCGGCCGCCTGGATGAGCTCGCAGCCGGTAACGCGCAGCTCGGTCTCGGTGTCGGGGTCCAGGCCGCTGCTCATGGACGGCGTGAAGCGCAGCGTGTGCTCGGGCAGCAGGCAGTTCTCCAGCGTAATCAGCACGCCCGAATACAGCCGGTCGCCGATGAGCACCGCGCCGGGACCCGGTACCGGGGCGGGAGCCGCGCCGGCCGCCTGAGGGCCCGCGGGGCCGCCGCCTGCCGCTGCCGCCGCCATTTTGTGCCGCCGCCGCCTCGCTGGCTCCGCGCTCCTTCTCCTTCCCCCACCAGCATCCGCCCGACGCCGATTGGCGGAGCGCGGAAGGACCGCGGCCGCTGATTGGCTGAGGGGCCGTGACGCACGACGCCGCCCGGGCCGCGCGCGGCGCGGTGACGCAGCGGCCGGGAATTCGGATAGGGCGGGGCTGCGGCGCCCTCAGAACCTGGGCCGGGCGTGAGGGGGCTGGAACACAGCGCTCGCCGAGTTAAATATCTTCGTTAGCTCCGTAAATAAACAGACTGTGCGCTCACCGAGTTAAACATCTTCGTTAACTCCGTAAAAAAACAGACTATGCGCTCATCGAGTTAAATATCTTTGTGAACTCCCTAAAAAAACCACACTACGCGTGTCCTCAACGTGGGGCCCGCCGAGGTTCGTGTGTGACGGCCGAGGTGCCGCTCCCCACCCCGGTTGGGTTTTCCCCGTGCAGCGCTAGAATTTCGCCGCACAAATTGTTTCCCTGTTGAAGTTACCAACAAAAAGATGTTTATTGTCAAGTCCTTAACAGAACAGGCTATGCTTGTCCTTCACCTAGGGGCTCGTGTCTGAGGGCTGACATCTCCCTCACGCTCTGGGCTGGTTTTTTGCCGTGCAACGCCAGAACTCACCACAAAAATTGTTTCTCGCCAGCAATTACCAAAAAATTACTTTTATTAAGTTTTTATGTGTGTCCTTAACACAGGGATGTGTGTGAGGGTCGACCTCCTGCCCTCCCTCCATCCCCCGGCTGTATTTTCCCAATGAAGTGCCAGAATTAACACAAATTGGTTCCCCATAGCAGTTTTGAATAAAAATGTCTTTATTGAATCTTTAACAATACAAACTATGTGTATCCTTCACTCCCAGGCTCCACCTGTGAGGGTCAACATTTCCCCCACATCCCAGCTGCATTCTCCCTGTTCAGAATTCACCACACAAATTAGGTTTTTTCCTACTAGCAGTTACCAAAAAAAACCACCTTTATTAAGTCACTGTACGGCCTGACTGCTAACTTTGAAGTGTGCTTTTAATTTAACAGGTTTCAACAACAATAAGAACACAGGGAAAGTGCCATCAAGGAGCAGCTTCACACCCACACGATCCTCAGAGCATTTGTTCCACATTTTCCACTTCGGCAGCAGTCCCGCGACAGGTTTGCTTCACAATCAAATCCGTGCTTCTAAAACATACACCCAGGTTCTGATATCAATAGTGGTGGTGCACAATACGTGAAAATATTCCCTCTGGTTCTTTTCCATCTCCCAGGGCAGCCAGGAACCCTTCCTGTCTCCTCCTCTGGGCTAAAGCTGCCAGGGACTTGAATGTCTTTGGCTCATAAATAGCCAAGTCAGCCAGAACTTTCCTGTTCAGCTCCACCTGGGACTAAAGGCAAGAAAAATTGTTGGTTAAGGACTGTGATTTTTAGGAACAACACTGCAGTGCTTAGTTTTAAATATATTTAATTTAAATAGATTTTATTAAATATAGTAAAATTTTTAAATTAAATAAAATTAAATTTATTAAACACTTTATTAAATATAATGAACACTCTTTACTGTTTATATAAACACCTTTCATTAAGTATGATTAAACACTCTTAAGGATTAAGACCTGAGGTCTTAAAGCAGATTAAGTTTTTTCTGCCCTGTGCAATTTGGAGCTGTTAAAGACTGTCAGACACTCCCTGGCCATGGATGTCTCATTAACCCACCATGTAAAAATTATTTCCTGACTTTCTCTAAAGTTTTTGTGGTAGAAACCAAGAACTGAAGACTCTCTAATTGAAGATTAGAATCCCTAACTGATGAAGACTCTCTAATTTTGCCTCAAGGCCACATGTTCCAGGATAATCCATAGCATCTGTTTCAGCTCAAATTAAAACAGAATCACCCAACTGAAACAAGTTCCCAGCATGTTTTAAAAACAAGGGACAATGGCACCAAGTTTCTGCACTCTCCACGCTCACCAAATCACAGTTGTAGTGAAAAGAATAAGAATTTCTTAGGTTTTTGGGTTTTTTGCTAACCCAAACTTTGTATTTTTAAATTTCTTGAAGTAAAAAGGAAAAGCAGCTGTCATTGAATGGCATTAAAAAGCATTTTAAAAGTCTCATTCCTAAGTTTTGGGGACAGAACATGAGGTAGAGCCACAATGTTCACCAAGATAAAAGGGAATAACCCATACAGGGAAGAAAAATAGTTTAGGGCAGAACTTAGTTCCTGAAGTGGATGAAACTGCTTTCACAAGCCTTTCATCACTCTAATTAGTAGAGTAATTATCCTCCAAACCACATCCTTACCTTGACCAGGTTGCTTATGAAGGCTGGGTACTTCAAACCATGTTCAAGGGAAGCTGCTTCAATCCTTGTGATCCAGAGCTGAAGGTGTAAAAATCAATCTATTGCATGACAAAACACTTTAAAATAAACCCTTTGCCACTCTGGTCTGCTCACACTTATTAAAAACAACATTTTCATGGAATATCCTGAGCTGGAAGGGACCCACAAAAAAAATGCTGCTTTCAACTCCAACTTTTCACCCACTGTTTTTCAAAACCCCCCCAGAGTAAGAAAAGCAGCTGTTTCACTCCTGCCTTGCTCCCATTTTGATGTTTCCACCCAACATTTTGCTCTTTACCGCTCTGAGGAATCTCTTCTTCTCCCTCCTGGCCTTGGTGGACTTCACGAAAGCCCTGCGCACGCTCCTCACTGCCAGCTTGTAGCAGCGGTTCTTCCTGCCACGAAAATGCTGCAAAAAAGCCCCCAGAATGGTCTCATTCAATTAGATTTAAATATATAACACTAATAAAGCTCATTTGCATTCACAGCTCTCCATAATAAGGATCACTGAAGCTTTCACAAGCACGCCCTAAGCCTTCGGCTGGCACACAATGAAAATATTCATTGCTTGGTTTTTATCGTGGAAATATATGGAATATAATAGCATATGGAATATGATATCAAGGAAATGTAATTTTTATCATGAAAAACATGAAGCTGAGCAGTTGGAGCAGGGTGGAAAAATCTCAGTTGAGCAGAGGCAAAACCAGGTCTCACTTTGTGCCGTGGTTCTGTGGGAAAGGCAATCACAAAATCACGGGCAGTGCTTTCACCCAACACTGAATTCACATTTATTCTCATTCCTGAGCTCCCCTCTGTTGTGTCTGTATGAACAAAGGGATGGAGTACGAGCCTCCGATTTATCAAACAGAAAACAAAAAAATTAATTTGTTTAATTTACAAGAAAATGTAGCCAGTGCTGCACCAGGTGCAAAACCAAAATATTCTCACTTCCTTCAACTTTTTCTACCTCAGCATTACAACAAGATGTAATTTAAAGAATTTTAACATACAGCCTGGGATGCCCTTGAGAAAGGTTCACCCCTAGCCTCAGCACAGCAGCTTAAACTCCACCAAAAACCCAAAACGCAAAAAAATTCAAAATGCACTTGAGAACAAGGTTAATTTTCTTCCCCACCTTCTTTGCCCAGTAAAACAAAAAAAAGAAAAAAAAACACTCAGGAAGGAAACACAGTGAAGGAACGCCGTATTTAATTAAACAGAGACCACTTTATAACACGAGGAAAGCACAGAATGGTTTGGGTGGAAAAGGGAGCTCCGAGCCCACCCAGTGGGCAGGGACCCCTCCCTGCTCCGAGCCCCGTCCAGCCTGGGGCTCTGCAGGGATGGGGCAGCGGCTTGAGGACAATGTCCGGGGCACAGGGCCAGGCCAGGGGGATGCGGGGACACGCCGGGGACCCGGCACTCACCCGCGCGTACTTGAGCACCTCCTGCACCCTCCAGAAGCGATCCGAGAGGCGGCTGCGCAGCCAGCGCGCCGCGCTCAGCACCACCATGGCTGCGGCACAGCGCCCGCCTTCCTGCCTGACTGCCTGCCTTCCTTCCGGGGCGGCACCCGAGCCCGGCCGGCCTTCCCCGATCCTGCCCCGAGCCTGCCCCGAGCCCGCCCGGCCTTCCCCGATCCTGCCCCCGAGGATGCCCGGCCTTCCCTCAGCCTGCTCCGAGACTGCCGGGCCTTCCCTCAGCCTGCCCCGAGCCTGCCCGGCCTTCCCTCAATCTGCCCCGAGCCAGCCGGGGCTTCCCTGAGCCTGCCCCGAGCCCGGCCGGCCTTCCCTCAGCCTGCCCCGAGAATGCCGGGGCGTCCTCTGATCCTACCCCCGAGCCCGCTCGGCCCTCCCCGATCCTACCCCGAGCCCGCTCGGCCTTCCCTGATCCTGCCCCGAGCCTGCCCGGCCTTTCCTCAGCCTGCTCCGAGACTGCCGGGGCTTCCCTGAGCCTGCCCCGAGCCCGGCCGGCCTTCCCTGAGCCTGCCCCGAGCCTGCTCCGAGACTGCCGGGGCGTCCTCTGATCCTACCCCCGAGCCCGCTCGGCCTTCCCTGAGCCTGCCCCGAGCCTGCCCGGCCTTTCCTCAGCCTGCTCCGAGACTGCCGGGGCTTCCCTGAGGCTGCCCCGAGACCGGCCGGCCTTCCCTGAGCCTGCCCCGAGCCTGCTCCGAGACTGCCGGGGCGTCCTCTGATCCTACCCCCGAGCCAGCCCGGCCTTCCCTCAACCTGCCCCGAGCCCGCTCGGCCTTCCCTCAACCTGCCCCGAGCCAGCCGGGGCTTCCCTGAGCCTGCCCCGAGCCCGGCCGGCCTTCCCTCAGCCTGCCCCCGCTGTTTCCTCTGATCCTGTCCCCGAGCCTTCCCGGAGTTTCCTCTCATCCTGTCCCCGAGCCTTCCCGGATCTTCATTCGGACCTTCCCCGCTGCTTCCTCTGATCCTGCCCCCCGGAGCTTCCCCTGATCCTGTCCCCAAGCGTTCCCGGGCTTTCTTTGGGTCTTGCCCCGCTGCTTCCTCTGATCCTGCCCCCGAGCCTTCCCGGTGCTTTTTCCAATCCTTCCTCACGTCCGTCCTCCGGTTCTGCCCCCGAGCCTTCCCGGTCCTTCCTCTGATCCTTCCCGGTCCTTCCCCGGGTCGTTCTCCCGGTCCTTCCTCCGGTCCTTCCTCCGGTGTTTCCTCTGGTGTTTCCTCTGATCCTTCCCCGAGCCTCCCCGGTCCTTCCTCTGGTCCTTCCTCCGGTCTTTCTTCCAGCCTTTCCCCTGGTCCTTTCTCCGGTTTTTCCCCCAGCCCTTCTCCCGGTTCTTCCCCCGGTCCATCCCCCGAGCCTTCCCGGTCCTTGCTCCGATCCTTCCCAGTCGTTCTTCCAGCCCTTCCTGCACTTTTTCCTCTTTCTCCCGATCCTCCCTCCCCCTGCCCTTCCTCCAGTCCTTCCCCTGTCCTCAACCCTTTTCCCAGTCCTTCACTAACCCTTTTCCCAGGTCTTCCCAAGCCCTTTCCGCCTCCCCCGGCCCCTCTCTCACAGCACAGTGGCTTTTCCCTGTGCTGGGCATCCTCTGCCCCAGCCCGAGGACAGCCGTGGAATCAAGGAATATTCTGAGTTGGAAAGGATCCACAGGGATCATCCAGCCCAGCCCCTGGCTCTGCACACTCAACAATCCCAGTCTGTGCATCTTTGGGAGTGTTGTCCAAACCCTCTTGGAGCTCTTGGAGCTGTGCCCATTCCCTGGGGAGCCTGGTCAGTGCCCCAGAACCCTCTGGGGGAAAAACCTTTCCCAAAATCCGACCTAAACCTCTCCTGACACAGCTCCAGCCATTCCCTCAGGTCACCAGAAACCTTCACCCTCTGGCTGAAGAACTTTACCTGATCCCAGCCCTCTGATGTGACCACAACGCCCTTGTCACCTGCCCGAGGTGTGACCTAAAGCAGCCCAAACCCACAGCTCAGCTGAGAGCTGGCACACAGAGTGTGGTTGTACCAAAATTCCCTGGAAAAAGGAGCTGGGCTGCTTGGAATGTGCATTCCCGTAGCTCAGTGGGATTTTGTATCCCCAGCAGTGCTCCAGCCACCAGTGTGAGCAGATTTGGTGTTGTTTTCAGTGGCTGGAAGGATTCCATAGTGGATAACAAGCATTAGAGCATCCTGCAAGGGTTAGGGTTAGAGAATGGGAGACATAAATTGAAAATTTATGAACTGTGCAAACCACAAGATGGTGCTGCCAGAAAATGATTCCATGGGAGCAGCAGTACTTGGCGTCAGAGAACTGATGGATTTTTCTGATGCTCTTTAATCATCACCACTTCCAGCATCTCAAAGCAATCATGCTCCTGTTATAAACTGCTCCATCATCAAGATCTTCCCCACTTCTGGGAAAGTTCTTGTCCAGAATGTGGAAATTTCAGAGAATTATGGAGAAATCTTTCTTCATATCACTGAGGTTTGTCTGACACAAAGTTCGCTTGGTTATTACAAGAACCACTAGAAAAGAAATGTACAGAACACAATTTTCAGACCTCCCTGCAAAGGTTAAAATGCATTTTCACGACAGCAAAAGAACTTTGGAAAGTTTCCCTGGATTTAGCAAAGCTTCTTAGAATTTATGGCACTTTTATGAATGCTCAGATTGTGTTTCACCACACCCTGTGCCATCACCAGCAGATGGTAAAAGCAGCTGTAGGATTTTTAGCTGCCCAGCACTGAGTTCATCTCTCCATGATTTAAGCCTAAAATTGATTTCTCCTCCTATAGATTTGGGTTTGGGTTCTTTCTCTTTGTGTGACTCGTCCTTTTTTCCACTTCAAAGGCATAAATCAAATTTGAAAAATATTATGTCTTTAACCAGAATTTAGACAGGCAGAGTAACCACCGAGACTCCCAGAGCTCTCTGCCACTTGTCACATTTATGGTTTCCTGCACAGCTCCAGATTTTATTATTAACGCTGTCTCTGGCCTGTGCAGCACTGAAAAACAGGATGGATCCAGCAGTTATTTCCCCTGGGATGTCTGGACAGATCTGAGAAGAGATTTCACATTTTGCAGCTTGAGTGGAGGCTGCTGCCCTGCAAACCCCCTGGGAGCCATCCAGCCCTGGAGTGCAGGGAAGGAACAGGATGGAAATGGACTTGTCACACTCTGCTGTCTGCTTTAGAGGTTGTTTCTCTCTGTATTTTTTAATATCTCTCTCTTATTACTGCCACTGTATCTTGGAGGCTACATAGGCATGGAGATGGCACTGAAATTCTTAAATAATATTGATCTTATGAGGGAGATGAAATAATTGATAATTGCTGTGCCTCCTCCACGAGAGTATCAATATGTTCTGCAAACAATAAAAGATGACTGCAGGGGACAGCTGATTTCTGAGGAATACAGTGATTATTATCAATTTCTCTAAGGTTGTTGTTTTTTGTTTTTGTTTTTTAATCTAGAGAGGAATTTTCTAAAATGAATCAGAGGCAGAATAATTAAAGGTGGAGAGGGACCATCTTGACCCGGGGATGGATGTTTGGAGCGTGTTAAATCCCATCAGTGTGGAGACAGATGTGAAGGATTGGCCAGCACAGAGAGCACTGAGGCTGTTCTGTAAACACAGCAGCCTTGCAAAGCTGAGCTCAGAAGGGACCTCACTGCTGGGTGTGAGTGGCTGCAGGCAGCTGAGAGCAGTGACACCACCACACGCTGCTCCATCTCTGCTGCACGGGGAGGGCAGCAGGGCTCAGAGGCTGGGAAACAGCTCCTGTCCTTCATCTTCACTGCTCACCTCCTTGGCATGAGACTTGGGCAGGAATATCTGCTTGGGTGCAGGGTGAAGAGCATGGAAAGGTGATTTGAAGACAAGGAACTGCCTGTGGGTGCCTAAAGCTGATATTCTGAACACCTGAACCTGATATTCTGAGCACCTCAGCCTGATCTGCAGAGCACCTAAGCCTGATCTGCTGAACATTTAAGCCTGACATCCTGAACATCTAAGCCTGATATTCTGAACACCTGAGCCTGATCTGCTGAGCACCTGAGCCTGAAATCCTGAACCTAAGTCTGACATCCTGAACTCCTAAGCCTGATCTGCTGAATGCCTAAGCTTGATCTGCTGAACATCTAAGCCTGACATCCTGAACATCTAAGCCTGATATTCTGAGCACCTGAGCCTGAAATCCTGAACCTAAGCCTGCCATCCTGAACACCCAGCTGAGCTGGAAGGTGGAGGGGGATACCAAAGCCCACTGAGCAGCCCATCACAGCTACCACAGCAACCCTTTGGGACCTCTTGGGATTGTAATCCTGGGAAAAACAACAGCAAATTCAGTAGGATTCTGGATTCTAAACCAAAATAAAAGCTACTGCTAACCTTCCAGCAGATCTACTTTGGGACTGAGGCTGGGAAAAGCACCTGAAGGAAGCACACTGTGCTGAGCAGGGCCTGGGGGGCCCAAGGAGACCTTTCCTTGCTTGCTCCACGATGATCTCTCCTTGAGGGCTCCTGGCCACGTGTGGAAGAGGCAGAAGAAGCCTTTGCAAGCTCTGTTAGACCAAAAGCGAGGAAATATTTTTGGATTAGAGCGTGGGTTGGTGGATCTTCTTGAAGGATGTCTGGCCACGACCCTGAGGACTTTGGAGCAGAAATCCTGTCAGAAAAATCCCGGATGATCCCTGGGCTGCCCCCGTATGACATGGATGAGCAGCTCCTTCCCAGGGAGCCCCGCAGCCCCTGGTGCTGCCTGGCCTGGACCCTGGTGATAGGAACCATGAACTCCCTGGTCTTCCTCCTGAATTTGCTCCTGATGTTTGTCATTTTCACCGTCGTGCTGCTTCCTACCATCGTGGTGGTTTACTTTGGCTTCCAGTGCCACTCCCAGGTAAGTGGCACTCCTCAAGGGCAGGGCCACACCTGAGGGTTCCTTTGAGCCCCAGGTGAGCAGTGCCTGTCAAGGCCAGGCAAAACTCCCCAAATTTCGGCTTTGGGCATAGATTTTTTTCCCTGTGTGAATAGTCTGGGCTGACAAGGACAGGTCTTGTGGGAAATTGGGCAATGAAGTTATGTCTCCATGGAAGTGCCAGGTGAGGTGAACACACTCCCTGCCCCCATGGAATTGCTGTTTGCATTTTAATTTCACAATTATTTCTCTCTTCCCTGGGATTTCTGTCACTGAGAGTTGCCAGCCTGGGCTCTGGTAGGGTTTGCTGCTTTCTGTTTAAGCAAGTTTAAGATTCATTAGGACCTGCCTAATGATTAGTAAAATCTGACAGAATATCCAATCCCCTTCTCATGCCAATCTAACAATCCTGCTCCCAAACATCCTGTGCATTCCTCACACCAAAAATGAGCCTCCTTTGTCCATCCAGGCTCTGCTTGCTGCCCTCTGCATTGCATCATTTCCTTATTTACAAATCCCTTCTTGGTATATTCCTTTAAACATTTTTGGGATCACTTGACCAAGGGTGGATGTGCAAAAGCAGTTCCCTGTTTTCCTTACAGCTCAATGTGCCTTTTTCATAAGTCATAAACAAATTGGACTGAAAATGGGAAAAAACCTCCCAGAACTGCCCCTTCCAGCTTCCCTCACCTTGGAAAACCTCAAGTTCTCCTTTGCACACACACACAAAGGCTTCGAGGAGATGCAGAATGTTTTTGAGTGCAGCCAAGTGGACCAGAAGTGAAAACCCCTGAGCTGTGGGAAGCTGTGAGGAGTTTTTTAAACTCAACCTTTCCTTTAATGCAATCACAGCAAAGGATTGTGGCTTCACCAGAGCAGTCCCTGTCTTTGGGCCACGACTTTTCAGAGCCTGCCCAGCAGCCAGAGGCTGATTTCTGCCCTGCAGCTGCATTAGATGGATTTATTGTTGGTTTTTAGCTTGATGGCTTGTGCTGAAAGGAGAACAGAATAAAGTCTGGGAACACAGGGGCTGCCTGCAGCATTTGGAGTGCAGAACAAGCGAGTGCTCAGCTCAGCTCTGCTGCTGCCAGCATGGAAGGAGGGCTGTAAACACCACTCAGCCAGGCCCAGAGAGGTTTTCTTTGCAAGTGGTCCTTTCTGGCAGGTTTTTCAGGCAGAAATGAGTGTACACAGAGAGCAGAGAACACAAAGGGGTCTGGAGAGCCGTGGAATGATTGACCTCTGTCTGCAGAAGCTAACAGATTTCTGTATTTTTATTTTTATTTATAAATGTATATATTTAATATTGATATTTATTTACATAAATAGCCATAATATAAATATATGCTATGTATATTTATAAATTATATATATATTATTTTATTTATTTATTGTTATTCCCAGCGCTGTGCCACCCACACCAATGTAGCACCAGGAGGATTTTTGGATTTGGTTTGTGCCTATCAAATGCTATTGGATGATTGAATAAAGATGAGTGTTTCCTGGCAGGTTTTTCAGGCAGAAATGAGTGTACAGAGAGCAGATCACAAAGGGGTCTGGAGAGCCATGGAATGATTGACCTCTGTCTGCAGAATCGAACAGATTTCTGTGTATTTATTTTTTATTTATAGAAAATATAAATTTATATATTTAATATGAATTTAAAATACTTTATATATATAATTTTAATTTTTTTTTTATTCCCAGTGTTATGCCACCCACACCAATGTAGCACCAGAAGGTTTTTTAATTTGGTTTGTGCCCATCAAATGCTGTTGGATGATTGAATAAAGATGAGTGCTTCCTGCTCCAGGAGCAGTGTGCAGTGCTCTTCTCTCACAGGGAGGCTGGGATAATTGAAAGCTTGATTAAGATGTGATATCAGTCCCAGACTGAACCTGAAGATCGCTCAGCTTTGAGAGAGGGAGCAAAAGAAAATGTTTTCTTTTTCCATGAAAGTATTGGAAACTCAGGGGTGTTTTGGCCACTGCTGTCAGCACCAGGCCACATGACAGGGGTGGCCCTGGCAGAGTGGGTTCATGTGGGACTTTTCACAGAATCACAGAATCACAGAATCCACAGAATCACAGAATTACTGAGTTGGAAGAGACCTTCAAGACCATGGAGTCCAACCCAGCCCCAACGCCTCAACTGAACCCTGGCACCCAGTGCCACATCCAGGCTTTGTTAAACCCACCCAGGGATGGTGACTGGGCAGCCATTGCAGAACTTCATCACCTTTATCTAAAAACTTCTTCCCAATATCCCACCTGTATTTCCCTTGATGCAGCTTAAGGCTGTGTCCTCTGGTTCTGTCAGTTCCTGGAGGAAAAGCCCAACTCCACTTGAGCACAGCCCCCTTTCAGGGAGTGTAGAGAGTGATAAGGTCACTTTATCACCTTTTCTGTAAAAAACTTTATCACCCTTTGTATAAAAAACTTTTCCCTAATATCCAACCAGTATTTCCCTTGGTGCAGCTTAAGGCTGTGTCCTCTGGTTCTGTCAGTTCCTGGAGAAAGTGCCCAACCCCACCTGAGCACAGCCACCTTTCAGGAGCTGTAGACAGTGACAAGGTCACTTATTGGAGCTCTTTTCCAGCTGAATGATCCTGGCTGTGCCTCTCTCTCTCCCCACAGGTGCTGCACTCCTCTGCCCGCTACTGCAAGAGCATCCTGGACGACAACAGCTCCTCTGCCCTCATCATCCTGGGCTTTGTCATCATGTCCCCGCTGCTGGTGGTGGCCATGGCCATTTACTGCAGCCTGGCACGGCGCCTGCAGCTCCTGGTGTGCTTCCAGCCCTACAGCCTGGCCCTGTACAAGGGGGGCCGCTGGTGCCACCGTGGGGAGGGGGCTCCGTGCTGTGCCAGGGGCTGCAGCAGCCAGCTCAAGGCCTGGGTGTGACCCTGCAGCGCCAGCAGTGTCCCCTCCCTGTGCCTCATCCTCATCCTCAGCCCTCCCTGGGGAGCTGCCTCTGCTCTGACAGGTCACCCTGTGCTTTATCCCAAAAATCTGCATGGAGTGGAGACACAGCGTGGGACAGGTGTGGGGAGGGCAGGGCAGCTTCATCCTTCCAAAGCACCCTGTGGTTTATCCCAAAAATCCCAGGGCAGCTTCATCCTTCCAAATCCTCCTGTGGTTTATCCCAAAAATCCCAGGGCAGCTTCATCCTTCCAAACCCCCCTGTGGTTTATCCCAACAATCCCAGGGCAGCTTCATCCTTCCAAATCCCCCTGTGGTTTATCCCAAAAATCTGGAACAGAGTGGAAACACAGTGTGGGACAGGTGTGGGGAGGGCAGGGCAGCTTCATCTTTCCAAATCAAGGAAAGAACCCTGTGGTTTATCCCAAAAATCCCAGGGCAGCTTCATCCTTCCAAATCCCCCTGTGGTTTATCCCAAAAATCCAGGGCAGCTTCATCCCTCCAAACCCTCTCTGGTGTTGTTTTTGGTGTTTATTATTGTTGTTCCTGCTCATCACTGTCTGCTGTCCCCTTTGTCCCCTTTAGAGCCATTCCCAGTTTTCTGTAGAAATAAAGTTTGTGGCCAATCCCCCCCTGGAGGAGTTTGTTGTGTCTCAAAGCCCTGCCTGCAGCAGAACCACCTCTTGTTCTCCACTTGGTAGCACTGTGAGGTAAAATGGAATCTTTGTTCTCTTTCTGAGGATTTTTTTTTAATTTTTTTTTTTATTTTAAATCAATTTTCTGTTTGATTTTTTCCTGCTATTTGCTCTGATACCACCCAGAGGAATAACCAGGGGTGACTACAGGGGGAAGTGAACTGGAGGGGGAAAAAAAAAAAGGAGGAAAACGAGATGACATTTTCTGACAAGACTGAAGAAAAACAAGAAAGTTCTGTTCCAGGCAAGGAGATCCTGCTAGAGGATAACAAGGTTTTGCCTGAGGGCAATGTCTGCTCACTGGGTACAGATATTTGATATGAGCTGCTGCTCCTTTTGCTCACCTGTTGGTTAATCCAACTGCTTTTAAAAGGAAAACATCCTTCAGCCTGGCAGGGCTGCAGTATTGTAATGAACCCTGCAAAGAAACCCAGAGTTATTTCCTACAGCCTCCCCAATAAAGCAAAATTGTATTTCAGTTGGTATTTTACTTCTCAGAGTATTTTAATAACAAAGGGGAAATGAATTTCCCTGCAGCAGAGCAGACAGCCCAGGCTGGAGCTCAGGGTGTCCTGGCAGGGGCAGAGCCCCAGCCAAGCATTCCCAGCAGTGCTGGGGCTCTCAGGTGAAGCTGGTTTCATCCTAAATTTCCTGTAGAGATATTTTGGATAAATAGAACTAGAACAGAGCCATCTGCTGAGCCTTGGATCAGCTCCTGAGGCAGCTGTGCCAGCCTGCAGGGCCCGTGTGCCAGGCAGGGACTGTGCCCACAGATGTGGGGGATCCCTGGCTCTGCCTCCTCTCCATTCCCACAGGCAGAGCTTTGTCCTGGCAGCTCCCACACCAGCCCAGAGCACTGCAGGGAGGACAGAAAGAAATTCATTTGCACTGTTGTTTTTTGTGTTTTTTTTTGTTTTGTTTTTTTTTTTTTTAAGTTCAGTTACGTGTGGATTTAATTCCCCTGCAAGATCTCCATGCTCAGAGGCCCCTCAGGAGACACAAAACCACATTTCCTTTGGTCAGCTCTGTGTTTATTATTTGTGCTTCCTGTGGTTTATCCCAAAAATCCCAGGGCAGCTTCATCCTTCCAAACCCTCCTCTGGTTTATCCCAACAATCCCAGGGCAGCTTCATCTTTCTAAATCCTGCTCTGGTTTATCCCAGAAATCTCAGAGCAGCTTCATCCTTCCAAAGCACCCTCTGGTTTATCCCCCAAAATCTGCAATGGATTGAAAACACAGTGTGGGACAGGTATGAGGTGGGCAGGGCAGCTTCATCCTTCCAAATCAAGTAAACCACCCTGTGGTTTATCCCAAAAACCCCAGGGCAGCTTCATCCTTCCAAATCCCCCTGTGGTTTATCCCAAAAATCTGGAACAGAGTGGAAACACAGTGTGGGACAGGTGTGGGGAGGGCAGGGCAGATTCATCTTTCCAAATCAAGGAAACCACCCTGTGGTTTATCCCAAAAATCCCAGGGCAGCTTCATCCTTCCAAATCCCCCTGTGGTTTATCCCAAAAATCCCAGGGCAGCTTCATCCTTCCAAATCCCCCTGTGGTTTATCCCAAAAATCCAGGGCAGCTTCATCCCTCCAAACCCTCTCTGGTGTTGTTTTTGGTGTTTATTGTTGTTGTTCCTGCTCATCACTGTCTGCTGTCCCCTTTGTGTGTGGATTTAATTCCCCTGCAAGATCTCCATGCTCAGAGGCCCCTCAGGAGACACAAAAACACATTTCCTTTGGTCAGCTCTGTGTTTATTATTTGTGCTTCCCTGTCCCTGGCTGGCCCAGGTGAAGCACAGGAAGATGTCTCAGTGGTTATCAGCTGTTGGAACACTCAGCTGGGGGTGCTGCAAACACAAACCATCTGTCAAGCTGAGCTGAGATCAGGAAGATCATCTTCCAGAGCCAAGGACAACAGAGAATTTATTGGAAGGATGCTCCATTCCTGCTCTGAGGGAGGCCAGGGGAAAGGAAGCTGGAACCTGCTGCACATACCAGGAGAGGATCTGCTGCTCCCCAGCTCATCCCGGGCACTTGAATGCTCCAAGTGCTTCATTTTCTGTGGAAAACTCTCCAGCTAATTTGGCAGGATCTGCATGGCAATATAACATGGTAATAAACTCACACTGACATGTTCTGGACGGTTCCTTGCGCTCGCTCCGTTGCTTCACTGAAATTTGAGTGTCTTCAGAGAAGTTTTCCCTGTTCTCCCTCCCCTCTCCAACTGGGCACTGGTGATTGTTTCCAGCTCTGCTGGTTAGGATAGATGGAAGTGATTAAAGAAGAGACTTTTTAAGGGGGAAAAAAAAAAGAAGAGACTTTTTAAGTGATTAAGGAAAGAATAATCTGGGAGTGTCTGAAAGGGCCCCTTCTCTCAGCTGATCCTGCAGAGTGGGGCACACTGGGAATGCTGCCCTGAGTTAGCTGTCACCCTCCAGCATGGAATTTCCTTGTGGAAACTCTGTGGGGTTGGGTGATGGGGTAGGGATGGGCTTTATGTGTGATTTTTGCGTGATTTTTGTGTGATTTATCTGTGATTTATGTGTGGTTTTTGTGTGATTTGTGTGTGACTTGTGTGTGATTTATCTGTGATTTATGTGTGTTTTTTTTATTTATTTTTGATTTATATGTAATTTATGAGTGATTTGTATGTGATTTATGTGTTATTTACATGTGGTTTATCTGTGATTTGTGTGTGATTTATTTTTGATTTATGTGTGATTTATCTATGATTTTTTAGTGATTTATGTGTGATTTATGCTCCACTCTGCTGATAGCCAGGCAGGATTTTCCTGCAGGATTCATTCCCTGTTGTTGTCCCATCCCAAATCCTGGCTCCACGAGGCACCTCCAGAGCTTGCTGAACTGGTGGGAAAAAAGAAGAATCGGTGAAGAATTGGGGAAGAATTGGGGAAGAATTGGTGAAGAATCGATGAAGAATTGGTGAAGAATAGATGAAGAATTGATGAAGAATCAGTGAAGAATTGATGAAGAATTGGTGCCTGGAAGGAGCAGCTGTCTCAGACCCTGTGCCCCCTCTGAAGGCTCACCCAATTTGTGTGTGATTTATGCTCCACTCTGCTGATAGCCAGGCAGGATTTTCCTGCAGGATTCATTCCCTGTTGTTGTCCCATCCCAAATCCTGGCTCCACGAGGCACCTCCAGAGCTTGCTGAACTGGTGGGAAAAAAGAAGAATCGGTGAAGAATCGGTGAAGAATCGGTGAAGAATTGGTGAAGAATTGATGAAGAATTGGTGAAGAATAGATGAAGAATAGGTGAAGAATCAGTGAAGAGTTGATGAAGAATTGGTGAAGAATAGATGAAGAATTGATGAAGAATCAGTGAAGAATTGATGAAGAATTGGTGCCTGGAAGGAGCAGCTGTCTCAGACCCTGTGCCCCCTCTGAAGGCTCACCCAGTGCATCTGTGTGCAAACCTTGAGATAAAAAATGCTGATTTAGAAATGCCATGGGATGGGACAGACATTGCTGAGAGAGAAATGGAATTAGAAACATTTTGTAAATAAGACTGGATTATTTGGAGAAACAGAACTAGGAAAGGTGCATTGTAGCAGGACCCACAAGGGGTTATTATTTTAATTTTAGATTGATTTAATTTTAGATGATTGGCTTTAAGGCATTTATGGTGTGGGAGAGCTCCTATTTCTTCCTGGAGCCAGCTCCCCTCTCTCACACTCCTTTTCCCCTCTGAGCTCTCAATCCTGGCTGGGATTGTGTCACTTTTGGGCACAGATGTTGTGACAAAGAGCACTTTTCTCCCAAGCACCAGCTGCCCTTCACCTGCTGCTGGACACATTTCATCTGCTGTGGAGCCTGGCCCAGCCTGAGCAGAAAAATCCCCTTTGCTTGGGATATTCCTTCTTGCACAGCTGGGCTCCAGACACTCAGAAATCCAGAGAAAAATAAAGCACAGAGAGGAAATCAGTCAGTGCTTCAGAGCAGAGAAAAATCCCCTTTGCTTGGGATATTCCTTCTAGCACAGCTGGGACCGGACACTCAGAAATCCAGAGAAAAATAAAGCACAGAGAGGAAATCAGTCAGTGCTTCAGAGCACCAGGGAATTTTAATTCGGGTTATAGGGAAAGGGTTCATTCATCCTCCTGGTTTCCTGCTTGTTCATGAGCCCTTTCTCCATATCCCACAGATAGAAATATCCCCAAATATAGAAATATCTCCGTATCCCACAGAAACAGAGGGAGCAGGAATAAAGAAAAAAAAACCCCTTTTGCAATGAAAGATGATTCTATCTTAAAGAATTCAAAATGAAAGTCACTCAGGGTGTGAATAACTCTCATTTTTCTGCTTTGTTCTCACACCTGGGCGTGGCTCTGCCTACCTGGGCCAGACCATTCCTGTCAGCACCTGGAAAATCAGCTTTCCTTGGGCTTGCACAGGAGCTCGCCTCAGTGCTTGCTTCCTGCATGAAGGGCCCTTTGTTCACGGGGATTTCTGGTGCTTGCTTTGATCATTTCACTTCTTGCTGCTCCTGCAAGAAGGATTTTGGCCACACCAGGATTTTGGCCACACCAGCATTTTGGCACACCAGGATTTTAGCACACCATGATTTTAGCCACACCAGGATTTTAGCACACCAGGATTTTAGCCACACCAGGATTTTAGCCACACCAGGATTTTAGCCACACCAGGATTTTAGCCACACCAGGATTTTAGCCACACCAGGATTTTAGCCACACCAGGATTTTAGCCACACCAGGATTTTAGCCACACCAGGATTTTAGCCACACCAGGATTTTAGCACACCAGGATTTTAGCCACTCATGATTTTAGCCACACTAGGATTTTAGCACACCATGATTTTAGCCACACCAACGTGGCAGGCAAAGTTCATGGGGAGATTTTGGGGTTGTGCCATGGAGACAGCAGTGGTGGGGAGCAGGGTTTTTGTGCCCTGGGAGCTGGGAAAAGGCAGCTGGAAGAGAATTTCTGGGTGTGCAAATGCTGCAGCAGCAGAATTCCCTCGCTGCCACCAAGAAACAGCAAAGCTGTGGTGGTGCTGAGCCCCTCCACAGCAAGATAATGATTAGAGGGGAAAACAGGAGACCAAAAAATCCCATTTTTTTGTCCCGGGACAGCCTTGAAGGAGAGAGGAAAACAATCCCTGGGTGATGGAACTGCAGCCCAGCGCAGTGGCTGCTCCAGAACAGATGCAGCATCTCCCTGTCAGTCCTGCTGGATGTGGCTGCTCAGAAAATCCCCATGAACATCCTGGAGACGAGGAAAATTCCCTCCAAAGCCTGGCCAAGTGTTTTTCTGGCAGCAGGCATTTCCATGAGGTCACTGTTGGAGTTCCTCCCGTGTCTGGAACGTTCACGACCAGAAATTCAAATGTTTTGGGCTTTGTGACCCCTCCCGTGTCTCACTCTGCTGCAGCGTGGGGGGAAAAGGGACTTTGGATCCTCCAGGATTTGGGGTTCTGCAGGATTTGGGATCCTCCAGGATTTGGGACTCTGCACGATTTGGGATCCTGCAGGATTTGGAATTCTGCAGGATTTAGGACCCTCCAGGATTTGGTACCCTCCAGGATTTGGGATCCTGCAGGATTTGGCATGCTCCAGGATTTGGGATTCTGCAGGATCTGGGATCCTCCAGGATTTGGGATCTTCCAGGATTTGGGATCCCGCAGGATTTGGGATCTTCTAGCATCTGGGATCCTCCAGGATCTGGGATCCTCCAGGATTTGGGATCCTGCAGGATTTGGGATCTTCTAGCATCTGGGATCCTCCAGGATCTGGGATCCTCCAGGATTTGGGATCCTGCAGGATTTGGGATCTTCTAGCATCTGGGATCCTCCAGGATCTGGGATCCTCCAGGATTTGGGATCCTGCAGGATTTGGGATCTTCTAGCATCTGGGATCCTGCAGGATTTGGGATCCTGCAGGATTTGGGACCCTGTAGGATTTGGGACTCTGCAGGATTTGGCATCCTCCAGAATTTGGCATCCTCCAGGTTTTGGGATCCTACAGGATTTGGGATCTTCCAGGATTTGGGATCCCGCAGGATTTGGGATCTTCTAGCATCTGGGATCCTGCAGGATTTGGGATCCTGCAGGATTTGGGATCCTGCGGGGTTTGGGATCCTGCAGGATTTGGGATCCTCCAGGACTTGGGGTCCTCCAGGATCCACAACCTGGCTCAGTCTCCAGCTCCTTCCAGAGCTGCTCCCAGCAAAGCCTTGCCGCTCCTGATTAATTATCAACTGTAACAAAAGATGATTCAGGATTATACAGTTAATTAATGATCAACTGTAACAAAAGATGATTCCAGGAATCCCTGCATTAACCCATCTGCTTTTTGACCTGCAACCCTGGAAAAATGCTGGATTCAGGGCGGGGTCAGAGGTCTGACTTGTGGGGTGAAAAAATTGAGGTTTTTGCTGGGTTCTGCAGCAGTGGTGTCTGCTCACATTCTGGGCTGAAAAAGCAAATTTGTCATGCAGAAGGAGCCTCAAACCCCATGGAAGAGCAGAGAGGACATTTCTGCCCAACAGTGCCACTTATTTGTGGCTGAAAAAGCAAATTTTTTTTTGCAGAAGGAGCCTGAGCCCCAGTGTGACTGAAGGGTCTTTTTGAGCTTTATATATTGTTGAGCTTTTTTGATATAAAGGTATTTTTGAAGTCTTCCTACACCTGTGGAAGACCAGAAAGGACATTTCTGTCCAAGAATGCCACTTATTTGTGGCTGAAAAAGCAAATTTTTCCCTCAGAAAGAGCCTGACACCCCCTGGAAGAGCAGAGAGGACATTTCTGCATAACAGTGCCACTTATTCGTGGCTGAAAAAGCAAATTTATCCCTCAGCAAGAGCCTGAACAAACTAAACCAACCAACCAACAACAGAACAACAAAAAAAACCCCCAAAAAATCTTAAAAAACCCCAAAAAATCCAAACTTCAAACAAACCCCCAAACAGCAACAAAGTAAACCAAAAAAACCCCACTCCAGATTATTGTTTTGGGTTTTTTTCTCTAAAAAAAACCCCAAAAAAACCCCCAGAAAAAAACCCAGAGAACCCAAGAACCAAACCAACCAACCAACAAAAAAACCCCCAAAAAATCTAAAAAAACCCCCAAAAACCCAAACTCCAAACAAACCCCAAACAGCAACAAAGTAAACAAAAAACCCCCACCCTAAATTATTATTTTGGGTTTTTCTCTCTCTCAGAGGACAATTGCAGGAGATCACAGCTCTTGGGGAGGCCGGGAGCTCTCAGGGCTCCTGGAGCCTCCTGACGTGGGTGGAAATCCCTCAGGAAACTCAGTCCTGGGGGGATTCTCTCAAATTTGGCTTTTTCAGGTGCTCTGGGCTCCCCTGACCAACACCAAAAAAAAAAAAAGGCCATAAAAAACCCCAAAAAAAACCCCCAGAAAAAACCCCAAAGAACCCAAGAACCAAACCAACCAACCAACCAACCAACAAAAAACCCCCAAAAAATCTAAAAAAACCCCCAAAAACCCAAACTCCAAACAAACCCCAAACAGCAACAAAGTAAACAAAAAAACCCCACCCTAAATTGTTTTTTTTGGGTTTTTTCTCTCTTCCAGAAGACAATTGCAGGAGATCACAGCTCTTGGGGAGGCCGGGAGCTCTCAGGGCTCCTGGGGCCTCCTGACGTGGGTGGAAATCCCTCAGGAAACTCAGTCCTGGGACCAACCAACCAACAAAAAACCCCCAAAAAATCTAAAAAAAACCCCAAAAACCCAAACTCCAAACAAACCCCAAACAGCAACAAAGTAAACAAAAAACCCCCACCCTAAATTATTATTTTGGGTTTTTCTCTCTTCCAGAGGACAATTGCAGGAGATCACAGCTCTTGGGGAGGCCGGGAGCTCTCAGGGCTCCTGGAGCCTCCTGACGTGGGTGGAAATCCCTCAGGAAACTCAGTCCTGGGGGGATTCTCTCAAATTTGGCTTTTCCAAGTGCTCCAGGCTCTCCTGACAGGATGGAGACAGGACAAAGGAGTCCAGAAATAAAGGAAATCATCCACTCCAAAGAATAGGCTAAAAATTCCCCTCTCCCTGCAGACTTTGCTCGTGCTGCTCAGAACTGAATCCAATTTTTGGAGCTATTTGGGGTTCCTGGCCAGCAAACTGAAAAAACTTTGGGGGGAAAAAAAGCATTCAAATCGTGTTCCCGGAAGGAAATGAAGCAGGAATTTCAGATTTTGGGAGGATTTTTTTTTCGCTTGAGGTTCTCAGGGAGGAAGATGAAGGTTGGCTTTGAGTTGAGTTCGTGCCCAGCTAATGTCAGGAAGGAGGAGCTGCGTGGAAAATTTGGTTCAGGAGGTTTGGATCAGCCTCTGCTCCCTCTGAAGCTTTCAACAGAAATCCCGCAGCCTTTGGAAAGAGGGGCTGCCACTCAGAGAGGTGCAGTTTGTTAAAATTTAATGTAAATTGTAATTATGTATAAAAATTACATTGCCTGCTTTATAATATAATAGGTAAAAATGATAATGATTGATATAAAGTATAATTGCTGCAATTTTAGTAAGGATAAATAATGCAAATTTGAATGATAAATAACATAAGTGTGAATTAATATTTGTTTTAATTATTATTTTATTGATAATCTTATAATAATAATGTACATTTCAAGATATAAATTTAAAAAATAAATATTATATAAATCTATCTAATCACTCAAAATCCATTCACAAAAACATACAACAGCTCAAAAAAAAGTGTCAAAAATTAAAATTAATAATTAAACTTCATTACAGAACCTATTTAATAAAATTTAACATCATAAGTAAAAAAAAAACCTCTAAAAAATAAGTTTATGCATTTCAACCACCATAATAATTACACTAATCACAGTGTTTTATTTTCTCCAATACATTCAACAAATAATTAACAAAATTATTTAAAAATCAATACAACCCTGTGCCCTGCCTGGTTCTTGGGGTCGGTGTTTTTGGGACTGTTTCCTGTCTGGTTTTTTTTTGGGGTCGGTGTTTTTGGGACTGGTTCTTGCCTGGTTTTTTTGGGGGGTCAGTGTTTTTGGGACTGTTTCTTGCCTGGTTTTTTATGGGGTCAGTGTTTCTGAGCCTGTGCCTTGCCTGTTTTTTTGGGGTCAGTGTTTTTCAGGTGTGTCCTCCCTGGTTTTCTTTTATGGGGTCAATATTTTTGGGATTTTTTCTTGCCTTTTTTTTGGGATTCAGTGTTCCTGAGCCTGTTTCCTGTCTGCTTTTTGGGGTCAGTGTTTCTGGATCTGTTTCCTGCCTGGTTTTTTTTTATGGGGTCAGTGTTTTTGGGCCTGTGTTCTGCCTGGTTTTTGGGGTCAGTGCTCCTGGACCTGTTTCCTGCCTCGTTTTTTTATGGGGCCAATGTTTCTCAGGTGTGTCCTGCCTGGTTTTTTGGGTTTTTTTGGGGTTTTTTTGGTTTTTTTTTTGGGATCAGTGTTTCTGAGCCTGTTTCCTGCCTGGTTTTTTATGGGGTCAGTGTTTCTCAGGTGTTTCCTGCCTGGTTTTTGGGGTCAGTGCTCCTGAGGCTGATTCCCTCCTGTTTTTTTGGGGATCAGTGTTTCTGAGCCTGTGTCTTGCCTGATTTTTTGGGGTCAGTGTTTCTGGATCTGTTTCCTGTCTGGTTTTTTTATAGGGTCAATGTTTTTGGGCCTGTGTCCTGCCTGATTTTTGGGGTCAGTGCTCCTGAGGCTGATTCCCTCCTGTTTTTTGGGGCGGTCAATGTTTCTGAGCCTGTTGTTTTTTGGGATCAGTATTCCTTGACCTGTTTCCTGCCTCGTTTTTTTATGGGACCAATATTTCTCAGGTGTGTCCTGCCTGGTTTTTTGGGGTTTTTTTTGGGATCAATGTTTCTGAGCCTGTGTCTTGCCTGGTTTTTTGGGGTCAGTGTTTCTGGACCTGCTTCCTGCCTGATTTTTTTTTATGGGGTCAGTGTTTCTGAATTTGCTTCCTCCCTCTTTTTTTGGGGTCAGTGTTTCTCAGGTGTGTCCTGCCTGGGTTTTTTTTTTGGGATCAGTGTTTCTGAGGCTGTTTCCCACCTGTTTTGTGTTTTTTTTTAATAGGGTCAGTGTTTCTCAGGTGTTTCCTCCCTCTTTTTTTTTGGGTCAGTGTTTCTCAGGTGTGTCCTGCCTGGGTTATTTTTTGGGATCAGTGTTTCTGAGGCTGTTTCCCACCTGTTTTGTGTTTTTTTTTTAATAGGGTCAGTGTTTCTCAGGTGTTTCCTCCCTCTTTTTTTTTGGGTCAGTGTTTCTCAGGTGTTTCCTGCCTGGTTTTTGGGGTCAGTGCTCCTGAGGCTGATTCCCTCCTGTTTTTTTGGGGATCAGTGTTTCTGAGCCTGTGTCTTGCCTGATTTTTTGGGGTCAGTGTTTCTGGATCTGTTTCCTGTCTGGTTTTTTTATAGGGTCAATGTTTTTGGGCCTGTGTCCTGCCTGATTTTTGGGGTCAATGCTCCTGAGGCTGATTCCCTCCTGTTTTTTGGGGCGGTCAATGTTTCTGAGCCTGTTGTTTTTTGGGATCAGTATTCCTTGACCTGTTTCCTGCCTCGTTTTTTTATGGGACCAATATTTCTCAGGTGTGTCCTGCCTGGTTTTTTGGGGTTTTTTTTGGGATCAATGTTTCTGAGCCTGTGTCTTGCCTGGTTTTTTGGGGTCAGTGTTTCTGGACCTGCTTCCTGCCTGATTTTTTTTTATGGGGTCAGTGTTTCTGAATTTGCTTCCTCCCTCTTTTTTTGGGGTCAGTGTTTCTCAGGTGTGTCCTGCCTGGGTTTTTTTTTTGGGATCAGTGTTTCTGAGGCTGTTTCCCACCTGTTTTGTGTTTTTTTTTAATAGGGTCAGTGTTTCTCAGGTGTTTCCTCCCTCTTTTTTTTTGGGTCAGTGTTTCTCAGGTGTTTCCTGCCTGGTTTTTTTTTTTTTTTTTTGGGATCAATGTTTCTGAGCTGTGTCCTGCCAGATTTTTTGGGGTCAGTATTTCTGGGCCTGCTGCAACTGTGGAATTTCTTCAATTCCAGACAAGAACAACGAAAAAAAAAATAAAATCTCTGTGCTGGAGGTACCCAAAATTCAGGGCTCAGAGCTCAGGCTGCTGCTCCTCACCCCACAAATAACCTTATTCTTGTGCTGGGGTGTCTTTTGGGGAGCTTTGGCATAAAAGAAATCATCCACAAGCTCGAGGTCACCTCAGTGAGGAGTCATTCCCAGCACTGCTCATCCTCTGAGAAACATAAACCTCTGGATGCTGGGAGTAAACACATCTATTTTTGTAGTTTATCTTCCAAGTCAAACAAAAATAAGAGATGACTCCAGGCTGAGCCCTCCAGGCCTCTGCTGGTAACTGAGAAGGGACAAACTCAGGGCTTGAGCCCAGCCTGGCATTTCTGGGGTCAGGGACTTGAAGTTGGAGCCCTCTGGCCTGCAGCTGAGCAGGAATTAATTAGCAGGAATTAATTAGCAGGAATTAATCAGCAGAAATTAATCAGCAAAAATTAATCAGCAAAAATTAATCAGCAGAAATCACCTTCAGAGTGGGCGAGCTTGTGAGAAATGCTGCTCACTTCCAAAAAAAATTTAGAAAGGTTTATTAAAACTTTATCAAAAATACAGCAGAAGAGTGAATAGGGGAAATATTAAAATATTAAAATTTTTCCCACCAGGATTTTTTGCCTTTTAACCTTTTAATTCTGTCCCAAAATTCTGTCCATCAGCTCCTTTGCTGTCCAGTGGAGTTTAAATCCTTAAATCTTGATTAGAGGTCATAGTGCCAATCCCACCCTCCCAAATGTCCCAAACCCTGATAACAACCCAAGGGGGTTAAAACATAATTATAAATCTATAAAACATAACTATAAATCTATAAAACATAACTATAAATGTATAAAACATAATTATAAATTTATAAAACATAACTAGAAATGTGTAAAACATAAGAGGTCATAGTGCCAATCCCACCCTCCCAAATGTCCCAAACCCTGATAACAACCCAAGGGGGTTAAAACATAATTATAAATCTATAAAACATAACTATAAATCTATAAAACATAACTATAAATGTATAAAACATAATTATAAATTTATAAAACATAACTAGAAATGTGTAAAACATAACTAGAAATGTGTAAAACATAACTAGAAATGTATAAAGCTTCTATTAACATCCATAATTATATTTGCCTTTTAATTGTGTGAGTTAATCATGGCATTACTCATCTGTCCCAAGCTGTTCCTGGTGGTTTTGGGGGGAAAATCTTAAAACATAACTAGAAATGTGTAAAACATAACTAGAAATGTATAAAGCTTCTATTAACATCCATAATTATATTTGCCTTTTAATTGTGTGAGTTAATCATGGCATTACTCATCTGTCCCAAGCTGTTCCTGGTGGTTTTGGGGGGAAAATCTGGGGGATGTTGGGATTTTTTCTGGGATTTCTGCTGGGATTTTTTCTGGGATTTCTGCTGGGATTTTTGGTGAGATTTTTGGTGTTCTGGATGGATTTTTGGTGGGATTTCTGCTGGGATTTTTTCTGGGATTTCTGGTGTTCTAGATGGATTTCTTCTGGGATTTCTGCTGGGATTTTTGGTGAGATTTCTGGTGTTCTGGATGGATTTTTGGTGGGATTTCTGCTAGGGCTGCAGGAGCAGAGCTGGAGTGACACCCTGGCTCCAGATTCAGGATGAATCCAGGAAAGCACCAGCCTGAAAGGAAACAGGATCTGCCAATTCCTGTAAAGTTTAAAAATAAACCCAAAGCCCTTTAAGATCCGATGATTTTCCAAGCTGCTTTTTCCTGCTTGCACCTCTTCCAGCAGGATTGAGGGAGACCAAAACTGCCTGCAGGCTGCAGGGTGTGAACAGCATCCTCAGGGAGAAACTGGCCAAAAAACCAGGGAATTATTGAGGGCTGAGCAACACTTCCTTGGGAAGTGAGTAATGGAAGGAAAAAATCTGCATTTATCCAGAAAGGGGCTCTGGAGATGGGGCAGGAGGAGATGGGATGTTATTTATATTTATATTTATCTTTATAGTATATTTATTTTTATTTATGATTATGGGATTTGATGGAATATGATGGGATGTGGTGGATGTCTGGATCAGGTTTTAGGAATTTGGGGATCTGAATCAGCCTCTCCTCCCTCTCAAGCTTTCCGCACAGCCTTTGGAAAGAGGGGCTGCACCTCAGTTTATAGAAATTTAAATAAATTATCATTTTAATGATGAAATCATAACACCCTGGGGTGCAGACGGGCCCCAGACTGGGAGGGGAGCACAAACAAGTGTCCTCAGCCCCCTGAATCCATGGGTTTTTAATTTAAAGCTCGATTTTAATTTAAAGCTCGATGGGTTTGGACACAGATTTTTTCCTCTCTGAGCAGCCCTAACTCCTGGTGAGTTTTTTGGGTTTTTTTACAGTTCCCAGGGGAGAGGAAATAAAATTGGAAGAAATATTGCTCACCAGTGCCTGTAATCACAAAAGCTTCCAAAAAATCCCTTTTTTTGCTGCTTTTCAGCCTGCTCCCTCCCCACGTCAGGGAGGTGAGGATTGATGGATTTCTTCTTCACTGGATGGAATTTGTTTTAATTTTTTTTTTGTTGAGGTTGGGATTGAAGGTTCGAGATGGAATTTTGTGTTTAGGTTTAGATGTTTTTATTTTTTCTTATTTATATTATTTCTTATAATTATTTCTTATTTATCTTTATTTCTTCTTATTTATATTACTTCTTCTAATTATTTCTTATTTATTTTTTATTTATATTATAGTGGTGAGTTTCATAGTATTTCATTAATAATGGTTAACTGTTTTTTTGCTGGAAAGCACTTTAAGGTTAAACTTTAAGCTTTCTACTCTGTGATATTATACACTTCTAATCAACCACACACAATTCTAGTTACCAATTAAGTTTGGATTTTTACCAATTACTAATTCATTTTGAATTTTTACCAATTAATTTTGAATTTTTTACCAATTACCAATGAAGTTTGAATTTTTACCAATTAATTTTGAATTTTTATCAATGAATTTTGAATTTTTACCAATTAACTTTGAATTTTTACCAATTACCAATGAACTTTGAATTTTTACCAATGAACTTTGAATTTTTACCAATGAACTTTGAATTTTTACCAATGAATTTTGAATTTTTACCAATTAACTTCGAATTTTTACCAATCACCAATGAACTTCGAATCTTTACCAACCACCAATCAACTTCCAATTTTTACCAATTCATCTTGACTTTTTTCCCCCCTACAACCTCAACCCCGACACAACACTCCCTTAAAAACCCAACATTCCTTATCACCAAAAAAGCCCCCAACCCCTCCACACGCCCACCCCCACCCCCCCCTGCCCTTTCCCACCTCCTTTTGCGCTCTGGGTGGTCCCAGCAGGGACAGAGGGGACCCGGGGGACCCAGCCCGGGCGGGCCCCGGCGCGGAGCGATGCTCCTCCCAGAGGATTAGCCAACATTCCCAGGGCAGGGCAGCTCCCCAGCCTTCCCCACTCTTCCTTTCCTTTAGAAACGCCTTTTCCCTTCTTCCAGCTCATTCCGCACCAGCAGAACTTTGGATTTCTCTCAGCTTTTCTTTCCTCTTTTTAAATTTTTTTTTTTTTTCCCTGTAGTTACCGGCTCGCAGGGCCAAAGTTTTATTATGTAAAGTTTTATTATGTGAAGTTTTATTATGTGAAGTGTTATTATGTGAAGTTTTATTACGTAAAGTTTTATTCTGTAAAGTTTTCTACCTAAACTTTTATTATCTACACGTTTGTTTTTTTTTTTCCCCCGCTCCTGGGGCGAGCAGAAGGAGCTGCCCGTGCTCCAGCCTTGCTGTCAGGATGGATTTATGGCTTTAAAAGGAGCGGGGGCAGGAAGGAAAATTCCCCGCAGGAGCCAGAGCTCGCGGCTCAGCCGGCATGGCTCGGGGAGCCGCACCGTGACCGAGCTCGGATTTTTGCGGTGCCCCGCGGGTGGATTTAGGGCGCTTTGGCCAGCAGCAGGCTCGGCTATGTTGGCCAAGGCGGTATTCCCACTTTTTCTGTGGCTGCGGTTCGCTGCGGGGCAGGACACACCTGAGCCAGGTGAGTGCCCGGAGAGGCGAAGCGTTCCTGCGCTGCTTTTCCTCCTGTTCTCCTCAAAAAAAACCCCCTTTTTCAGAATAAAAGCTGAGCCCACCGTGCTGCTTTAGGGTGTTTAGGAGCGCTCGCGTACAAGAAACAAACCCAACCTGCCTGTAGTTGCTGCTTAGAAAGTAATTTTTTGTTTTGGTTTGTTTGTTTGCTCCCGGTGGGGGAGAGGAAATTGTCCCAGAAATGAGCAGATTTAGGAGAAATCCTGCGGGAAATCCTCGCTGCTCACGGCGGGCGCGGAGAGGAGCCGAGGCGGTGATGAACGCTGTAATTCAATCACTTCGGCTGGAAAACGCTTCCTGCGGGATGGGGAATGACAGCGGGGCTGTCCTGCAGAGCGGGGACAGGGAGGGACGGGGATGGACGGAGGGATCCATGGACGGAGGGATCCATGGATGGATGGATGGATGATGGATTCCTGGGCAGGACTCAGCCCTCAGTGGTGGCTGAGCTGCTGCACTCGGTCTGTCCTGCTGTGGAAAAGGTTCTGTGCCTGCAGGGATGGTTCTGCTCAGTTCTGTGCCTGCAGGGATGGTTCTGTTGGGTTCTGTGCCTGCAGGGATGGTTCTGTTGGTTCTGTGCCTGCAGGGATGGTTCTGTTGGGTTCTGTGCCTGCAGGGACGGTTCTGTTGGGTTCTGTGCCTGCAGGGATGGTTCTGTTGGGTTCTGTGCCTGCAGGGATGGTTCTGTTGGTTCTGTGCCTGCAGGGATGGTTCTGTTGGGTTCTGTGCCTGCACGGATGGTTCTGTTGGGTTCTGTGCCTGCAGGGATGGTTCTGTTGGGTTCTGTGCCTGCAGGGATGGTTCTGTTCAGTTCTGTGCCTGCAGGGATGGTTCTGTTGGGTTCTGTGCCTGCAGGGATGGTTCTGTTGGGTTCTGTGCCTGCAGGGATGGTTCTGTTGGGTTCTGTGCCTGCAGGGATGGTTCTGTTCAGTTCTGTGCCTGCAGGGATGGTTCTGTTCAGTTCTGTGCCTGCAGGGATGGTTCTGTTCAGTTCTGTGCCTGCAGGGATGGTTCTGTTCAGTTCTGTGCCTGCAGGGATGGTTCTGTTGGGTTCTGTGCCTGCAGGGATGGTTCTGTTGGGTTCTGTGCCTGCAGGGATGGTTCTGTTCAGTTCTGTGCCTGCAGGGATGGTTCTGTTCAGTTCTGTGCCTGCAGGGATGGTTCTGTTCAGTTCTGTGCCTGCAGGGATGGTTCTGTTCAGTTCTGTGCCTGCAGGGATGGTTCTGTTGGGTTCTGTGCCTGCAGGGATGGTTCTGTTGGGTTCTGTGCCTGCAGGGATGGTTCTGTTCAGTTCTGTGCCTGCAGGGATGGTTCTGTTCAGTTCTGTGCCTGCAGGGATGGTTCTGTTCAGTTCTGTGCCTGCAGGGATGGTTCTGTTCAGTTCTGTGCCTGCAGGGATGGTTCTGTTCAGTTCTGTGCCTGCAGGGATGGTTCTGTTGGGTTCTGTGCCTGCAGGGATGGTTCTGTTGGGTTCTGTGCCTGCAGGGATGGTTCTGTTGGGTTCTGTGCCTGCAGGGGCGGTTCTGTTGGGTTTCCAGGGCACCTGGGAGCTGCTGTCTCCAGTCTGCCTGGCCAGGAGCCCTCGGCCAGCGCTGCTGGGTGTGACAGGGCTGCTGGGGACAGCGGTTCTGTTGGGTTTCCAGGGCACCTGGGAGCTGCTGTCTCCAGTCTGCCTGGCCAGGAGCCCTCGGCCAGCGCTGCTGGGTGTGACAGGGCTGCTGGGGACAGCGAGGCTGGGCTGGGGCTCAGAGCCCTCTCGGGGAGCTGCCTCTGTCCCTCCGTGTCCCACTGGGTTCAGATCCCTCTCAGTGTCCCACTGGGCTCTGTCCCTCAATATCCCAGGCTGGATTTTTCCCTCAGTGTCCCTGGGTGGCTTCTCTCCCTCAGTGTCCCAGGCTGGATTTTGTCCCTCAATGTCCCAGGCTGGATTTTGTCCCTCAATGTCCCCAGCTGGATTTGTCCCTCAGTGTCCCAGCCGGGGCAGGAATGGTGCTGCAGCTCCTGGCACTGTCCCAGCACTCCAAGTCCCCCCAGGCAGCAGCAATTCCCATTGTCCTGCCCTCCTGCCACCCTGAGCCCGTGGCATTTTCCCAACCCGTGGCATTTCCCAGCCCGGGCTCTGAACAATGCTCAGGCCTTCAGGGGCAGTGACAAAGCCAGCCTTGGCATTCCAGAAGGCTGTGCCCTGCTCCAGAGGCAGGGCCTGGGTTTGGGGCTGAGCTGGGTTAGGATGAGCTGGGTTTGGGCTGAGCTGGGTTAGGATGAGCTGGGTTAGGGATGAGCTGGGTTAGGGTTGATCAGTGTTTGGGCTGAGCTGGTTTAGGATCAGCTGGGTTTGGGCTGAGCTGGTTTAGGATCAGCTGGGTTTGGGCTGAGCTGGTTTAGGATCAGCTGGGTTTGGGCTGAGCTGGTTTAGGATCAGCTGGGTTTGGGCTGAGCTGGTTTAGGATCAGCTGGGTTTGGGCTGAGCTGTGTTAGGGATTGAGCTGGGTTTGGGCTGAGCTGCCTTTGGCCTGTCCCCCTCTGGGCAGGAGATGCCCATCCCAGCCTGGCACAGCTCCTGGCAGTGGCTGTGGCGCTGTGCCACGGGCACAGGGACAGGAACACTTTACCCATGGAGAAGAAGGTAAAGAACAACCAGCCTCCACCCTAAACCCTCCAGGGTTGATCAGTGTTTGGGCTGAGCTGGTTTAGGATCAGCTGGGTTTGGGCTGAGCTGGTTTAGGATCAGCTGGGTTTGGGCTGAGCTGTGTTAGGGATTGAGCTGGGTTTGGGCTGAGCTGCCTTTGGCCTGTCCCCCTCTGGGCAGGAGATGCCCATCCCAGCCTGGCACAGCTCCTGGCAGTGGCTGTGGCGCTGTGCCACGGGCACAGGGACAGGAACACTTTACCCATGGAGAAGAAGGTAAAGAACAACCAGCCTCCACCCTAAACCCTCCATCTTCCTTCATATTTATTTCTATATTCTAAAACCCCAAACTCTACGTTTTCCACCCGTGACATTACACACTTCTGACCAACTTCATGCCCATAATCCCAATTCTGTCATTCCATTTTGGAGCCCTTCTCCACAGCCCCAGGTCAGTGCAGTTCTCTCCTGTGGGTCAGTACCTTTCAGCACAGAAAACTAAAAACCCTCAGCACCCAGGCTTCCAACACAAGCGGTGAGAGAAGACAACGGTGGGATGTCAAAGCCAGTTAACCCAGACAGGAGATGATCCTTCCTGGCTGTGAGTGAGCCCCAGGAGCCCCAGGGCTGTGTAAATCAGCGTGCTCAGCTCCCAGCTGAGAGCGTGGGGAGCTCGGCCAGCGGATGTCTCCTGTCAGCATCCCGGGAAGCCTGGCCAGCTGCTTTCCTCCTGGAAAAGCCAGCAGGCAGCGTTGTGTTTCCATGGTGACCTTTTGCTTCCCATATCCAGCCCTTCAAAACACTTCTGAGCCCGGGGCATCCACCCAGGATCACGCAGGACCATGCTGGTGTCCCTGTCACAGCCCAGGCTCCAGCAGAGCGCATCTGCAGCTGCCCCAACACTTCAGGAGTCAGGGAATCGCTCCTGGGTGCCCCTTTCCCTCCAGACCCCCCCCCTGAAAAGTGAGAAATCCTCATCTGGCACCCGGCCACGCCGTCTGAAGCGAGGGAAGTGCCTGAGAGCAGCAGCTGCTTGCGTGAGCAGGGATCTGCTGGTAACAAACCTCTGCAGCCCCACCTCTGGCACGGATGGCGTGTTTGTGCTGGATGCAGGACAGGGAGCAGGAGGAAGGATGAGGGAATTGGAAGCCTGGACCTGCAGGGGAGGGTGATTTCAGTGTCTGGTTGCTTTGTGAGCCTTGCCACGCTGCTGATGGGGGCAGAGCCTTTCTCTCGATTTTTTTTTTTTTTTTAATGGATTCTTTCTGCTGAACAGGAGGAATTTGTTTCCATCTCATGAGTGTCACAGAGGGGATGGGGGTTGAATGAAGGAGAAGCTTTCTGCTTGACCCACAGAGGGTTTCTTTAGCTCCAAAACACCCCCCTGCCCTTCAGCTGCTGGCTTTGTGAACCAGTTGTGGTTAACCAAGGCAGAGCCCTGTGGGGTCAGGCTGGGGCTCTCCCTAATTAACAGCAATGAGTAATGGGGAAAACCAGCATTTAAGGGATGTGAATGTGATACCCCACTCCCTTGGTGCCCCAGAGCTGCAGGGGACAGACAAAAGGACATGGCTGTGACTCCTCAAACCTTTGTTCTTTTGGGGTCTCACCCAAAAGGACACAGCTGTGAGCCCCCAGACCTTTATTCTTTTGGGGTTTCACACAAAAGGACACAGCTGTGACTCCTCAAACCTTTGATCTTTTGGGGTTTAACCCAAAAGGACATGGCTGTGACTCCTCAAAGCTTTGCTCTTTTGGGGTTTCACACAAAAGGACACAGCTATGACTCCCCTTTGCTCTTTTGGGGTCTCACACCGGTGCTCACCCAGCTGTTCCCCATGCAGGTAGCTCTGGCAGCAATGGGATTGCTGCTCCCTCGGGTGAATTCCCAGCTCCCCTACCAGTGCCTGTGCACATGACCCCGCTGTTTACTGCTGCAGGAACGTCCTTTGGCCGCTGATCCCATTGCTGCCAGGGCCAGACGCTTTTCCAGCTGCTCCTTGCAACACTTGGGGATTGAGGGACACTTCTCAGAGCAGAGGGGAGGAACAGCCCCGTGCTGCCAAGACCTCTCCCCGTGTCCTGCCAGCCAAACCAGTGCCTTGTGCTCCTTCCAGCAGAGGGGAGAGCTCAGGGCTGGGCTTTGCCCTTGTGCAGCCAGCAGCCCTGCTGGAATGCCACTGGGAGCTCTGGGATGGGGTGGCAGGGAGCTGTGGGGTCACAGTCCAGCTCTGCTGGGTGGTGTGGTGATTCCTGGGCTCCACTTTTGTTTCCTGCCCGGCTCTGAGCTCCAGGGTGCTGCAGGGGAGTGTCTGTGGCTCGGGGAGAGCTGTGCTGGGTCACACAGAACTGGCCAGGATCCAGCTGGAGTGCAGGGCACAGAATCAGGGAATGATTGGGGCTGGAGGGACCTTAAATCCCATCCTATTCCACCCCTGCCATGGCAGGGACACCTTCCACTGTCCCAGAGTGCTCCAAGCCCCATCCAGCCTGGCCTTGGGCACTGCCAGGGATCCAGGGACAGCCACAGCTGCTCTGGGCCTCATTTGGGGAATTTCTCATTGGGAATTTCTCCCAATACCCCACCTAAGCCACCACCCTCATTTGGGGAATTTCTCATTGGGAATTTCTCCCAATACCCCACCTAAGCCTCCCCCCTGTCAGTCTGAAGCCATCCCCCTCACCCTGTCACTCCATGCCCTCACCAACAGTCACTCCCAGGTAACTTTGACTCTCTCCATTCCTGATCTCTGCAGTTGCTCCAGGAGATCCCTTGTGCCTCTCCCTGAACCCTGGGGTCTGGCAGCAAGGTGCCTGTGGCTGCAGAGCGCGACACGGCACAAAGCACCCAGACCATCAGAAGGGTGGATGGGAGAGAGATTTATTACAGCAACATGTTGCTTTTATAGTTTTTCAAGATATTTACATTTACCTAACAGAAACATACATTGCCCATTGGTAATAAGAAAGAAACAAAAAGTTCCTAATAGGTAACCAGGGAGTCATTTTGTGAACCAGCTAACCTCTGTATCTTTTAAATTTCCCTCTTCTATCACGTTGCCATAGTGATAGCCTTGATGTGTTCCTTGAGAAAGATACGGGGCTTTCCTTATCACAGAATCACAGAATTCCTAGGTGGGTAGAGACCTTTAAGATCATTGAGTCCAACCCATGTTCTAACACCTCACCTAGATCACGGCACCAAGTGCCACATCCAGTCTTTTTTTAAACACATCCAGGGATGGTGACTCCAGGAAGATATCTCCAGGAAGCCTTCGCTGGCTCACAAGAACAGCATGAAATGTCTTTCCCACAGGTACCTGTGCAGGTTTTGGGTTCACAGCACTCCACTGATGCTGCTCCTTGTCTCTGCCCTGCCAGGTCCCCAGCCATCCACCTCCAACACAGAGGGCGACCTCCTCTTCCTGCTGGACAGCTCCGCCAGCGTCTCCCACTACGAGTTCTCCAAAGTCAAGGAATTCATGTGGGACCTTTTGCACCCTCTCACCTTTGGCCCCAGGGACGTGCAGACCAGCATCATCCACATCAGCACCACTCCCACCATGGAGTTCCCCTTTGACCAGCACCTGACCAGCGGCTCCCTGAGGAAAGCCATCGGGGACACGCGGCAGCTGATGGGTGACACCAACACGGGCAAAGCGCTGTCCTACGCCAAGGAAAAGCTCTTCAGCGGGGAGGCCGGGGCCCGCCCAGACGTGCCCAAGGTGCTGGTGTGGGTGACAGACGGCTTCTCCACGGATGACATCTCGGAGCCCATGCAGCTGCTGAAGGACAGGGGCGTCACCGTGTTCATCGTCAGCACCGGCCGCGGGAACTTCCTGGAGCTCTCGGCGGCCGCCAGCCAGCCCTCGGACAAACACCTGCACTTCGTGGACGTGGATGACCTGCCCATCATCACCAAGGAGCTCAGGGATGCCATCCTAGGTAGGCTGGCAGGGCTGGGGGGTGTGGGGTGATGTGGGGTTCAGGTGGGGGATGCCTGTCGGAAGCCAGGACGTCGCTCTGGGTGGCTCCAGCCCCGGGCTGGGGAATCCTGGCAGGAAACCAAAGACACTTGTGTTGTCATTTTATTGCAAAAGTTCCATATTGTCGTCTCCTTATCACAAAAGTTTCATATTATACTATTAATACTATATTATAACTATTAATACTATATTATAACTATGCTAAAGAGAATAATGTGCTCTGACTCCATGATTCAGAAGGGTGAACAATTGCTTTATTAAAACTGTACTATATTACATTTATATTATAACTATACTAAAGAGAATAATGTGCTCTGACTCTGTGATTTAGAAAGGTGAACAATTGCTTTATTAAAACGATACTATATTACATTAATATGCTAATTAATTAGCGTATTAATTAGCAATATTAATATATACTATATTACATTAATATATGAAAGAGAATAATGTGCTCTAACTCCATGATTCAGAAGGCTGAACAATTGCTTTATTAAAACTATATTATATTACGTTACTACTATATTATAACTATGTTAAAGAGAATAATGTGCTCTGACTCCATGATTCAAAAGGTTTAAAAATTGCTTTATTAAAATTATGTTATATTACATTAATGCTATATTATAACTATACAAAAGAGATATTCTATTCTATTCTATTCTATTCTATTCTATTCTATTCTATTCTATTCTATTCTATTCTATTCTATTCTAAATTTATCATACTAAAGAAAAACCTATGACTCTCTCCAGCCAGTTAGCACAGCTTTAAGTGACTGGTTAATTAATATAAACAACCATCACCAGAATCTAATTACCAAATCCCTTCAGGTAAACAATCTTCCTAACACATTCCGCGTGTGCAAAGACAACAGGAGCAGAGAACAGAGATAAGAATTGTTTTCTCTTTTGTCTGAGCTTTCTCACAGGCTTTTAGCTCCCCAGGAGAAATCCTGGGAGGGAGAATTATGTTCAAAGAGTGTGTGAATACCACAGTTAGCTATTCCCCAATAAGCATCTCCTGTGGACAGTGCTTGGGGGGGAAATTTCCTGTGGGAAATTCAGGCAAAGCAGACACACCACACTCACCACGGCCAGCTCAGCCAGGAGAGGCAGCAGGGCCTTTTGCAGGATAAATTCCATCAAAGGTTTATTCCAGCTTGCTGAAGGGAAATCAGGAACAAAAGTGGTGTGCACAGGGTTAAAAAGGGGGTGGCACAAAGGGCAGGGCAAAGGGCCACCAGGGCTGCCACAAGCAATGAGGGAACAGGGGAAGGACAAACCATGAGAGTTTGGGGCATCTGGGGAAGGCAACAGGAGTGCTTTGTGCAAAACTCCACGGGGAAGTCTTTTTTTTTCAGCCTAAGTGGGGAAAACTCTACGGTAAATTCTTCCAAGGCCGTGCCCCGGGGGTTTCCCTGAGCGGGGAGGATTCGGGGGGCTCCACAGGTGGGTTTGTGGTTGGCTCTGTGGGGTGGGCAGTGGGAGAATCCCCCAAATCTCAAGCTCATCCTGACCCCAAAGCCCTGCCCTAGCAAATTGTGGGGTTTGCCCACCATGCCACAGGTCCAAATATAAACCAAGGCTTCTGGGAGGTCTGGGACAAATATTTGCCCTTGGAATATTTGAGAGAGTGGGACAGATTCCCTTCAGTGAATTGAAGTTGTGCTTGTGAGGAGTTCAGCTGGGAATGAGGAACTCAGGCAGCAAAATATCTGAAATCCTTAAAACCCCACACGTCTTTGAAATGAGTCATGCAGCTCAGGCATCTGCACACCCCAGGCAGAAAATGCCCCCACCTGCACAGGCTGTTAACCAAAGGTTTCCCAAACAGGAGTGATTTCACCTCAGCAAGACTGTGGACACAAAGTGCCTGAGCCCCCTGAGTTGATTTTCACATTCAGGTTGATTTTTATTTTTTTTCTCTCAAAACTTTCTGTCTCTGTGCCAGCTGATGGAGGAACACAAACGTGTTGAACACATCTGAAACGGGATGTGTGTGTCCCTGGCAAGGATTTGGTCCTGTCAGCTCCCTCCAGCTCTTATTTAGGATAAATCTGACTCCCTAAAATACTCCACCAAGGGCTGAGACCTCCAACTCCTGCAGTTGTTCTCTTAGAAAATACAATTAAGGACGGTGCCTGCTGTCAGCATTGAGACTATAGGAAAGGAATGTTTGTGTTCCATAAATCCCCTGTTCTAACGTGTTCCACATCTGCCAGATCCTTGGCCTGACTTGGCCAGCACAGCCTCTGGAAGAACAGCCCAGCCCTGCCCCAGCAGCCAAGTGTTACCTCTGTGTTCCTCACGGGGCTGCAGTGCTGGCTGGGAGAAGGGAATGCCACTGGGAATGCCACTGGAATGCCACTGCTGCCAGAGCCACCTGCATGGGAGCACCAGTGTGAGACCCCAAAAGGGCAAAGGGGAGTCACAGCCGTGTCCTTTTGGGTGAGACCCCAAAAGAACAAAGGTTTGGGGAGTCCCAGCTGTGTCCTTTGGGGTTAAACCCCAAAAGAACAAAGGAGATCATGAAACCTGCACAGGTCACAACTGCTGTGCCGAGGGCAGCATTCTGTGAATCCAGCAGGTCTAAAACCTCCTGGGCTGGGATTCTAATGCCAGGTGAGATTCCCACACGGATCCAGGGCTTGCAAAGTGCCAGATTTTGGTCACATCACCTGATTTCACCTTAATAAAGCCACTTAAGTCAATGCTGCCTGTCTGGAGGAGGCAGCCCTCAGCCACCACCCCTCCTGGCATGGCAGGGACAGGCAGCATCTTGGCAGGCAGTAATTAATTAATTCCAGCTCTGGAATGGCCCAGACTGGTTTAATTATCACTTATCTTCATCTCCTGCTACTGTTAAAAAAAACCCCACAAAAAACAAAAAACAAAAAAAAACAGAGGAGGCTTTTGGAGAGGCACAAACAAGCTTTGTCGAGAGCTGCTCTCCTCCTTCCACCTCCTCTCCAGGAATGGGCTGTGTCCTGCCTGCTCCACAGAAATTCCAAAACCTTCCACCTCCTCTCCAGGAATGGGCTGTGTCCTGCCTGCTCCACAGAAATTCCAAAGCAAGGCTTCCTGCCAAGCTGCTGCAGCCTCAGGTGGGCTGAGGAGCCTCAGCCTCCACAGGGAGACACTCCTGAGATGTGTTGGAGCTGAAATGTGGCTCCAGAGCTGCTGCTGCTGCTCTGGGAGGGGGGCAGGACAGGGGCTGGGGGTGTTCACTGCCTGTTTTTTCCTCGGCCCATGCAGGAATTCTGCAGAATGCAGCTCCCAGCCAGCCTGGCTGTGGCACAGCTGGCTCCTGGCAGGCACCTCCGTCCTCCCCAGAGGGGAGGGAAGGTTCTCAGGCTGTGCAGGAGCTCAGGCTCCTTCTGTTGGATCTCAGATGTGCCCAAACCGCGGCATTTGGTGCTCTCCTGCTGGAGAAGGACCCCCTTGGTTGTGAAACCAAGGCATTCCTCCGAGGTGACATCAGCCCTGTGCCTGCAGCCACTTGCTCTGTGCTCAGCTAAGCTGAGGCTGCTGACTCCTTCCAGCCTTTGGCACCAGCTCCTGAGCCAGGCTTTGCAGGAGCCCTGAGCATCCCCACATCCCACACGTGCTCAGGGCAGTGCATTTCTGACCCAAAACCAGCTCCTGGGGGAGTGCTGCTGCAGGGAAGGCTTGGAGCTCTGCTGGTCTCTCCTGGCACTGATCCAAGCAGGTGAGCACACCTCAGACCCTGCGGATGCAGAAGTGAAATCCCCGCTCCCAGAATCAGAACATTTCCCCACCCACATCCAACAGAACCAGAACACAGAAGTGATTTGTCCCAAATCCCAGCTGCAGCTTCTCAGACCCAGTTTAGGACAGGTTCTTCTGCAGCCAGGCAGGAGAACCTGTGTTAATCTGGTTCTGAGAAACTGCAGGAGAACCTGTCCCAATCTGGGTTTGAGAAACTGCAGGAGAACCTGTCCTAATCTGGGTCTGGAACTGCAGGAGATCCTGTCCTAATCTGGGTCTGAGAAGCTGCAGCTGGGATTTGGGACAAATCTGTGCTGTTCTTGCTGCTCTTGCTGCTGTTTTTTTCTCACCCTGATCATGAAACCAGCAGCATTCCTGCAGGTCTGGTCCTGATCTCTCCAGTGGCTGCAGGGCAGTGTCTGGAGGAGGAGAGAAAGTGTCACCAGCTGAGTGTCACCAGGCAGGCACTGCCTGGCTCCGGTACAGGATATTAATTATTATTAATTTTTGCCGCCTCCCTCTGGGAACAGAGGGGCTGGGAAACACATTGTGTGTTGGATTGAGCCCTTTTCTGACCCAGAGATGGGGCAACTGAGAGGTGTTTGAAAAGCTTTTATTCTATTTTCAGTCTCATGTGAAGAGTGACACAATACAGATGTTCTAATTCATGCTATTACAATCAGGAGTTAACTATTTCTTAATTACAGTACATTATAAATGTTTTTTGGCTTATTAGATTTAGCTGCGCTCTGTTGTAAATGTTTTAAAGCCAATCTTCTAAAATTACCCCTCGTGGGCCCTACTACAATGCATCTTTCATAGTTCTGTTTCTCCAAAGTGTCTAATCTTTTTTGTAAGGTCATCTTTTGAAACTTGTTTCTAGTTCCCCTTCTCTCTCCACAATGCCTGTCCTGTCCCACGGCATTTCTAAACCAGCATTTCTTATCTCCAGGTTTGCACTGTGTGAGCCTTCTGTCTGCCTTTGAGAACTCTTTATAAATCCACTTCTCACCACTGTGGGCATTTATTTCTTTATTCTCTGTGCTTTATTGCCCTTTTTATACGCTGAAGGCTTCCAGGGCTCTGGCAACAAGGGGCAGAGCTGTTTGCTGTGGGCTTCCTGCCCTTTGATCCACAGTGTCCCTGCCTCCCAGCTCACTTATTTCCATTCCCTGAGCTTTTGGCAGGATTTTTGGCAGCGCTGAGACCTTTCCTGTGCTCCCTGTTCCTTCGTGGCTTGGCCCCTGGGGTTTGTGGGGCTCCCAAAAAGGGTGCAGTGCCCCAGGAGTCATGAGTGGGTGGAGGGCTGCTGGGATGGGATGGGATGGGATGGGATGGGCACAGAGCAGGGAAATGTTCCTGCCTGCCTGCCTGGGAGAGCCAGGGAACAGCTCAGAGGAAAAACTGAGGCTGTTTTATTTGGTACAGAGGAGTTGGCAGGGCTCGGAGCAGCTCGGAGGAGGAGAGCTGATCCTCTCCCAGCTAAAGGACGAGTCTGGGAGGGAAAAGCAGCCCCAGCTTGCAGCTTTGGGAGGAATTCTGTGCCTCCCTTCACCTCTGTGCAATGGGGAGACAGTGAGAGCTGCCTGGAGTGCTCTGTGAGTGCCTGAGCATGAGCTGGAAGGTTCTTTTGTAAGGATTTAGGGGCACTTCAAGAGTTTTAGGGGCACTTTCTAAGAGCACTTAGGGTACTCGTAGAAATCCTTTAAAAACAGAAGAGATCTCCACGTCACTTCCCAGGAGTTAGAAACAAAGTCCTGTGTGTTTGTGCCTCTCTGGAAGATCAGAAAACACTGGAATTCTGCCCAAAATGGGCATGTCAGAAGGGTCAAGGAGCTGGGGGAGCTGCCCAGCACCACCAGAGGGATTTGTGCCTGGCACTTGTGGTCTGGAGCCTCGAAGAGAAGCAGCCACCATCCCTGGGTGTGTTTAACAAAGCCTGGATGTGGCACTGAGTGCCAGGGTTTAGCTGAGGTCTTGGGGCTGGGTTGGATTCCATGGTCTTGAAGGCATCTTCCAGCCTGGGGATTCTGAGAATTTGGGAGAATTCTGTGAATTTGGGGGAATTTTGGGAATTCCAAGGAACTGGGGAGGTGCTGGGGTCGCCATCCCTGGGTGTGTTTAACAAAGCCTGGATGTGGCACTGGCTGCCAGGCTTGAGTTGGGGCTGGGTTGGACTCAATGCTCTTGAAGGTCTCTTCCAGCCTGGAGATTCTGAGAATTTGGGGGAATTTTGGGAATTCCCAGGAACGGGGGAGGTGCTGGAGTCACCATCCCTGGACGTGGCACTGGGTGCCAGGGTTTAGCTGAGGTGTTGGGGCTGGGTTGGACTCCATGGTCTTGAAGGTCTCTTCCAGCCCAGTAATTCTGGAATTCTGTGAATTCTGTGATTCTGTAATTGTGTGACTCAGGGCCAGGGAGAGGTGAGGTGGCACAAGAGGGCTCTGAGTGTTGAATGTCACCGAACAAGGGAGCTCTGTGAGCCCTGCAGGGGCTGCGTCCAGCTGGCTCAGCAGGGCTGGCACTGCCCACGTGCTGCCCTTTCCTCCCGGGCACCGGGCACTGCCCAGAGCAGGGAGAAATGGAGAAATAAGGGAGAAATGGAGAAATTGAGTAATAAGTGAGAAATTGAGAAATGGAGAAATGGAGCTCTTCACGCTCTGGGCTGCTTCCTGTGCAGGGATTTGTTGGTTTGGTTTCACTGGTTGGGGATTTCCACGGGGAAATGAATTTGTAGAAAATTCACTCTCTATGCTAGGTTGGAGATCTAGACCAGATCTCTAAATCTCTAGATCTAGACCAGATCTCTAGATCTAGACTAGATCTCTAGACCAGGTGCTTCAGGGAAATAAAACTGTGAAAGATACATTGTAAAAAGACTCATTAAAGGTAATTTTAGATAATTAGCTTTAAGGCATTTACAGCATAGTGTTATAAAAGCTGATAGGCCCAGGAACACTTATAATGTATTATAATTAAGAAATAGTTGTCTTCTGATTGTGCTAATGTAAATTATAACATCTGCATTGTCTCATCCTTCACATTAAACTAAAAATAATTTAAAAAATAAATATGTAAATAAAATATACATAAAAAATAAAAGCTTTTAAAACACCTCTCAACTGAGCACTCCATCTCTGAGTAAAAAAAAAACCTTAATCCAACACCACACCTCGGTGACTTCAGGGGTGCTGCCAGCTGCACCCCTGCTCCAGAAGGGCTGGGCCTGCTCCGCGCTGTGGTTGTTGATGCCAGCAGTGATTTCTGTCCCTGTCCCTCTTCCAGATGTCATCCAAGCCAACCGGCTCCACGCCACCGACGTCACCTCCAGCAGCTTCCGCCTGGTGTGGCCACAGCTGCTGTCCCAGGACAGCGGCTTCTACAGCCTGCAGTACACCCCCAGAGGGGACCCCGCGGGGACCAGGACACTGCAGGTGTCGGGGGCCCTCAGCAGCCTCCTGCTCACCAACCTGGCACCAGAAACCACCTACGAGGTGGCTCTGATCCCCGAGTCCAACGTGCACTACTTCCCCGCCCAGAGCACCAGGGTCACCACTCTGCCAGGTACGACGGGCATGGCTTGGGCCTTGGGGACAGGGACAGCATCCCTGTGTCCCACCTGGGGCTCCCACCTTGTGCTCTGTGGAGAAGGGCCCATGAGGATAGTGCAGGAGAAGGACCCGTGAGGATATTGTAGGAGAAGGACCCGTGAGGATATTGCAGGAGAAGGACCCGTGAGGATATTGTAGGAGAAGGACCCGTGAGGATATTGCAGAAGGACCTGTGAGGATATTGTAGAAGAAGGACCCGTGAGGATATTGCAGGAGAAGGACCCGTGAGGATATTGCAGGAGAAGGACCCGTGAGGATATTGTAGGAGAAGGACCCGTGAGGATATTGCAGAAGGACCCGTGAGGATATTGCAGAAAGACTGTGAGGATATTGCAGAAGGACCTGTGAGGATATTGCAGAAGGACCTGTGAAGATATTGTAGAAAAAGGGCCCATGAGGATATTGTAGAAGAAGGGCTCATGAGGATGTTGCAGGAGAAGAGCCTGTGAGGATATTGTAGAAGAAGGGCCTGTGAGGATGTTGCAGGAGAAGGACATGTGAGGATATTGTAGAAGGACCTGTGAGGATATTGCAGAAGGACCTGTGAGGATATTGTAGAAGGGCCTGTGAGGATATTGTAGAAGAAGGGCTCGTGAGGATATTGTAGAAGAAGGGCTCATGAGGATGTTGCAGGAGAAGAGCCTGTGAGGATATTGTAGAAGAAGGGCCTGTGAGGATGTTGCAGGAGAAGGACATGTGAGGATATTGTAGAAGGACCTGTGAGGATATTGCAGAAGGACCTGTGAGGATATTGTAGAAGGACCTGTGAGGATGTTGCAGGAGAAGGGCCCGTGAGGATATTGTAGAAGGAAAAGTCTGGCTCTTACCAGGACTCGGGAGTGAGGAGCTCAGGGGATGGCAGAGCTGAGGGTGTGGGAGGTGACTGCCAGAGAAATGAAGGATTTTATTCTGGTACCAGGGCAAAGTTAAGATAGAGGATGCTGGATTGACTTAAGGGAATCTGGGGTTGAGAGGGGAAGAACTCAGAGCAGGATCAGCCTCTCTGTGCAGAAATAACTCAGATTTTATTGGGGGGCAGCCTGCAGAAAGGGGGCAAACTGAAAAACTGGGCTGGGGTGGCAACGTCAAGGTGGACCTGTACACAGTATTAATTTTCTGCATGCAAGAACAGTTCTGGCTGAAAGGCTGAGAAACCCTTTGGGCTGAGCTGTGTCATGAGTATCAACATCTGCTTGCTGGGTTGATTTCAATTCCTTGCCGGGTTGATTTTGATTCCACTGGGTTGATTTTAATTCCTTGCTGGTTGATTTCAATTCCTTGCTGGGTTGACTTGAATTCCACACCCTTGAAGCCCAAGAGGTTGCAGGTCAATAATGCTCATTAAACCCTCATTCTCACCTCTCTCCATTGCTTCCAGAGGAAATCAGCCCAGTTCAGGTTCTCATCTCAGACTCTGGACCTCACAGCTTCCACGTCAGCTGGGCTCCTGTGCTGGACAGCGTGGCCACCTACCAGGTCCTGTACGGGCCGCTCCCAGGGAACTCAGCCAAGGTGCTGCAGGTGGATGGGAGGCACAACAGCACCCTGGTGGAGCACCTGGCACCCAACACCACCTACCTGGTGACAGTCACTGCCATCTACAGATCTGGGAAGGAGAAATCCCTGTCAGCCAAGGCCTGCACCCAGGAAGGTGAGGAGGGCAAGTGGCAGCACAAGGAGTGTCCCCAGAGGGGCACCCGCCTCGGGGTGAGGCCAGAGGACCCAGAATCCAGCCCCTGGGTGGATTTTTATTATTCAGGATCCAGTATTTTATTATTCAGAATGCAGCCCCTGGGGTGGGGAAGCTGCATGAGCAGCTCTGGATGTGTACCAGATGTGTCAGGGCTGGAAGGGAGTCACACACACAGTGCCAGCTTTTAATGGGGCTGGCACCCCTGCAGATCCAAGAATCTCCCTAAAGAAGGAAGAAAAGTGCCTTTCCTGACTCCTCTGTGGCTGTTCCTTGGGGTGATTTGGCATTACAAGGGTAGGAGTTGATGAAGTTAATGAGCAGAAGCTTGTGCTCTGTGGAGAAGGACCCGTGAGGATATTGCAGGAGGCAAAGTCTGGCTCTTATCAGGACTCAGGAGTGAGGAGCTCGGGGGATGACAGAGCTGAGGGTGTGGGAGATGACTGCCAGAGAAATGAAGAATTTTATGCTGGTACCAGGGCAAAGTTAAGGACTAATTAGTCTGAGCTCAGAATTCACAGAATCCCCAGGCTGGAAGAGACCTTTAAGACCATGGAGTCCAACCCAGCCCCAACCCCTCAGCTAAACCCTGGCACCCAGTGCCACGTCCAGGGATGGTGACTTTTTCCTGCAATTTGTGTGGATCTCAAAGGTCTTTTTCACAGAATTCACAGATTCCCCAGGTTAGGAGAGACCTTCAAGACCATGGAGTCCAACCCAGCCCCAACACCTCAGCTAAACCCTGGCACCCAGTGCCACGTCCAGGGATGGTGACTCCAGCACCTCCCTGGCTCCTGGGAATTCCCGAAATTCCCCCAAATTCACAGAATCCCCATGTTGAAAGAGACTTTCAAGAGCATTGAGTCCAACCCAGCCCCAACTGAACCCTGGCAGCCAGTGCCACATCCAGGCTTTGTTAAACACACCCAGAGATGGTGACTCCAGCACTCCCTGGGCAGCCATTCCAGAACTTCATCACCCTTTCTGTAAAAAACTTTATCACCTTTCTGTGAAAAACTTTTCCCCAATATCCAGCCCCCCCACCCCGGGGGAGCAGGGACCCCTGGGGCACCATGCCCTGCCTCACACGGGTTTTCTCTCCGCAGAGGGCTCCAGGGTGAGGCACCTGCGCTTGGAGGACGCGGGTCCCAGCAGCCTGCGAGCCTCGTGGGACCCAGCGGACGGGGCCGTGCTCGGTTACCGGGTGCGCTGCCGGCGGCAGAGCGGCGCCTCCTCCGCGCTCAGCGTGTCCCCGCAGGTGCGTGGAGAGGGGAGCAGGAAGCGATACGTGTTATAATGTTGGGTTTCTGCAAATGGTGAAATGGATTTTATACGTGTGGTGTCATAAAGATATATTGATATTGATATTTATATTTATTTATGCCCATATTCATATTTATTTATTATTATATTTATATATATATTTATACCCATATCCTATGATAAAGATACAGTTTTTATTTCTGTTGTTAATGAAGCTTAGTGAAACAGCTGATATAATTGTGTTAAATGCCTGCTGGGATGGGATAACTCCCGATGAGCACAGGATGAGGACACGTGTGCAGATCTGCCAACCATCAGCACTCACGGTCTGAAGGCAGCGTGGGCCAGGGCCCAAAAAACCTGGAGGGGATAAAAAAGGACCAAAACCACACCCGAGGAATGTGGATGCTCTAAAAAGGTGGAACAGAGGAGGAGCCGTGCTAAACAATTCTTGGAACATGTAAATTAGTTTGGGGAACAGTTTAATATGCATAATTGTTTATGAATATGCAACAGGCTGATGTAATTAAAAAGTATTTCCTTTATTAAACTTTTCCCATTTTTGCTCTATGCTCCTTGTCTCCTTTGTCCTTTATTAAACTTTTTCCATTTTCACAGGAGGGTGACAACACTCTGTATACACCAGGCTGTTCTTTGCCCCTTGGCCGGGAGCGCCCCAGCGCTGGATGTTTTTTCTCTCTCTTATTTTATCCCTCACTAAAATTTACCAAAATTCTTTCTCTCCCACCGTGCTTCCCAGGTGCACAGCGTGCTGCTCAGTGACCTGCCCTCGGGCAGCAGGGGCAGGGTGTGTGTGCAGCCCCTGTACAGCAACCAGCCTGGCAAGAGGCTCTGCCGCACCGTGCTCCGGCAGCCAGGTGAGCTCAGGGCATCCTTGCGCTTAGGAGAGGGTTTGGGCTCTTCAAAGAGACAGGATTGGTGGTTGTAAAGTTGTTTACTGCATGAATACATCGGTTGTTTACTGCATGAATACATCAGTTGTTTATTGCAGGATTACATCAGCGCCAAAGGCGAAGAATGCAGAGAATTGAAGTCCAGGCTGAAAGCTTTCTGGCATTGATGCCTTGTGTAGGCTGAGCTGGAACAGAGGCTGGGCAGAGTTAAAGAATATTGTCTGCTCATAAACAGCGATCAGCTCTGCTCCATGTGCACATTGCAGTTCAGTGTCCAATTCCAGCTTTAGCCCCTGCAGTCCCATCCTGCTTGTTTTTCTCTCTCCAGCCCACGGGGTTTGTGCTCTTGGGCTGAGGTTTGGATCATTTGTCCTTGGTGCCCAGCTAGAGCAGGAATTGTTTTGTCTCTCTGCTCTGTGCAGAGACCTCACCATCCCATAATATAAAGCCCAGACCCACACACTAAAGCAGCACAGAATGTGAAAAATAGAAGAGCCAAAACCTGAGGCATCAGCAGAGTCCCAGTGTTCCAAGCAGAAGCAGCAGCAGCTAGCAGAAGCCACTACCACTTCTTTTGCACCCCAGTACAGGGGGATTTTATTCATAAATCATCCAATCAGCTAAAAACTCAATTCTAAAGCATTTTTTTTTGCACCTGTCTGAGCTTAATTCCAATGTGGGAAAATAGTGTCAGTTCTTACACAAAATTTACACAAATATTTCTATTTGTTCTATCTAGAAATGTCAGCAATTTCGTTATGTCTGGAGCCAAGTCAATTTTGTGAAAGGGAGCGCTACTGAACTTTAGGCTTTAGGGCTTTTTACTCTCTTAAGGGACTTAAAATCTATTTCTACTTACTGAAAATGAAAACTTACACTCCTGCTGTGTGGCTTAATAGATTTCAGTTTCTCTAAAGGTTCCAATTCAAATCCTGCATTCCTTTCTACGAGGGGTTTCTGTTTCATGCATTCCAAAACCACAGAGGGCTGGGATATTCTGTGCTCATCACCGCTCTTGTTTCACCACTGACTGACCAAAATTGGGCTTTCCCCCCCTGTTTTTAGGAGTAAGACTCCTCCTAGTGGAGTTTATTGCAGGCAGGAGGAAGAAGATCCCACTTTGGGATAACTGGGGTGGGAACACTGCTAAAAGTGCTCTTGAAAAATCATTTGGAGCCTTGGTTGCCCTTCACTTGGCAGGGGACAGATAACAATTAAAGCAATTTAGAAAAACACAACATTTCTTTCTTCCTCCTGCTGCCCAGAAGCCACTTTCAGACATGGGCATTGAAGGGTCCTGACAGGATGGAGAAAAACTAAACAGAAACTACTAAATAAAGCTCTTTTTTTTCCATCTAGGGGCTGCAGTGAGAGCAAAAATATGGGAATAAAGCACATGGGACTCAGTTTTCTTTGTGGTGGAAAGGCTTTTTCTTATTATTCCTATTATTCTCATTATTCTCATTATTCTTATTATTCTCATTATTTTTATTATTCTTATTATTCTTACTACTCACACCTCGTGTGGGACTCCAGTTTGTTAGTGGTTTCCTTGCCAATTACATTATTAATTAGTAAAAGTTGTTAAGCTGTATGGATTGGTCACTCAAATGCTCAGTGTCCGCATGCTGGGGAGGTTGTTGATGAAAAATAGTTTTCATTTTTCTAGCTAAGGGTGTAAAAAGAGTTTATACAGGTGCAAGTTGTTTTTTGTAGCCAGGAATAGATTGCTTTGTTAATGACTGCTCACACCAGGATTGTTTTTACATGGGAACTGGCTTGGCTGAGAACAAATGACAATCCAGCCAGAGAAGGCCTGATTTTATGAGGCTTTTCTTTATAATTTTATAATTTTTCTACCTATAGCAACATTAAAATGCTGTATTTTTATGCATTTAATGCATAGAAATGCATTCATTTATTAAATGTATTAATTTAATGTTATTCAATATTATATTTAGTATTATTTATTTATTTTTCTTTCTTAATTAATATTATTTAAATATTAAATAGACGCATTTAATTATTAATTAAATTTATTATTTAAATATTATTTAAATATGCTATTAATCATTGTTAATTTAATTACTGATTTTATTTATTACTTAATATCATTTAAATATTAAATCAAAATAATTTATTAAAATTTATTTATGCATTGAATGCATAAAATACATTTATTTATTTCTTAAATTTATCATCTAAATATTATTTAATATATTAATTATTATTAATTTAATTATTAATGTTCCTTATTAATTAATAATTGCTAAAATTTAAAATTAATAATTAATAAAATAATTAATGCTATGCAAACATTAAATAAGTAAATAAATTTATTTATTAACATTTATTTATGCATTTAATGCATAAAACTAAAGGGTGAGATCTGGGACAGATGTGGAGAATGGCTGGCTAAAGCTGACATTTTTATTCCTTTTATTCTGACATTTTTTTTCCCCTTATATTCTGGAATTTTTATTCCTTATATTCTGAAATTTTTATCCCTTGTGTCCTTCCAGCTACAGAGGCCCAAGGATACAGGCACAGAGAGCGTGACAGGCTGCAGTGAGCTGACTCCCAGCAGAGCAAAGGTCTTGAACGGACAAAGATTTGGACAAAAAAAAAGGAGAAATCAGGGGAGGAAGAAGCTCATCTCCCAGGCTGTGCTGTCCCTGGAGGTGTCCTGCTTGTCCAGCCCAAGCTCTGCCAGGGTTTAAAGGCTTGGCCTGGCGGGATGGAGCAGCCAGTGTGACTAAAAGATGCCAAATGTGTCCCCATTTCGTAGCGACGCGAGTGACAAACGGAGGCAGAGTGGTGGAGCCTCACTATGGCTTGCTCGCTGCCCATTTTCTGTTTGTTCAAGGTTGATCCAGGATTCTTTTTGCAGCTCAGGAGCACAGTCAGGACTCGGCTGTTCGTCTCAGAGAGAGGTTCCACCTGGCCAAATCCATTCCTGAGTCCAATCCATTCCCTCCAGGGAGCCTGGAAGGAATGAGAGAGCAGGAAAGCCAAAATCCTGGGAGTGTGCTTCCCTCCAGGAGCAGCTGAGAGCCCAGAAAAGCCAGACAAAACCACCTAAAGCACTTATTTTTGTTTCTGTGCTCCTGCCTGGATCATTGCTCTGGCATTCCTGCAAACCCTCTTCACCAAACGGGAGTGCTGCTGTCCTCGTGGGGATTAATTAGCCTGTTCTGTGACTAATTACAGGCAATAAGTCTCCAGCACTGTCATTCCTCTGCGCTCTGAACACACACAGCACATCTCTGGTGTCTTGTCTTGGGCTTCCACCCAGTGCTAAGCTTGAGCTACGCTTAAAAATCAATGTTTTTAAGGCAGAAGAATAAATCTGATTATTTCCCTTTGCCCCTAAGCTTGAACTCGCTGTCTCTAAGCCACTCTGGAAAGGCGAGCTGGGAAAAAAAAACCACATTAATTATAAATACCTAGTGACCAAGCAAATGGTTTCAAAGTTCAGGGCTTAGGGCTGTAAAGAAATGTAGATATTTCTCTGCTAAACCCCAGCATCAGTGGGAACACCCTCCCTCAGTAACTCCTGCTCTATTTTAAATTTATTGCTTATTTGCCCTCCGTGTAGAACTTGGTTTTGAAGCAGTGCTGTTGTGGGGAGCCCCATGCAGCCCCACAAACCCTTCCTAAAAAGCTTAAACCAGCTCCTTTTGGAGCTGAGAGGAACTTTTATTCCTAACTTTGTCTCCTGAGAGCTGAATCCTTCATCTCCACCTTTCTGGAGCATTTTTCCTTGGGCTGCCTTGCTCAGGAGAGGAGGGAGGTGAGTCATTCATTAACTCTATAAAGAGATTTTTCACGTGATTTGTGTCCTCCCCTGGAATGCGCATTTGTCACTGATTAATCTCAGCGCTGAAAGGATGACAAAGCCCCTGGAACTGCTCATGCAATAAAATGATTTTGTTTCTTCTCGCTGTAGGACAGAAATTAAGTTTGCACAACTCCCTGCATAGTTTATTAATGCATTAATTTTCATCCCCCCCCCAAGTTGTAACACACCCTTTTGAAGACAATTAAATATAAATACAAGAGCTACTGAATGGTTCCTTTGTGCTTGCTGGCAAATCTGTGGGGTTTTTTTGGGGGGAATTGTGGGTTTTGTTCCAGGGGTTGAAAAGCTGGCATTCATAGAATCATAAAAGTTGGGAAAAACTGCTGAGAACACCCTGTTCAATCATAATTTTAAATGAAGTGCATGTTCTACCCGTGCCTGAATTTTACTGGTTTACTCCAAACTTTACCCTCATCCCCTCAAAAATGTGAGGGAAATGTAAAAAATAGAAATATATTGGTGCTGATAAAGCCTCAGTTCCAGAAAGGATTGTTTTACCCTGAAATCTTGGCAGATCTGGTAAATATTTGTGCTCAGGCACAGGGTGGGATTGTTGGGGTGTCCTGGACTCTGATCCTTGTGGATCCCTTCCAGCTCAGGATATTCTGTGTTTCCATGGATATACGTGTGAATTTGAGAGGAAAAATGAACATTTAGAAAAAAAAATAAAAGATCTGAAAGGTGTCCCCGGCCTGCTGCTGAGGGCTGGGCATGCGCCAGGTGTGTTCTACATTTTACACCATTGCAGGCTGCAGAATTCCACGTGTTCCTGACTTTCGCTGCACTCCCATTTCCTCTCATCCTTCCCATTCAGAAATGATGGACTGGGAGCTGATTTCCATGGAATATCCTCACTCTTTATCCCAGATAATCACAGCAATGGGATTGCCTGCGCTTCCCTTTTCAGGAGGCTCCTGTCTCATCTTTCCCATTTCAAAACATTGGATTAGGAGCTGATTTCCAGGGAAATCCTGCTCTTTATCCCACATAACCACAGCCGCAGGTTTCTCCTTTTCTGCTTTCCCATCCTCTCTGCCATTCCAAGGAGAGGATTTTGGAGGAAATCCGGAATAACGCCAGGCTGGGTCTGATTTCCAGGGAAACCCGGGATAACCCTAAGGGAAATGCGGGATAACATCAGTCTGGAGCCGATTTTCAGGGAAACCCGGGATAACGCAAATTAAACCCGGGATAACCCAAGTTAAACCCGGGATAACCCAAGGCCGCGCCGCCTCGCGGCCCTTAGCAACGCCCCTCACTCCCGTTGCTACGCGGAAGCGCCGCCCGCCCCATTTGTCCCTCCCGGCTCTCCGTCCCGCACACTTCTCTCCCGCCCTTCCCTCCTCTTCCAACCAATCAAACCCCACACGCGGCGCCTTTCCGCCAATCAGAGCGCGGAGCGGCTCTCCGGCGAGCCAATGGGAGGCCCGCCCGCATGCGGCGCATGCGCGCTGGCCGCGGCGCGTCCCCCGCGTGCAGCCGCCGCCGCCGCCCTCATGTCGTGGCTGTTCGGGCTGAACCGCGGGGCTGCCCCGGGCGGCGGCGGGGATGCGGCATCCCCGGGCAGCGGTGCCGGTCTCTCCCTGCCGCCCGGCCCCGCTGCTGGTGGGGGTGGCGGCGGAGCCGGGGACCGTCAGACGCCCAAGGACAAATGGAGCAACTTCGACCCCACGGGCCTGGAGCGCGCGGCCAAGGCGGCGCGGGAGCTGGACGCGTCCCGTGCGTGAGGGGACGGGCCGGGAGGGCTCGGGGGGTGTGGGGGGAAGAGGGGGTGGGAGCGGGGAGAGGGATGTGCTCCGTGGGACGAGAGGGAAGGGCAGGAAGGGGTGCCCGGAGATCCCGCCTGGATGTGAGGGATGGAGGAGCTGTGCCACCCATGGGGGGCTGTGTCGCACCTGAGGGGCTGTACCACACCTGAGGGGCTCTGTCACCCTAGGAGTTGTGGCACACCTGAGGGGCTGTGCTCCACTTGAGGGATTATTCCACCCCTGAGGGGTTATTCCACCCCTGAGGGATTGTGCCACCTGAGGGGTTGTGCCACGTCTGGGGGATTGCTCCACACCTGAGGTCTTGTTCCACCCCTCAAGGATTTCTCCACCTGAGGGGTTGTTCCGCCCCTCAAGGATTGTTCCACACCTGAGGAATTGCTCCACCTGAGGGATTATTCCACCCCTGAGGGGCTCTTCCACCCCTGAGGGATTGCTCTCCACTTGGGGGGTTGTTCCACACCTGAGGGATTGTTCCACCTGAGGGGTTGTTCCACTCTGGAGCAGGGAGCAGAGAGGGGGTGAGCGAGAATCAGACAAACAGAAACTGCCACAGACACTGAGGGATTTAATCTACCTTTAAAGCCCACTGAGGGATTTCATCTACAGCCTTGGAAAAAGCTTAGATTTGTGTGAAAATACAATACACAGATGTTAAGCAAAAAAAAAAAAATCATAAACTTATGTTTCTGTAGTTATAAGAAAGAATATGCCTTCCCTTATAAAAAAACAATGATGTATTAATTATCCCTTTCATTGTCCCTTTAATTAATTATTTCTTTTTGGGGAGAGGGGCTCTGGGGGTGCTCACAGGCTGAGCCCCTGTTCTGTCTTGGATTTGTGATGTTGAGCTGGGTTTTTAATGCTCTTGGACTTTTATTCCCACGTTCTTGAACATCCAAAGGAATTGGGAAGGCTGGACAGAGTTAAAGAATAAAGCAGGGATTTATGAAAAGGATCTCCTCCATGGATCCACCTTGGGCAGCACGAGAGCCCAGCCAGGGCTGCACCCAAGAGGAACCAAAATGGTCCCAAGAGGAACCAAAATGGTCCCAAAATGAACCCAAGATGAACCAAAATGGTCCCAAAATGAACACAAGGTGAACCCAAATGGTCCCAAAATGAACCCATGATGAACCAGAATGGTCCCAAAATGCACGAGCGCTCACGGGGTCTCTCCCTGGGATCAGCTCTGCTCCATGTGCACATTGCAGTTCAGTGTCCAATTCCAGCTCAGCCCCTGCAGTCCCACCCTGCTTGTTTTCCTCTCTCCAGCCCACGTTGTTTGTGCTCTTGGGCTGAGGTTTGGATCATTTGTCCCCAGCTAGAGTAGGAATTGTTTTGTCTCCCTGCTCTGTGCAGAGAACTCACCATCCCATAATATGAAGCTCAAACCCACACACTAAAGCAGCACAGAATGTGAAAAATAGAAAAGGTAAAACATGAGAGATCAGTACAGAATCTGGAAAATAGAAAAGTTAAAACCTGAGGGTTTGTGCTCTTGGGCTGAGGTTTGGATCATTTGTCCTTGGTGCCCAGCTGGAGCAGGAATTGTTTTGTCTCTCTGTTCTGTGCACAGAACTCACCATCCCATAATATGAAGCTCAGACCCACACACTAAAGCAGCACAGAATGTGAAAAACAGAAAAGTTAAAACCTGAGAAATCAGCACAGAATGTGAAAAATAGAAAAGGTAAAACATGAGAGATCAGTACAGAATCTGGAAAATAGAAAAGTTAAAACCTGAGGCATCACTACAGAATCTGGAAAATCTAAAAATTAAAAGCTGAGCCATAACCTGTCCACGATCTCTTCCCCTGCTCCAGGCCATGCCAAAGATGCTCTGAGCCTGGCCCAGATGCAGGAGCAGACCTTGCAGCTGGAGCAGCAAACCAAACTCAAGGTGGGTTGCAGTTCCTCACCTTGGGACTCCTCAGGCAGGTCCAGGTTTGGGAGGGACAGAAGTTCAAATTGTAGTTATTTCCCTTTAGGAAAAAAAAAAAAAAAAAGTAATTCTGGGAGGTGAATCTCAGCTAATTTGGCCTATTCTGAGACAATTTTTTGTGGTTTTGGTTAAAACTTGCATGTCCCGGGTGGTTTTGTAACTCTTGGAGTATCAAGGGGAATGACAGGGGGTTTCTGTGGGAACTGTGAAGTAGCTGGGTGAAGGACAGACTTCTGTTTCTCTTATAAAGGAATTTAGGGATTGTTGGGGTGTTGGTTGATCTTTTTTTTTGAATTGTGTTTAATCCTGAAATGATTGATTATGGTATTTCTTATGATCACTGAGAATTTAATTTTTATTATAATATTTTATTATAATATTCTAGTGCTATATTTCATTATCATATTTTATTATCACATTCTAGTATCATCTTTTATTATCACCTTTTATTGTAATATTTTCTTATTTCTATTTATTTTAATTATTTCTATTTATTATCAAATTTAACTTTCTTGTGTCAGCGGCCATCTTTTAAAGGCACCACTCTGAATACAGAGGGATTTCTTGGCATGGGATTGTCAGCAGCATTTCTGCAGAGGATGATCTGTGAATTTCTGACAATTAAATTCTCTGATTGTGCCCCAGGAGTACGAGGCTGCCATAGAACAGCTGAAGAATGAGCAGATCCGTGTGCAGGCAGAAGAGAGGAGGAAAACACTCAATGAAGAAACCAAACAGCACCAAGCAGTAAGGGAATGAGGGGGAGGCCAAGTGAGGGGAGAGCTTGTTTGTATCTTCCATTACAGAAAAAGCAATGATGCATTCATTATCCCTTTCATTAATTATTCCTTTCTTGGGAGAGGGGCTCTGGGGGTGTTCACAGGCTGAGCCCCTGTTCTGTCCTGGAATGATGCATTCATTATCCCTTTCATGAATTATTCCTTTTTGGACAGAAGGGCTCTGGGGGTGTTCACAGGCTGAGCCCCCGTTCTATCCTGGATTTGTGATGTTGAGCTGGATTTTTAATGCTCTTGGACTTTTGTTCCCAAGTTCTTGAACATCCAAAGGAATTGCTGGTAGCAATTTCTCTCGTTCTGTGTTTTTGGGGGTTTTCCTAAAGGGCTTTTCAGGGAATACAGCTTTATCAACTGTTTATGTTAGCCTGGACAGTGAAATGGCTCTGAAGTTATTTAGATTTCAGTCTTAAGTATTCTATTTATTCTGAATTAAACAGGAAAAAATATCTTAAGAGGAGAAGTGATGCAAATCTGAGTTGTTGTGAGCAGTGTTGGTCCTTCCTGGTTTGTTTTAGCTTGAGTGGCTGATGTGGCAATAATCCTGAAACAGGGAAAACAAAGTCTGGCCTTAAGGTTAAAAGCTAAATTATGGGGATTTCTTACTCTGAGAGCACAGGAGATGAGGGAATTGATTAATTCTAATGGATTCTCCAGCTTGGGAAGTTTGCTAGAACTGTTTATTTGGCACGTGGGGCTTTTACCCTGGCAGAGTTTGGACTTTGAGCAGGGCTGGCCCAGGCAGCAGCTGCACACTCAGCTGCTCTCAGGGGCTGGTTCTTCACCTCCTGCTGCTCACAGGGCATCATTTGAGGTCACAGAAAACTCTTGGGTTATCTGAAATCACAGCAAATTCAGTCTTGATTTATTCCATGATGTTTTACTGTTGCTGAGGAGATAATTCCCAAGCTGTTCTGCTATCCCTGTGTTTGGAGTAGAGGATGGTGTTACCCCTGACACAGAGTCCTCCAGGATGTGGATCCTCAGCCCACTTCCAGTTCAGTGGAGATGACTTGGGTTTGTTTGGGGTTACAGTGATTGAAAAGAGCAATTAATGAGGAACAAGTAAATCTTCAACAAAACCAGAGCCCATCAGCACATCCTGGCACTTCTATTGTTTGCAGTCACCAGATAAAGTGGTTTAGAACATGAAAACCTTATTTTTCCCACTGAAGTCTCCTTTTGTGGGCTAAGAAACCCTTGCTCTTTGTTTTGACAACTGTGATACCATAAAATTATAGAGATTTCTTAGCACAGAGGAGTTTTTGATGCTGACTGAGGATATTTTGCCCTGTTCACATTCAAATTCAGGATAATTTTTGTTTGTGTGGATTTTACCATTTTATTTGGTTCTCTTTCCTCCTGAACCTCATTTCCCTGAGGAGCAGGCTATTTTTAACTGCCTAATCTGTGTGTTGTGTTTTGTTTTTTGAAGAGAGCCCAGTACCAGGACAAGCTGGCACGGCAGCGCTACGACGAGCAGATGCGACAGCAGGTAGGGTGGGTTCCTGCTCTGATCCAGCTGGGAACGGCTGGGAGCCTTCTGAAATCCAAGAGATGCTCTGGAGCTGTGCCCTGTCCTGCTGGGTGCAGCTTACTATCTGCTCAGCATCAGCAGTGCCAGAAAAGTCAAAACCTGAGGCATCAGTACAGAATCTGGAAAATAGAAAAGCCAAAACCCAAGGCATCAGTAGCACTTAAGTTTACACTTGATGGAGTCATTACAACATCAACATCTCTTCTGCTGTCATCTCTCCCTGTAGCAACTTGCTAATGAGGAAAATCTGAGGAAGCAGGAGGAATCTGTGCAGAAGCAGGAGGCCATGAGGCGAGGTGAGTGTTTTGTTCAGCTGCTGAGGGTGTGAGGCCATGTGGAGTCCTTGTGCTGATCTTTGTGTCCTTGCTGTGTTTGATGGCAGATTGGCAAGAACAGGTAAATCCCAGGAGTGCTAAAATTACCATTTGCTTCCAAGGTTAGTTTTAGAAAGGGCTGCACTCCTAAACATCTGCCCTGTCACTCCTGGATTTCCCAGTGAACTGTCAGCAACTCATGAAATTCTGATTTCATACTGATTTCTAAAATAGAACCAGTTTTGAGGAGGGGAGAGAAGCAAAACATCTGTGAGGAGTGGCTGAGTCTGTGTCACCTCATCTCCATTCAGTTTCCTGCAGAACATATAAAAGTTGTGGTGTGAAACTTGCTTAGTTTCTTTTTGTTGTTGGGAATTGCCAGAATTCCTGGGTTTGCAGAGCTCCCCTGGGGTGCAGGTCTCAGAAATGTTAAGAAATGTTCATGTTAATTAACTGGATGGGATGGGAAGGGCGGTTTGCTCTGAGCACAGATGTGGCCAGCTGTGCTGCCATCCAGTGAGGGAAATGTAGCCTGAATAACACAGCCCTCATGTGAAACCCTGTCGGGTTGGGTTATTTTACTCCTGAATTTCTCATTCATTCTCCTTTCACGCAATTCCATGTTTGAAGTAACAGAGCTTCCAAAATCCCCTTTGGGACCAGCAGCTCCGTTTTGCTTCTCTTCCTTCCAGCGCACTGCAACTTCCCTGGTGTTTTCCTCCTCTCTGACATTAATCCACCCAAAAATTTGTCCTCTCTGCTGTTTTATTTTTTACCCAAGCCACCGTGGAGAGGGAGATGGAGCTGCGGCACAAGAACGAGATGCTGCGGGTGGAGGCGGAGGCGCGGGCGCGCGCCAAGGCCGAGCGCGAGAACGCCGACATCATCCGCGAGCAGATCCGCCTCAAGGCCGCCGAGCACCGCCAGACCGTGCTCGAGTCCCTCCGGTGGGTGAGGGCAGGGCCTGCAGCTGCTCCACCTGAGTGTGGGACAGCCTGGGGTGTGCTCCTCCGGTGCAGTTTCTAGCTCCCAGCGCGTGGGAGAAGCGGGGGTTTGTTCCTCTGGTGCTTCTCCAAGTGTGTCCCAGCACATGGGCTTTGTACCTCTGAGGAATTGCAGCCTGGTGCTTCTCCCAAGTGTGTCCAGCATGTTGGAAAAGCTGGGGTTTGTTCCTCTGGAGCTGCTCCATGTGTGTCCCAGCCTGGGGGAGGGCCTGGGGTTTGTTCTTCTGGTGCTTCTCCTAAGTGTGTCCCAGCACATGGGAGAACCTGGGGTTTGTTCCTTTGAGGAATTTCAGCCTGGTGCTTCTCCAGTTGTGTCCCAGCACCTGGGAGAATCTGGGGTTTGTTCCTCTGGTCCTTCTCCAAGTGTGTCCCAGCTCATGGGAAAACCTGGAGTTTGTTCCTCTGAGGAATTTCAGCCTGGTGCTTCTCCAAGTGTGACCCCACATGTCGGAGAACCTGGAGTTTGTTCTTCCAGGGAATTTCAGCCTGGTGCTTCTCCAAGTGTGTCTCCATATGTGGGAGAAGCTGGGCTTTGTTCCTCTGGTCCTTCTCCAAGTGTGTCCCAGCATGTGGGAGAACCTGGGCTTTGTTTCTCCAAGGAATTTCAGCCTGGTGCTTCTCCCACATGTGGGAAAAGCTGGGTTTTGTTCCTCTGAGGAATTTCAGCCTGGTGCTTCTCCCACATGTGGGAGACCCTGGGGTTTGTTCCTCCAAGGAATTCCATTGTTGTGTGACCTCTCTGGCTTGTCTCGCTACATTGTCACCTGAATGATAACCAGAGACATTTAGAGTGATACAATTTTTCTAACAGATTATTTCAAGCCTTTTCTCTAGTCCTGGAGCTCAGTAGCTCTGAGAACCCCTCGGCTCTTTGAGTTCCCCTCAGTTCTTCCAGAACATCCATCACAAAGGTATCATGCAGTTTGGCTCCTCAGGCCTGGGTGTTCAGCTTTGGAATTGGTTAATTTTAGGTCCTTTGAGATTTTGAGCAAAAAAGCTTTAGAGTTAAATACCTCCAGTTCAGCACAAATCATGCATTAAAGAAGTAAATTGATACCATCTCAAGGCCAGGTGCTTTTCTGGTTTTAATCCCAGCTCAGGTGTAGGCATCACAGGATTATAAATATATTTTCCATGCTTGTTCATGTTCCAGTTCTGAGGTGAGCCGTTAGCTTTGACTTATTCTGAAGAAGATGAACAACTGTAACACAATCTGAAAGCCTCTCTTTAAAATGTATCAATTCAGTCCTTGAATTCCCTTTCTCTCCTGCTTGCCTTGCTGTTTGCTTGCCACAGGACAGCTGGGATGCTCTTTGGGGAAGGATTCCGTGCTTTTGTGACAGACTGGGATAAAGTCACAGCCACGGTAAGGTTGGGAAACCTGTCAGTTCCAGAAAACTTCCAGAAAAACCTGTCTGTAAATGTGTGTGAAACTCCTGAATGTGTCACAGCTTTAAATCTAATTTTGATGTAGCCTAGAGAGCGCTTAGAGAACTGTTATGTGTGCTAAATAAATTGATTAAAGGCCAGACCAGCATCTGTTCACAGGACAAAAGAGCTTGGCAATGGAATCTTGGGGACAGCAAGTTGTTTCTCAGTGTAATACTTAAAACAGAATATATTGAAAATACATTTTTGGTAGCGTGGCTGGTTAAAATAGAAGTTCTGCTTTAAATCAGTCACCACCATCTGCTCCACCCTCTGATTTTATACACACAGGCTGATACAAAACATCCTTTGCCTGAGAGCGCTGGGGAGAACAAGCCAAGCTTTTAGTGGCTCCTTTTGTCATCTGTACCTGGGGTGTCTGCAGCTTTCAGAGCCTTTTGTAGATCAGTGCTTGGTGCTTTGAGCTGTGCATTCACTTGACCCACATACCAATTGTCATTTTTGCTTCTGACATGCTCTTCTCTTGTGAATTTGGGACATTTAACTTAAAAAAAAAAATAAAAAGGTAAGTGTATTTTTGGAAAGGAGATAACACAGCTGGAACTCATATTTTCTGTTGCTTTGAAAGGTTTGAAATTACTATAAGGTAAGAACCAGTCAGTTATTTTAAGGTTCTTGTAAATAAAACCTGAATTTTCAGCTCTAAGTGCTGCTCTTTCTCTACCTCTCCCCAGCCAAGCAGAACCCCAAGGGTTCTACTTCAAGTTTTTTGGTTCATTGTGGTTTTAGTGTAATTCACTTTATTTACTGATCAGAGACCCATTCCTTTGCTTGATACTTTATGACAAAAAGGCAGACTGTAATCAGACTGTTTTTAGAGTGGGCAATTGGGGTCTTGTTTGATACAGAACTCATTTTTAAAGCTCTGCTTCTCTGTATCTTGTGACATGAACATAAGTGAAGTCCAAAAGTCTGAGAAAATGACATCAGATCCACCCAGGCACAGGGAACTTTGTGCAGGATGGTCCAAAAGAGCATGAGATCATGGCTCTGTTTTTAGAGGGAGGCTGCTAAAAAGGTGAAATCTGTTCTGTGTTCTGTTCTGTATCTGAGCTGAACTGGGCGTGGAGATCCCTCACTCTTTGCATCCTGGAACTCACAGTTCTGATCCCTCCGTGTTTCCACCAGAGCAGAAGTGATGTCACACATTTCAGCAGAGTGAGAGCTAACAGATGGTGCCTCATGCTTTATTGAACAGTGCCATCCTTGTTGTCCTTGAGGCTTTTGACCCTCATCTGTACTTGCAGGAGAAGTCAGCTTATTTTAAAAGCAATTGCTGCAGTTTGCTCTTTTCTCTAATATAAATTATTGGCATCAGCTTTAAGCTGACTCCAGAGTCTGGAGTGTTTCTGCTTCACTGGCAAATCGATGGGAATGGCTCATTTTGTGGGGTTTCTGAAGGAACAGCCCAGTGAGTGATGGTAATTCCCATTCCCATGGTGGTAATTCCCATTCCCATGATGGTTTTGGTTCTTCTGTTCCTCTGGAGCCCCTAATTCCCTGTGCTGCTGAGGCTGGCACAGCTCTCACCTCCAGCAGATATTCCCTTTTTGTTCCCCACTGTGCCCTGCCTTGGTGACAGCCACAATTCAGCTGTTTTACCTTGGCAGCTGAAATTCAGCTTGCATTTTCTGGTGTGGTGAGGGGCATTCTGGCAGGCAGCACCTGGCTGTTGTGGCTGTTTCATCTTTATCACTAAATTTAGTTGAAAATTCAGCCCCACACTTTTTGGCTGTTGTGGCTGTTTCATCTTTATCACTAAATTTAGTTGAAAATTCAGCCCCACACTTTTTGGCTGGTGTGGCTGTTTTATCTTCATTACTCAAATTTACTTGAAAATCTGGACATCCCCACACTTTTTTGGGCAGGATGTACTTTTGGATTCAGGATTAAATGCTTCACTTGTGCTTCCTCTGCTTTTTGCTGTGCAAGAGCAGTCAGTGAACAGGGAGTGTGAGACCTTGACTGTCTGAACAGGGATAAAAAAAAATAAACCTTACCAAAAATAAACCCCTCCTGCTCAGCATTTGTCCTGAATCTTAATTCCCCACCACAGGGCAGCCTGCACACAACAGCACTGCCTTGCCAAGTGTTTTTTTGCTCATCTTTCCCCCTTTTTTTTGCAGGTGGCAGGCCTCACCCTGCTGGCAGTGGGGGTTTATTCTGCCAAAAATGCCACGGCTGTGGCAGGGCGTTACATAGAGGCAAGGCTGGGCAAACCCTCCCTGGTGAGGGAAACCTCCAGGATCACCGTGCTGGAGGCTCTGAAACATCCCATCAAGGTAAAATTCATCTTTGGTTCTGTGTTACACTCAGCAAAACTCAGGCTGGGATTATCAGTGGGTCTGAATAAACGGAATATTGGAGGTAGAAGGGATGGGCTGGGCCCACTGGTGTTCTGTAAGGTGTTTTAGTCCAAGTGAGTTGTCAAAATGTGGTTTTTTCTGCCTGTGAGTAACTGAATTTGTCCTCTCAAGGTTGGTAAACGTCTCACCAGCAAGGCTCAGGATGCCCTTGAAGGAGTTGTTCTCAGTGTGAGTACTTTGTTTTCCTGTCTTGGGCTGTGAAGGATGACTTTGGATTCCAAATAAGAGCTGCTGGTTCCTTAAACTCACTTCTAAAGCTGTAATTCCAGCAATTTTGGAGTCACAGCACCCTTGGGACACTGAGACCATAAATAAGCTCCTGTGTTCAGTGTGACATGCATTAAGCAGCCTGTTCACCTTTTTTTCCTCTTTGAAAAGCAGTTGGAAGCCTTACTTCAGTCCTTGCTCTGCTGCAGTTTCTCTCTGTAGTCAGCATGTGAAGATTCAGAATTCCACTCGTGCCATCTGAAGTTAAGGATTACTGAACCCAAACCAGCTTCTAGGCCAAAAAAAATCTAAATATTGTGTGCATTTGCCCACCCTGAGATTGGTTCTTAACTTGCTAATTCATGCTCCTTCTCTATATTTACTTGTGAATTTGATTCCTGACAAATTTAAGAGCTGCTTGAAGCTGCTGAGAGAAAATGCTCCTGCAGGAATAACTCTCACCCGGTACCCCCAAATGCAGTAGTAACATAAATATGAGTTTATGACTTGAGAAGGAATTAGCACTGCAAAGAGTTGCTTATGTTTTGACATATCCCTCCCAGGGCATCCATTAGGAAGTGAATATTTAGGTGTTATCTGTTCCTAGAGTAGTCACTGCACTCCTTCCTGCACTGCTGCTTTTTCTTATGAAAGAATTGTAGCCAAGTGGACAGAAAATCAAGTAAATCCTCACATAGGACAGGAAATGACCTTGGTGTGGAGTCATGAGCAGCTGAAGTTAAGACTTAAAAGCTTGAGCCTGGAGTGCTGCCTCCTTCCTGCAGGTACTGATTTGGGAACCTGGTAGGTGCAGCTCTTTTGGTACCTTCTGATCCTTAAATTTAACTCTTTCCTTGCAGCCCCAGCTGGAAGCACGTGTGAGAGACATTGCCATAGCTACAAGAAACACAAAAAAGAACAAAAGCCTCTACAGGAATATTCTGATGTACGGTCCCCCTGGCACTGGGAAAACTCTTTTTGCCAAGGTAAAACCCTGCCAAGATTCTGCCAACCTGCACCTTGCGAAGTGTTCTGAAAATTCCAGGGCCTGAGGAGCCTCCCTGGGCTGGAGTGTTGCATAAACATTGTGTTCTTGCTGTAGAGGGAAAAAGGGCAGCTCTGAATCAGTGCAGCCACTTGGATTGTGGTGCTGAGAGGAGCCACAGGAGCCTTTCCATCTGGGAAAAGCCCTTGGAACTGGGATTTGTGGGAATCACAGCAGCAGCAGCCACTTCCTGGCCACCTCTGCTGGGTTTATGCCCTTGGCTAAATGGCTCTTTCCTGCTCCATGTGCAGAGCCACTGCCAGGATGATTTTTATATGGATTGGAGTCAGAATTTGATTTTTTTTCCTTGCTTTTCATTGCCTGTCCACAAGATGTGAGGTTTCATCAACTTTTTAACAGTGGCAGATTTGCCAAACTGATGCAAGTTGGATTTTTTTTCCCTCTATCAGTACATTAAATCCCTACCCAAATAGTTTTTTGAGATTATGGCACCTAAAGCTTTGTATGGCACCTACTGGATTTCTAAAGCCACCAAATTTGGGTTTCTAAAGCCTATAGAGATGGACAGAAGTGGAAAAAATAAACAAAATCACAGCAGCAGCCCCTTCAAATCCACCTCTGTTGGGTTTATATGGTTTATTTTTTGCCCTAAACAAAAAATTGCCACTAAGTGATAAAGAAAATAAAGAAGCCAATACCTCCCCTCTTCAAACCAGCACTGACAGGACTAAACTGCTTTAATTCCCTCTTCATCCTCCATGGCCTTGCAGTGAAAGAAGAGCTTTATTTTGCTGGTTTTTGTTCCATTGCAGAAATTAGCTGTGCACTCAGGCATGGATTATGCCATCATGACAGGAGGGGACGTGGCCCCCATGGGCAGGGAAGGGGTCACAGCCATGCACAAACTCTTTGACTGGGCCAACACCAGTAGGAGAGGGTAAGTTGAGCTTTTCTTTAATCCTCAATTTCAGTTTTACTCAAAAAATCCTCACCACAACAGTGATTTTGCTCCAAACCCCCTCACCCACAGCTACAACAGTGTAGCTCAGCCCCTCAGTTCCTGTTATTGAGTGAGGTAACACAGAATCTCCTGAAGTTTTCCTAGAATGGGTGAATCCTTGTTAATTAGTAATATTTGAAAAGCTGAAAGCATTTGCTTTTCTGTTCTCTCAAACCATTTTTACACCAGCTTTTCCAGATCAGTCATAATTTGATTGTCTGATCTCACCCAAGCAGGAGGAGACTTCCTGCCCACTTGAAAGCTGGGACAAATTTCCTTCAGGGTGATTAATGATCTGGCAGTAATTAGAAGATTAGCACAAATCAGGTGTTCACACTCTGGATGTTCCCTGTTGCAACTGCTCAGATTTTAAACACTGATAGTATTTAAATCCAGCTTCTGGTTTACTTTTGAGTCTCAAGCAGGAGGAGTGAATTATTAGAAATAAAAGAGGATAAGGAGGAGATAGATGCTAAAGGCATTGAAATCAGGAGTAAAAATCACAAACAAATTTTGCTTTTTCGGTCACCTTTAAAAGCAAATTTTTATCTGCAGAGACTCCTCAGGCTGAGGCTGAATTTTGGCTCCCTGATTTTGTAGGAGTGTGTGGTTAATTTGCTCCTACCAATGTAAATGGATTTTTGCAGAGCAGAGGTTGTTTGTCCAGCCAGGATGGTAAAATTCAATATTGAACTTTCAGGAGGTGTCACTTTGGGTTTTGTGCTGCTTTGAGCTCAGATCTGTAAATGTGGCTGCCCAGTGATTTATGTGTTCTCTGATTGCTTGAGATGGACATTATCTTGCAGTGTCTCTTTTAATCCTTGCTTCATTCATCACCTAAATCTTTCTATTTCCCCTTACAAAGAAAAAAAGCAGGGATTTAAAAGCAGGATTTAAATTTTTAAGCTTCTATCCTGAGGAGCTATAGAAAGAGAGGTGTTAGAATTTAAGTGAGCTTAGAATTTAAGTGAGAAGTTGGAAGAGATGTGAGGATACTCAGCTGGATGCTTCCATCAAGGAATTCTCTTACAACAGTGCCTGGCTCTGAATCTCTCTGCCCTGATAAAAATTTCTGTGCATTTCAGCTTCCTGCACTGCCTGATCAAAGCTTACATGTGTCCATAAAATCAATATTCTCACCTCCAGCAGCACTGAAGTATTTAAGCATATTTAATTCTGAATATCCACCAGTGTTAGCTGTTTCCTATTTAGCTGAAATTGTGATAACTGACACTTTTGTGCAGAGAATATTTGGGAGAAGCTGGGGCTGGGGGGAAGATGTTAATAGGCCTGAAATTCCCCTGGAAGAAAGCTGGGTTTGAAGTTAGGCAAGGAAGTAATACAAGCTGTGACAGCTTTATGAGCAACCTGGTTCTGTTATTGATAAACATCTTTACAGGCTCAGTCCCTTGGGAAGAGCACTGCCCTTGGGTTAGAAGTGAATTTATTTTGGTGAATAATTCATGGACTTTATTAATTCACTTCTCCACAGGTAGTAAAACCATTACATTAGTGCTGCTGTGGTTTGGGAAAGAAAAACCTCACAAAATAACAAAGCAGGCTGAGGACAGGACTCTGGTTGAACTTCTCACAGTGGCATAAGGAAGAAAAATTGGAGGGAGGTGTCATTGTCACCAAGATTTCTGTATTGTGCCTTTGCACACATCTCTCTAAAGAGGAGGGAATGCTAAAGTGTCACTCAGACTTTCCTCTCCTTTCCTCAATTTCAATGGCAGTGACATCCACCACTGCCAGCCACAAACTGCACACTGTGCCTATGAAAACTCCCACCTGCATTTCAAAATCCAAGGAGTTTAAGGCCATGTGCCTTAGTCTTGCTTCAGTCTGCTTCTGAACAGCAGGAACAGAACTCCAGAGGCCTGGGGGCAGATTTGTGGCCTGAGGTGTGTGAAATAAATCCATTTCTCAGCTGCTGGGCTGGGCCAGGTGCACACCATGGACAGGTTGCTGCAGCTTAGCTCCAAAATGCTGCCTCAGGAAATGAGGTTGCTTGTGCAATTCTTTGGGTGTTGGCAGCCTGGCAGTGGGGCAGGAGGATCCTGGAGCAAGCTGAGCCTCTGGCAGCTGAGAATTCCAGACTTTCTGTGCTGGCAGGCACTGACCCCCAGGAGAGCCCTGCACTGACCTGGGGCTGTGGAGAAGCTTCCAGAATGGAATGATGGAGCTGGGAGTGTGGGTGTGGGGTTTGGATAGAAGGGTGTGAGGTCACAGGGTGGGAAACTGAGAGGTTGGGATTTTAGAATAATATATATAAATATTATAATATATTAAAAATATATATAAATATATATAAAGCAAAATGGAGGGTTTAGGGCAGAGGCTGGTCCTTCTCCTTCACCTTCTCCTCCTTCTTCACCTTCTCCTCCTTCTTCACCTTCTCCTCCTTCACCTTCTCCCTCCTTCTTCACCTTCTTCTTCTCCTTCTGCACCTTCTGCTTCTCCCTCACCTTCTTCTCCATGGGTTTGGGTAGTTTTGTGTAGTAGGATAAAGAGCCCACATTGCAGGCCATGGGTGGCTGGTTGTTGGGTTAAAAGTAAAAATAATTTAGGTGCCATTTCTAATTGGACACTTTATCCCTAAAAGGTCTTGTAGAGAGAGACAGGGCTCCATTTGTAGTTTGCTGGAGTGAGCTGTTGCAGAACTCAGGGCTTGTGAGACTCTAACATAGATAAGAACTAAAAAACATCTGAGTCCAAACAAGAAATTCCATCTTGTCCATTTAATCCCAACCCTGGCAAAGAGGAAGCAAAGACTCCCCAGGCCTGCCTTACCCTGTCCTGTTATTGTGGCTGCTTTCCTTTTGCAGCCTCCTGCTCTTCGTGGACGAGGCAGATGCATTCCTGAGGAAAAGGGCCACAGTAAGTGCTGGGTGTGTGTCTGCTCTGCTCCTTCTCCTGCTCTCCTCCTTCTCCTTCTCCTTGCTCTGTTCCTGCTCCTTCTCCTGCTCTCCTCCTTCTCCTGCTCTCCTTCTCCTGCTCCTTGCTCTGCTCCTTGCTCTGCTCCTTCTCCTGCTCGTTCTGCTCCTGCTCTGCTCCTTCTCCTCCTTCTGCTCCTTCTCCTTGCTCTGCTCCTTGCTCTGCTCCTGCTCCTTCTCCTTTTCCTGCTTCTGCTCCTCCTTAAATAAAGGAATATAAATAAATTGTCAGATAACAGAATTCCCTTTGTCCTTAATACTGATTAAAGCTCTGACCTCTCTGCAGTCCTCAGCAGCTGATCCTCTTTTGGGTTTCATCTTTGCAGGAGAAAATCAGTGAAGATCTCAGAGCAACTTTAAATGCATTTCTGCACAGAACAGGGCAGCACAGCAACAAGTGAGTATCCAGTTCCAGCAGCTGATATTTCCCTGGGTTGAGGAAAGTCTTTAAAGGGTCTCTGGTGTACAAATGGAAGTTGGAAATGATCTGTGCTGCTGAGGGATTGAACAAAATCTGCAGAGAATATCCCTGGTTTACTTCATGTGCTGAATGTAGCTTGTCCTCCTTCAGCTTTTCCTGCCACTTGGAAACCAGAACAGAAGGAAAATTTTTTCCTGAAACTTTGGTGATATTTGGACATCTTGAGTGTCTTGATGTTTATATTTTCTGTCTTGGCAAGTTACTGTTTATTCAAGAGCCCAGGAAAATCACTACCACAAAAATTCAGAGTTATCCTGGCTGGGTGCTTCATGTTCCCTGGAAAAACACTTGAATGCTGCTTGCTCCTCTCCAGTGACCTCTTCCCATCTTGTGCTTGTGTGGGCAGAGCTTTGAGGCAGATGAGTTTCCATCTGACTCCATTTCTTCCCACATGGGATCCCAGAGCTGCTCCCTCCTTGCTGAGCACAGAATGGCAGTGTCACTGTCCCCACTTTGTCACCTCCCTGGGAACTCCCTGCCCAGCACTGCTCAGTTCAGCCAAAGCCATTTCCTGTCTGTCATAATAGAGAGGTGACCTTTCCTCCACCTTTCTCAAATCATATTTGATTTTTTTTTTTTTTGGTGTGAACTTTACTTACTTGTTAGAATTTCTCCTGTCACAATTGAGCCAACAAGAAAAGTTGTCTCTGGCTTTATGTGGGGAAAGTGAGGTTTTTAATGATGAACTCCTGAAAGACTTTTTAAGTAACCTCATGACATTGAAATAAATATCCTGGAAGGTCAAAATATTCCAGAAATTTTCTGTCCTTGAGGTCTCTTGAACTTGTTGGAACCCTTGCAGCTGTGACTGATAATTGCTTGTGTGTCTGTCCCAGAGGTGCCTGGGAAGAGGTGGTTTTTCTAAAATAAATAAATTGCTAGAAAGGAAGGTGTTGATCCTGCAAGGACCTTGCTTTTCCCTTTGCGGGGAGAGCAGATCTCTTCTGAAATGATCCATGGAGTTGCTCCATAAATTGCTCAATATAATTATTATTATTATTTCGTAATATTTGCAAAAATATTGTGAAATAAAATACAAGAAATATTTGTCCTGCAAATCAGGGATAGGCAGGGGATGGTTGTTTCTTTCCCCTGATATTAAATTGCCTTGGAGGAGCTCTGGGGGTGCTTTTTGGGACCTGGGGATGTTTTTTCTTTCCCCTGATTTTAAATTGCCTTGGAGCAGCTCTGGGGGTGCTTTTTGGGACCTGGGGATGTTTTTTGTTTCCCCTGATATTAAATGACCTCAGATGAGTTCTGAGGCTGCTTTTTGGGTGCTGGGGATGTTTCTTTCTTTCCCCTGATTTTAAATTGCTTTGGAGGAACTCTGGGGATGTTTTTTGGGTGCTGGGGATGTTTCTTTCTTTCCCCTGATATTAAATGACCTCAGATGAGTTCTGGGGATGTTTTTTGGGTGCTGGAGATGTTTCTTTCTTTCCCCTGATGTTAAATTACCTCAGAAGAGCTCTGAAGAAGGGCTGCTTTTTGGGTGCTGGGGATGGTTTTTTCTTTCCCCTGATTTGAATTGCTTTGGAGCAGCTCTGGGGGTGCTTTTTGGGGCGCTGGGGATGCTCAGAACAGCTGAGCTCTCGTTCGCAATGAGCTCTCACATTGAATTCAGCCCTGATTTCAACCATGAGCCATCTGAGGACACTGAACATGCCCTGGTGATTCATGCACTGCTTTTTTTTACTTCTGAGCAGCCTTATTGCTGCTCTGGGCAAGGAGCAGCCCTGCATCCATGAGTGGGAGCTCAGTGGAATGGGTGAAATGGGCTGTGTAAATGGGGTGCTTTGGTGAGACCCTGAGGAGAGCTCTTCCTCCAGCATTGGGAATTGCTGCCTTTCAACTTCCCAAAATCATCTTGTGGGGTAGCTGGCTGGCTGAATATCAGGCTGCATGGCCTTAATCCAGGCTTGTGTTTCTGCAAGTCTTTGTTGGTGGAAAAGCCACAGACTTGTCTTGGCCAAGTTATCTCCAAAAGTGACAGCAGAGAACACGGCCCCTTGTAGCCAATGATTCAGCCAGACAGCAGGAACATCAATATTCCAATAGCTGTGCTTAAAAGCCCATTTCAAATTATTAGGCACTGTTAAACTGGTGACATCAATTAAAGCATTAAAGTATTGGCACAGGGAAGAAGCATCATTACAAAGCAATAAAAAAAAAAGAGTTTCCAGCTCCAAAATGCAGCAGGACCTGGAGCAGCACATCTGTACCATGGAGCAGAGCTTGGGCTGCACACTTCAGACTGTTCTAAACAGCCCAAAACACATTTTAGTGTGCTGCTTGAGATGCTGTTAAAGCTATTTCTAAGGAATCCAAGTTTTTTTTTTCAGGTGATGAAACATCTTGGATCCCAACCACGGCAGCTCCCGACGTTCAGACTTACCTCATCGATTTTTATTTTTATGGCTTTGTCAGTCTATCCTTTATTTTTTTTTTCCCCCTAATTCCAGGTTTATGCTTGTTTTAGCAAGCAACCAGCCTGAGCAGTTTGACTGGGCCATCAATGACAGGATAGATGAGATGGTGAACTTTGAGCTGCCCCAGCTGGAGGAGCGCGAGCGGCTCGTCAGGATGTATTTCGACCAGCACGTCCTGAAGCCAGCCACAGAGGGCAAACAGTGAGTACCCCTCACAGCTCTCCCACCTTGGAGAATTCCCTTTCTTTCTTTGTTTTTCCTCATCGCCTTTTCTGTGTATTCTGTCTACAAACCCACTTTCAACAAGCAACAAAAGACTTGGGAGGTGCCTCTTGCTGTCTCAGTGCGATGCCATCCCAGATTTTTTTCTTGTGCCCTTAAAATTCAGGAGGCAGTAATGCAAGCAGGAATCTGTAGGAGCTACACATCAGCCAAAAGGTTGTTCTGCCTTTCAGGAGGTTGAAGCTGGCCCAGTTTGATTATGGCAAGAAGTGCTCAGAGATTGCCAGGCTGACCGAGGGCATGTCCGGCCGGGAGATCTCCCAGCTTGCTGTGGCATGGCAGGTGAGTGGGGCTTTTCTCTCCTGGGAAGCTTCAGGCTTTGATCCTGCAGTCTCAGCTCCTCTCCCTGTGCAAGTTTCATTTGTCCATAGGGTGGTACCAGATCCCTGCTGGCTCTGGGGTGGGTGTTGCAATATCAGCACAATTCCCCATCCCATACACAGGAGCAGTTTTGATAATCCTAGTGGGAAATCCCTTGTGGAATTTGGGTCAAGCAGGTGAGTTTGGGGGCAGTTTGGGCAGTCCCTGCTGACCACACTCATGCTCCAGCTCAGGAAGTTCAGCAGAACAAAGCCTGATGTTGGTGCCTCATTAGGGCCCTGAACCATCCTCCTTCCCTCCTTTATTCCAAACTTTTCATTGCAATTTGAGCTATTAAAGAAACAAAACTGGCTGGAATTGGAGCTGAAAAAAAAAAATAGATATTTGTTCCATGCATAAAAATAAGAAATGCACTCACTTGGAGTACAATTATTCACGTGCTTAGCAAACTTTAGTGCTGGGGTTTTTTTATTTAAATCAGGTTTTCACCTTTTTTTGTCACAGCTGCCAGTTTCTTACTGGATTGTGTATTTTCATAAACTAACCTAGAAATACCAACTGAAGGAATGTGCTCCAATTTGTGTGTCATGTAGCCTACTCATGTCAGCTTCCTTTCAGGGCTTGTAAAAACAAAGTGGCTTTTTGTTTAGTTCTTAAATGTTTAATTTAGTTTAGCAGCTCACAAACATCTGACGAAGTTTGTGCATTTCATTCCTTCTACCACTGATTTTCCACCTTTTAAGGAGCATAAATATTTATCCTTTCTAGTATAAATTAATTTTAATTACAGCAGTCATGAGCTGAGGTCCAATTTGAGTGCTGTTAGTTCTTACTTTATTCTTTGGTAGCACACAGCTGGTTAATTTTCCTGTATAATTTTTGTGATATTGAATCATATTTCAAAATGTGTGCTGTCATCTGCCCCACGTATGTGAAAGGCTTTGCTGCCAACTATTTCCTGTAATAAGAAGTTGTGATAAATGATCCTTTGCTTTTTATCACCCCTTATCAGCAAGTTTGTCATTTCTCCCCAGGAATGACCTCAGCTTTTATCATTTATCCTTTAAGTGCTGGTGAAGGAAGGAAAAAGGTGGGGGTGACTAATTTTCCCTGACAGCTTTTAAAAATGTACCTCGTGCTGCCTGCACTGTTAACAAGGTTTGATGTAAAATTGCTGCAGGAAGTTGTTGTGCTCCTCTCTGCTCTCATGAAACACTCAAAGGCTTTAAATAAAAACCACTCAGGAGAGGGGAATGGGGAGAAATTATTAGAGTTGGTTGGATGTAGCAAGAAACTTCATTTGTGTGAAAATCAAAGGGAGCTCATTTCTTGTGGGTCAGGAAGGGCAGGGGGATGTGCCAAGGATCACTGGACATGAGGCCATCCAGGCTGGGATGAGAATTGTCTGGGAGCTGTTGATGCTCTGGGGATTCTTTTTCACTCACTTGTGATGCCTGATTGTGATTTGAGCTTTTCTGGTTTTCATCTATTTATAATCCTGCAGTTCTTTAGTGTAGAACTCTAAATTCCATGGACAGTGGGAGCTGCTGCTTTCCCCTTTGGGGCAGACACAACAATTCCTCTCCAGGCCTGGCACCTCACTGCCTCAGGCCCCAAAAAAATTAAACAAAAATGAATTTGGGGGGAGCAAACTCAGAATAAATTCCTTCATTACCTGAAGCTGTAATTGGAAGATTAAACCCCAATATGCAAATGAACCAAACTTATAAAAATATGAAAACCTGTGACTTGTTGTCCATTTTTTGGACGGGGAATTTGGAGCTTGGAGCTGCTGTTCCTGCCAGGAACTTTGACAGGACGTGTCCCCCTGCCTTTGGGTTTGCCTCAGCAGCTTTGGGGGCAAAGCCCCTCTCCAGGCAGGTGAATTTCCTCACCCCCAGCTGCTCTCCTGGGTGCTGTTGGTATTTTAGGCCCTGTTTTAGCACTGCTGACTCGTTGTAGGACCAGGGAAGGTTTAAAGCTGCGGTTTTCAAGCCTTTCTGGCAGTGTTTTCCTGCCTTCCTGCTCTCCTTCCCGTGGTGCTGGTGCACCCCTGTGGATGGCTGTGCTCTGAACTGGGTCAGGGAGCTGAGCAGAGATAAAAATAGCCTGGCAAGATGAGTTAACTGCATAGCTACAGTGCTCGGGGTAGGTAGGGGCTGGAGGAACCAGAAGTGACTCCCAAAAATCCTCATCAGGCTGGGTGATGAAATACATTCTGTATTTCTTATCTCTCACATCAATAGATCATTTCTGATCTTTTAATTCCCTTTTCATTCAAGGTGCTGCCTGCCAAAGGTGGGGAATTACCTGATTACAGAATATCCTGAGCTGGGAAAAGCCCACAGGGATCATCCAGGTCCATCTCTGGGCCCTGCAAGGGTCAGAGCCCATCTCCCCACCCTGTGCCTGCTGTGAGCAGCCCCTCTCTGAGTGCACACCTCAGCCTTAATCCTGGCCACAGGAAGGTTTGTGTGGCCCTGGTGGAGTTTGGAGCCTCTGGGATCATGAACTGCATCCCAGAGATGGTTTTGGGGGAAATTCTGAAGCTTTAGAGGGTGAAAGCATCCCAAGCATCTTCCCTGGGCCAGCAGCAGTGGCCATTCTGTCCTGTGCCCTTGCAGGGAGTTCCCACGAGGATTCTTCTGCCAATATTGCCTTGAAAAACCATCTCAGTAAAACTGAGCAGCAGCTGCAGCTTTCAGAGGCTTAACTCCACCTTGAGCTGCATTGGAGATGGATTGGCTGTCACTCACATGAAGTTCTAACCCACTGCTCTTTCAGTCTGGCTCTGGCTGTCCTGAATTTACCAACAGCAGAAAAAAAAAACCATAAGAAGCAGAAAAGCCAAGAGTGTAACCTCTAGCACTGGGAAAAATATTGCTGTCTGGCACAGGCAAGAGTGTGCGTGCTAAAAATCCATTTTAATCTCTTCTGCAGAAGTCTGAGCGTTCCCTTTTGTCCTTGTGCTTTTCCATTGCCCTTTATGGCTCCAGCATGGACTCAGTGCATTTTCACCTTAAAAATTCCCCTCAGCTCTGTCTCCAGTTGTGTGCAGACTTCCCAGCCCTGTACTCAAAGCTGCTGATGTGCTTTAGATAAAATGTCAAAACCTAAAAGCAACCTTTCACTATTCCAGGCTGTAATCTTGGAAAACTATTTTGGCAGCATTTCAGGAGAATTCCCAGGAGTTTTATGTCCCAGTGTGAGCTTCCTGTCATTTCCTTGCCTTTTATGCCACTGACATAAATGCCTCTTATTGTACTCCCTGAACCTTGTTTATATTTTAAAAATAGCTGTTGTATTTTTGTGGTTTATTTTTTTTTCATCAGGCTACTTTCATTATAAATGGGATTTAAATGATACAGATGAGTCTGGCCAGGTTCAAACAAACCACAAATCTTGGCTGAAATGAAACATGAGGTCATTCAGGCTGGCTTGTCATCTGTTCCATCCTCACCAAACACAATTATTTCATAATTAGATTTGAGGGATAAAACAGAAATTGCTGCACTGGAGAAAATGGGTTAAAATTTGCCCATGCAGGAGGCAGAGGTATGAATATAAATGAAGCTTGGTACCATTTTTATGTGTGTGCAAGCTACTCCCAGAAGGGGCAGCTGCTTCTCCCATTTGCTTTCTTGACAGCAAGGGCCTAAGGCTTTCTAAAAATAGAAAGTCATTGAGAAAATCAGCAGAGCATGAACTGCGCAGCTTTGCAGGAGGTTCCACTCTGGGCTGGATGGGCAGGCAAAGCATCCTTCCTCCCTGAGCTCTGCAAGCACAAAAATGCATCCCAGGAAAGCTCTTTTCTCATTTTTAACCACCCCACCAGGGCTGCATTGAGCAACCCTGTGACCCAAAAATAAAAAAGTGAAGGGGGTGAGGGAGGTCTGAACAAAACCTTTGCAGTGCTCCCCTGAGAGGTGCTGTGGGAATATTTGGCAGATTGTGGCAGCCTCAGTGCTGAGGATCCTGCTCAGGCAGTGAGAGCAGCACGAAAACCTTTGAGAATAAATAATAATAAATAGAGAATTCTCTCTTTACAGACCTGCTCCTTCCCAAGGCCAAGCTTTGCTCCTGGTTTTAAGCAGGAGCAGCAGCCTGACTTGTCAGTGCTGCCTGGAGGAGGGATTGCAAAGGGTTTGCACAGGGAAAGGATCTGATGGTGCTGGCAGGAAAAACCAGCACCTGCCAGCTCTGCACTGAGACCTTTGGTGGTCTAACCAGTTCCCCTCCAAAAAAAAGGCTGAAAAATAGGTTAGAGGAGCCTGAAAACCAGCCTGAGGACCTTTTGCTTATTCTGGAAATACTATTTCTCCTTCAGTGGGGTATTTCTCCTTGCATCTCCTCACTGATGTAACAGGCAGCTCTAACCCTGTGGTGGTGGCAGAGCAACAGCTCAGCCTGGGCTTTGTCTTCTGCCCCATGGACATCCCTGGGCAGGGGGTGTGAAAGGGTCACACCTGAGTTTGTTCCTGTGCTGCTTTTGCTGTCAGGCTCGTTCCTGGCTGGAATTGGTGTTTGGCATCATCAGTAATTGATGGAGCCTGTGTGTGATGTCTCAGAACTGCTGCAGTGTGTCCTGAAATCAAAGTTAAAGTCACTGGGACAGGAGGGTTGGCACCTGACAGTCCAGGGTGTGGGTGAGGTTTGGGGCTCTTAGGGCCAGGCAGGGTGGGGAGCTGCAGGGCTCCCTCCCCTCATCCCAATCCCTGTGCAGCCAGGGGATCCCTGTGCAGCCAGGGGATCTCTGTACAACCCTCTGTATACAGCCAAGGGATTCCTGTCCAGCCAAGGGATTCCTGTCCAGCCAAGGGATCTGTGTACAGCCAGGGGATCTCTGTACAACCCTCTGTACAGCCAGTGGATCTCTGTACAGCCAAAGGATCCGTGTGCAGCCAAGGAATCTCTCTACAGCCAAGCTCCCTCATTCCCCGAGCTGCTCACGGGAGCACTTGCAGAGGGCGGAACCAGATTTAGAAATCTGCAGCTCGGGGGCTGCTCTGTTACCTTGGAGATGGGTGCAGCTGACAGCACAAGCATCCTTCCCTCGTGCGCTGTGCCACCAGCTCAGGGTGGCCAGGCTGAGCCCAGCTGTCCTGTGTGTCCCCTGCACAAGGGACGGTCCCTTTGCTGCCCCACAGGCCTGTTCCCCTGTGGGACAGGGGTGGCAGGAGCTGCCAGCCTTTCCCACAAGGAGCTGTGGTCACTTTTGTGCTGCCTGTGCCAGCAGAACTGGACTGGGGAGCTCCTGTGGGCATCTGGGAGCAGGGTGGGAGCTGCCACAGCACACAAGTGATGCAGGGGATGTTCCTGAGGGAGTGCACGAGGAAAGCAGGACAAGGCACATTAAACATCATTTTAGAGGCACATTAAACATCATTTTAGAGGCACCACGTTGCCCATGTTCCCCCCAGCACTGCTGTTTGTTCTGCTGTGCAAGTGTTTAAACAATTTTTTGTTGCTTTGGATGGAGTTGTTCCATCACCCTCCTGCACCCACCTCTCTTCACTTTATTGTCTTCACACATGCAGCTGTTTTAGAGCAGGAGAGGAAATTTAAAGGAGCCAAGTGTGGGATCTTTTCTTCTGGAAGCCAGGCTTCACACATGCAGCTGTTTTAGAGCAGGAGAGGAAATTTAAAGGAGCAAAATGTATGTCTTTTCTTCTGGAAACAGGGGATTTGGTTCCCAGGAAATCCAGAGATGGGCAGAGCTCGTTGGTGATCTCTGCGCGCCGCTAGGAATGAGAACCTTGTGGGGGAAATCACACGTGGAGAAGGGAACAGCAGACAGGGAGCAGCCTGAGATGTCCCCTGATGGTGGGACACGCCACCCCTGAGCTGTCTGAGGTGTCCTTGTCCCCACAGGCAGCAGCCTACGCCTCGGAGGACGGCGTGCTGACCGAGGCCATGATGGACACGCGCGTGGCCGACGCCGTGCGGCAGCACCGGCAGAAGATGGAGTGGCTGAAAACAGAAGGTGCTGAAGCAAACAAAGAGACTGCCAGGAACCCCCTGCTGCCTTTCCCCAAAGGGACACCGGTGTGAGAGATTCACCTGAGCAGAGGGAAAAGGGAAAGGTTTGGTGGAGTGGCCCGTGGAGAGCAGCCCTGTGTGCCAGGGAGGAGCTGCTGCCTCAGCCTGCCTGGGTCTCGTGGTTTTGAAGTGCACCAGAAAAAAAAAAAAAAAGGGTTCAATAAGGTACAAACAACTGAATTTATTAAAGGACCCCTTGGTGAAACACCACTGGCTGTGTTGGTCTCTATGGCCTGACCTCAAATCCTCCTGAGCTATTGCTGCAGTGTCCCAGCACCTGTGGGAACCTGGGATTATCCAAGCCTGACACTCCCACACAGTGACATTTGTAGGGTTTGTGCTCCATTTCTCACCCTTTTATCCCCAGATCCTGTCCATGACACAGCTCCTTGCTCACTTGAGTTACCCTTCAGAGTAAATTTTTCTTAGAAATGTGGATTTGGGGGGATTCACTGGTTGAGTTGGAGTCAACACAAGTGGTCTGAGAGCAGCCCCACATATTTTTCCCCCAACTAAACCTCTTTTTCCTGTGGAGAGATGAGTTTGGGGCACACAGATGCAGCATGGTCTGAAGAGAGAGATGAGTGGGGCTTGTTTGCTCCCATTGCTGCCATCAGGCTCCTCCTGCCACACAAATTTTCTGCTGCATTTCTGGAACAGCTGGGAAAATGTGCCATTGTCAAACCCTGAGCACGAGCCTGTCTTGATGAGATGACATTTGTTCTGTGCATATGAGAGACTGGTTAGAAAATCTCCTGATTTTTTTTTTCTCTGTGTTTGAACTGGATTTGAACTCTGTGCTCTGCTCTGAGGCCTCTTCTGTAGCTACACAGCTCAAGCACGTTGGCCTGACCTAAATCTGTGCCCTTGAGTAGCTTGCTGAGCTGTTCTCACCCAGGAGCTGCCACCAGCCCCACTTGGTCCATCCTGAGCTCTTCCCTGGCAGGAGCTGGTGAGAGAATAATTTCCTGTTGTCCCTGTCCTTGTGGGACACCAGGAAATAATTCCTGAGGCTGCAAACCCTCCCTGCCTGGGCTGCCAGCATCCCCCACATAATTCCCTGCTATTTTCCCTTGGCAGAACATGGAGAGGCACTTGAGAAGCTGCTCCTAATTTTTGTGGCCCTGTGCCACTCACCTGGTGCCAGGTGCATTGCTGTGGGCTGGGGAGGGAATCTCTGTCCAGCCAAACCACACGTTTGGTGTTCAGAATTATTAAAATTACTCAAACCCCCCTTTTTTCCCCTTCCCTTTCAGCCTAGGTGTAGTTGTCCTTCAGTCAGGACTGGTTATTCCTGGTTAATCCTGGCTCAGGATTAGTTATTCCAGGCTTTCCCTTTCCTGCTCAGCTCCCATCTCCTGGGGCCGGACAGAAATAATTCCAGTTATGATTTGACTAAAATTATTTCTGTCAAACCCCAGGAGATGGGAGCTGAGCAGAGCCACTGCTAAACCCCCCCTGCCAAGGAATGATTTTAGGGATTCCAATCCCTGACTGTGCCCTAAACCTGCAATTCCCTCCCTAGGCAAAAGTAAAAATTTTAAATTTTAAAAGGGTATAAGAAGAAATTTGTTGATAGTAATTAAAAGAAAGACTAATAAGAATTAGAATAAAATCGTTAGAATACTTTTAATAAGAAAAAAACTGTCACCTGTCACGCTTTGTGCTGTTATTTCATCCCCAGCCCTGCTCCCAACTCCCCTAATCCTGCCTTGCCAAGCCAGTCCTTGCCCCTCTCCCTGGAAGTAATTCCTTGTCCTGGAGGTGATTCCATCTCCTGGAGGTGATTCCATGCCCTGGAGGTGATTCCATGTCCCTGCTGCTGTCCCATGAAGTGGCAGGCAGGGACAGAAAGCTCCCTGTCCCCCTGACCTCCTGCCCCATCCCAGATTTCAGTGCAGGGATTGTCCCTGGCTCCCTGTCACCTCCAGGGTCACCAATGTCCCCGAGGAGGTGGCACCACTGCAGGCAGGGCCGGAGGTGAGCTGCCCTCCTGACGCTGAGGGATGAGCCAGCAGCACTTTATTCTTTTATTCTTTCCCATTTATGAATGGTGTTTTGTGCTGGAGAGCAAATTCCCAGAAACTCCCCAAATCCATTCCCAAAAAAATCCCCAAAATTCTCAAAAAAATCCCCAAATCCATTCCCAAAAAATCCCCAACTTTATTCCCCAAAATTCCCAGAAACTCTCCAAATCCATTCCAAAAAATCCCCAAAATTCCCCCCAAAAAATCCCAAATCCATTCCCAAAGCCCTCAATCCACTCCCAAAAAATCCCCAATTTTATTCCCAAAAAATCCCCCAAATTCCCAGAAACTTCCCAAAAAGTCCCCAAAATTCCCAGAAACTCTCCAAATCCATTCCAAAAAATCCCCAAAATTCCCCCCAAAAAATCCCAAATCCATTCCCAAAGCCCTCAATCCACTCCCAAAAAATCCCCAATTTTATTCCCAAAAAATCCCCCAAATTCCCAGAAACTTCCCAAATCCATTCCCAAAAAAATCCCCAAATCCATTCCCAAAAAATCCCCAATTTTATTCCCTTAAAAAAAAATCCCCAAAATTCCCAGATGGATTCCTGGGCAAACCACTCACAGTCTTCTCTTGGGTGCTGGGGTTCATTTTCTGCTCTGCTTTGCCTGCACCGAGCCTGGGACGTGCCCAGGTGTGCCCAGGTGTGCCCAGGTGTGCCCACAGTGGTGGGACAGATCCTGCAGCAGCATTTTTGTGCAGGGTGGGAGCCCCAGGCGGGCTCGGAGCTGCTCTGTGGGGCCAGCAAGGAGCAGATGTTGGAGATTGGTGCAGATTTCAGTCCTGCTGGGATGGGAAATGATCCCACTTCTCTTTTCTGTGCCAGAGGCCTGAAATTCCTCTGCTTTTCCTGCTTTTCCTGCTTTTCCTGCCCTTCTCCAGGGGCACCAGAGGCTCAGGCTCCTCTCTGCAGGCAGCTTGCACCCAAAATTGAACAGTGAAATATTTTCCTTTTAAATCAGTTTTGGATCTCGGAGCTTCCCTGTTTCCCCAGCCAGAAGGAGCCAAAAATCTGTCCCAGAACTGGGGGAATCCCACAGCCCTTCCTCAGCGGTCAGGACAGCTCTCCCCCACCTTCCCAGCCCCCTGTCACCCCCCCCTGCCCAAAAACTGGGGAGCTGCTGCTCTGGGGGTGCCCCAATTTTTGAAAGATTCACTGGGTTCAAAGGGTTGGGGGGGAAAAAAAAACCACTCAGATGCAAAACATGCAAAAAACTATTTTACTGACAAACAGCAAAGGATGGGCTTGGTTCCAGGAGCTGGACTGGTTCTCTATTATACAAACATCTTGTTGAAAGGGAAGGAATGGCTGAAATACACTCACTTGTTGACCCAAATAAAATCACAGTGTGCTTTTTCTATTGCCTCCCCCACCCCAAGCTCTCTGCACCTTCAGCTGCTCCCCTCAGCCACTGCAGAGCACAAAGCCCTGGGTGAAATCTGCCTGTGCAAGTGGATTTAATAAATAAATTTTAAAAATAAAATTAGCCATTATTGCTTTTCAGCCACAGTAGAGATGATTCTGTGGTTAGACTCAGAGCAGAGTTTAATCTCTCTCTCTCTCTGGTAGAGTCTGGGCTGTGCCTCTCCCTGCCTGATGCACGCAGAAGTGGTTTGGGTGCAGGGAAAAAAAAAAAAATAAAAAAGAAAAAAAGGATGAACAATCAGGGCAAAGAGCAGCCCAGGTGTTTCAGCAGTGAAAAACCTCCCCGGAGTGAGTGCAGGGACCCTGCTGGGAGTGCCAGGAGGGGCCCGGAGCTGGGAACCCCTTGGGACAGAAATGGGTGCCAGAGGAGGGACGGGCTCCGTGCGGGGCACGCGGTGACACACAGACAGAGCTCAGGACACACGGACACACAGCAGGCTCCCCACAGCCCGGCAGGGCGAGCAGCTGCTCCTGGCTCTGCCACATCTTCCCTCTCCTCTGCTTCCTCTGCTTCCCTCTCCTCTTCTTCCTCTCCTCTGCTTCCTCTGCTTCCCTCTCCTCTTCTTCCTCTCCTCTGCTCCCTCTCCTCTGCTTCCCTCTCCTTTTCTTCCTCTGCTTCCCTCTCCTCTTCTTCCTCTCCTCTGCTCCCTCTCCTCTTCTTCCTCTCCTCTGCTTCCCTTTCCTCTGCTTCCCTCTCCTCTTCTTCCTCGCCTTTTCTTCCGCTCCTCTTCTTCCTCTCCTCCGCTTCCTTTTCCTCCGCTTCCCTCTCCTCTGCTTCCTCTGCTTTCCTCTCCTTTTCTTCCTCTGCTTCCCTCTCCTCTGCTTCCTCTCCTCTGCTTCCCTCTCCTTTGCTTCCCTTTCCTCTTCTTCCTCTCCTTCCTCTCTCTCCTCTTCTTCCTCTCCTCTGCTTCCTTTTCCTCTGCTTCCTCTCCTCTGCTTCCCTCTCCTTCCTCTCCTTTTTCTCTCTTTCTCTCTTCCTCTCCTCTCCTCTCCTCTCCTCTCCTCTCCTCTCCTCTCC
>JAGGNK010011003.1:4853549-5054656 GCA_017590115.1 Montifringilla adamsi | reverse complement strand
GGTTTTGTTTTGTTTTTTTTTTTTTTGCCTAAGTTTGAGCAAGAGAAAGGTTCAAAAGGTGAGAGCTCCAGACCCAGCAGATTTTAAAAAATCTCTTTTTATACAACAGGAACATTTTTATTATATAGAATTTTTTTTCCCCTCTTCCAGAACCTCAATTTTTTATGAAATTTTGCCATGGATCAACCAGATCAAACTTAACAGGTGTGAGCCACCACTTCACCCTTTCCAAGCTTAATTTTTAATATTTCAACCAAGCTCAGCTGCTAGAGCAGGGCAGAGCCAGGCTTTACATTCAGTCTGAGTTTAGTCAGTGGAAAAATTGATTTAAAGTGCTTTTTTTCCCCTCCCTTTTTTCACATAACCAGTTCCAGGGACTCAATATTTGTCCTTTTCCTATTGGATTTTTCTCCCCTACGAAATGCTGTTCCCATTTGTTGATAACTGCTCAAGGAAAAGTCATTCCTTAGATCCTAAGGAATTTTGGACATCACAGCCAGGAATGACAGGCAGGCAGACAGAAGTATGGACCAGGAAATTATTCAGGTCCAGAAAAAAACCTGGGGCTCCAAGACAAGAGGCACGAGGGAATAGCAAAAGTGGGAATGGCAGAAAAATGGGAATATTTGGGCAGTTCTGGGGCTTGTAATTAACTGAACTGGGCATAGGGAATTTTAAAAATGACCCCAAAACACAGAAACTGGAGCAGGGAGGGGCGAGCAGGAGTTGTGGTGTCTTTTCCCTGCCATCAAACAGCAGGAGGCCACTGAGAGTGTCAAGAAAAAAAAAGAGATTTTTCTGGCAATCCTTTCGTTCTGGGTGTTTTCCCCATTTCTGCACCAACCCACTGGATACAAAACGATGAAAGGAGGGGAAAAGATGAAGGTTCAGATTCCTGGGGATGGAATTTCCCTTTTTATCCCTGCTCACAAATCCTCTCTGCCCAGCCCAGCCCAGCCAGCAGACACCCTACAGCCCCTGCTGGCCCTAAAAGGAGATTTTGGGGTGGGGACATTGCCCTCGGAGCCTCGGCCCCATCCACACCCCAAAACCCACCCCAGCAGCAGCACGTTTGGAGCTTCCTCACGGATTAACTCAACTTCGGGGACGTTTGGGGCGTTTGGGGAGGAATTTGGGCTTTGGGTGTCTGCCCCACAAGAAGGGGGTGCAGCAGGAGTGAGGCTGCTCAGGGCCCCCTCTGTGCTGGGTTTTGGGTTTGGGGGTGTTTTAACCAGGTTTTTGGGGTGTTTTAGCCAGGTTCACCTTGCTCAGGGCCCCCTCTGTGCTGGGTTTTGGGTTTGGGGGTGTTTTAACCAGGTTTTTGGGGTGTTTTAACCAGGCTCACCCTACAAGAAGCTGCTCAGGGCCCCCTTTGTTCTGCTCTTTGGGGTTTTGGGGTGTTTTGACCAGGCTCACCCTGCTCAGGGCCCCCTCTGTGCTGGGTTTTGGGGTTTGGGGGTGTTTTAATCAGGCTCACCCTACAAGAAGAGGCTTCTCAGGACCTCCTCTTGCTGCCCTTTGGGGTTTTGGGATGTTTTGATCAGGCTCACCCCGCTCAGGGCTCCCTGTGTGCTGGGTTTTGGGGTTTTGGGGTGTTTTCACCAGGCTTTTGGGGTGTTTAACCAGGCTCACCCTACAAGAAGAGATTTCTCAGGACCTCCTCTTGCTGCCCTTTGGGGTTTTGGGATGTTTTGATCAGGCTCACCCCGCTCAGGGCTCCCTGTGTGCTGGGTTTTGGGGTTTTGGGGTGTTTTCACCAGGCTTTTGGGGTGTTTAACCAGGCTCACCCTACAAGTAGAGGCTTCTCAGGACCTCCTCTTGCTGCTCTTTGGGGTTTTGGGGTGTTTTAACCAGACTTTCAGGGTGTTTTAACCAGGTTCACCCTTGCTCAGGGCCCACTTTGTGCTGCTCTTTGGGGTTTTGGGGTGTTTTAACCAGACTTTCAGGGTGTTTTAACCAGGTTCACCCTTGCTCAGGGCCCACTTTGTGCTGCTCTTTGGGGTTTTGGGGTGTTTTAACCAGACTTTCAGGGTGTTTTAACCAGGTTCACCCTTGCTCAGGGCCCACTTTGTGCTGCTCTTTGGGGTTTTGGGGTGTTTTAACCAGACTTTCAGGGTGTTTTAACCAGGTTCACCCTTGCTCAGGGCCCACTTTGTGCTGCTCTTTGGGGTTTTGGGGTGTTTTAACCAGACTTTCAGGGTGTTTTAACCAGGTTCACCCTTGCTCAGGGCCCACTTTGTGCTGCTCTTTGGGGTTTTGGGGTGTTTTAACCAGACTTTCGGGGTGTTTTAACCAGGTTCACCCTTGCTCAGGGCCCACTTTGTGCTGCTCTTTGGGGTTTTGGGGTGTTTTAACCAGACTTTCGGGGTGTTTTAACCAGGTTCACCCTTGCTCAGGGCCCACTTTGTGCTGCTCTTTGGGGTTTTGGGGTGTTTTAACCAGACTTTCGGGGTGTTTTAACCAGGCTCACCCTGCAGGAAGAGGGCCAGAGCAGCTCCTTTCCTCCCAGGCAAGGGCTGGGGGGTGTTGATGAATCAGACCCGACACATCCCACCCTCCTCTAGTGACGGACAGCAGCCCTGCCACCACCCAAGGTGCCACCACCCAAGGTGCCACCACCCAAGGTGCCACCAAAGCAGCAGCAGCAGCAGCCCCTGTCCCCTGGCTCCGAGGTGGGGTTGCTTAAGGCAGGTTTCAGTGGCAGCAACGCAAACAACCAAACCCCTGGCGCATTCCCAGCCCTTCCTTCCCCCGCAGCAACGCCCCGGGACGTGAACCAAACCAAAAAAAAAAAAAAAAAAACAAACCCCAAAAATGGGACACCGTGCCTTCCCCCCATCCAAACCTGTGACCAGCCAGGCCCTTCAGCCACGGGAGGGGCAAAGAAATTTTGGGGGGCTGGAGCTCCTGGAGGAGACACTCTGCATCTTCTTGGTGCTGTCCCACCTCCATCCCTCGGCCAGCATTCCCAGCAGGATGCGCAGGACAGCCAGGAAAACGGGGTGGGGGTTGAAAGTATAATGCAAATCTCTTTTTTCTCTCTTTTTTTTTTCCTGTTTGTCTTGTTTTTTTTTTTACATATATACACGAGTCTGACAATAAAACGTGGAACACAGTGCAAAGCCCCAGGACCGGCTTAGTTGTGCATGGTGGCGCGTCCACCCGCGGACATCCCGAAAAGAAATCCGTGTCCTCAGCTGGCTTGGGGACAATCCAGAGGCAGCTCCCGGGAGGAAGAGGAGTCCTGTGTGTGGTTAAAAGCCGGCTGGGTCCCTCAGAGGTGCCGGGGGCTGGGGTGCCCGTTGTGGTACAGCTTCTGTTTGATGTGCACCATGTTGCCCGTGGGCTCCTCGTACTGCCGCGGGTGACGCTTGCGCAGCTCCTTCAGCTTACAGAAGCGCGGGATCCACGACCACGAGGAGTCTGCGGGGAACGGGGACACGGGGTCAGGGCTCGGTGTCACCAGGGCTCGGGGACACAGGGCTGTGTGTCTGTCCCCAGGGCTTGGTGCCACCAGGGCTCGGTGTCACCAGGGCTGTGTCACCAGGGCTATGTCACCAGGGCTGTGTGTCTGTCCCCAGGGCTTGGTGTCACCAGGGCTGTGTCACCAGGGCTCGGTGTCACCAGGGCTCGGTGTCTGTCCCCAGGGCTCGGTGTCACCAGGGTTCGGTGTCACCAGGGCTCGGTGTCACCAGGGCTGTGTGTCTGTCCCCAGGGTTCTGTGTCACCAGGGCTGTGTGTCTGTCCCCAGGGCTTGGTGTCCCCAAGGCTCTGTTTTTCTGTCCCCTAGGGCTGTGTGTCCATCCCCAGGACTCTCTGTCCCCAGGAGAATGAGGAGGAAGAGGAGATGAGGAAGAAGATGATAAGATGAGGAGGAGGAGGAAGAGGAGAAGATGAGGAAGATGAGAAGATAAGAAGATGATGAGGATGATGATGATGAAGATGAGAAGATGATGAAGAGGAGATTATGAAGATGAGAAGAGAAGGAGGATGATGAAGATGAGGAGGATGATGAAGATGAGAAGAGGAGGAGGAGGAGGATGATGATGATAAGATGATGAAAATGAGGAGGATGTTGAAGACTATGAAGATGAAGATGATGAAGAAGATAAGGCATATGATGAAGATGAAGATGATGAAGATGAGGAAGATGAAGACCAGGAAGATGATGAAGATGAGAAGAGGAGGATGATGAAAATGAGGAAGATGAGAAGATGAGAAGATGAGAAGATGAAGACAAGGATGATGAGGAAGATGAAGATGAGGATGAGGAAGATGAAGATGAAGATTATGAGGATGATGAAGATGAAGATTATGAGGATGATGAAGACCAGGAAGATGATGAAGATGAGAAGATGAAAAGATGATGAAGATGAGGATGATGAGGAAGATGAAGATGAAGAAGATGAAGAAGATGAAGATAAAGATGAGGAAGATGAGGATGAAGATGACAAGGAAGATGAAGATGAGAAGAAGAGAAGACAATGAGGGTGAGGAAGCTGAATATGAGGAAGATGAAGACGAGGAAGATGAAGATGAAGATGAGGAAGATGAAGATGAAGATGATGAGGATGTTGAAGACCAGGAAGATGATAAAGATGTGAAGATGAGAAGACGGTGAAGAAGAAGATGAGGAAGATGAGGATGAGGAAGATGAAGATGAAGATGATGAGGAATATGAAGGTGAGAGGATGAGAAGACAAGGAAGATGTGGAAGATGAAGACGAGGAAGATGAAGACGAGGAAGATGAAGATGAAGATGAGGAAGAAGATGAAGACGAGAAGATGAGAAGACAATGAAGATGAGGAAGATGAACATGAGGATGATGAGGAAGATGAAGATGAGGAAGATGAAGATGATTAGGATGATGAAGATCAGGAAGATGATGAAGATGAGAAGACGATGAAGATGAGGAAGATGAGGATGAAGATGACGAGGAAGATGAAGATGAGAGGATGAGAAGACAATGAAGATGAGGAAGATGAAGATGAGGAAGATGAAGATGATGAGGATGATGAAGACCAGGAAGACGATAAAGATGCGAAGATGAGAAGACGATGAAGATGAGGAAGATGAACATGAGGACGATGAGGAAGATGAAGATGAGGAAGACGAAGGTGACTATGATTAGGATGACGAAGACCAGGAAGACGATGAAGATGCGAAGATGAGAAGACGATGAAGAAGAAGAAGAAGATGAGGAAGACGAGGACGAGGAAGCTGAAGACGACGAAGATGAAGAGGAGGACGAAGGCCAGCGTACCGTAGCGGCGGCTGGCGCGCCAGGCGCGCACGGCGTAGTGCAGCACGCCGTCCATCCACACCAGGAACCAGCTGATGCAGAAGCCCAGCAGCAGCCCCAGCATCAGGTCGATCTCCTGCTTGGTCACATTGTCGGTCACGAAGTAATTCTCCGAGGAGTCCACCACCGACTGGTCCCCGTCGTAGGGGATCACGTAGTGCACGTGGTGCCTGGGCAGAAATGGGGGGAAAATGGGAAAAAACAGTGAGAATTCTTGGTTTGGTTTTTCTCCCTGTTCCTCACACCGTCCCCAGCAGCAGAAGGGCTGCCCTGGCTTTTTGAGCTGCTGGCAGCAGAGGAAAACATGAAAAGGAGGGAAAGCACAATGTATGGGATCATATAGTGCATGTGGTGCCTGGCCAGAAACGGGGGAAAATGGGAAAAAATCAGTGAGAAGTCTTATTTTGGTTTTTTTTCCCCCACTCTCCCAGCAGCAGAAGGGCTGCCCTGGCTTTTTGAGCTGCTGGCAGCAGAGGAAAGTATAAAAAGGAGGGAAAGCACAAGTAGTGCACATGGTGCCTGGGCAGGAATGGGGTAAAAATGGAAAAATCAGTGGCAATTCTTATTTTGGTTTTAATCCCAGTTCTTCCCACCGTCCCCAGCAGCAGAAGAGCTGCCCTGACTCTTTGTGCTGCTGGCAGCAGAGAGGAAAGTATAAAAAAGGAGGGAAAGCACAAGTGGTGCACGTGGTGCCTGGCCAGAAATGGGGGGAAAAGGGAAAAAACAGTGAGAATTCTTAGTTTGGTTTTTTTTCCCCACTGTCCCCAGCAGCAGAAGGGCTGGCCTGGCTTTTTGAGCTGCTGGCAGCAGAGGAAAACATGAAAAGGAGGGAAAGCACAATGTATGGGATCATATAGTGCACGTGGTGCCTGGGCAGAAACGGGGGAAAATGGGAAAAAATCAGTGAGAATTCTTAGTTTGTTTTTTCTCCCTGTTCCTCACACCGTCCCCAGCAGCAGAAGGGCTGCCCTGACTCTTTGTGCTGCCAGCAGAGAGGAAGTATAAAAAGGAGGGAAAGCACAATGTATGGGATCATATAGTGCACGTGGTGCCTGGGCAGAAATGGGGGGAAAATGAGAAAAAACAGTGAGAATTCTTGGTTTGGGTTTTTTCCCCCACTCTCCCAGCAGCAGAAGGGCTGCCCTGGCTCTTTGTGCTGCTGGCAGCAGAGAGGAAGACATGAAAAAGGAGGTAAAGCACAATGTATGAGATCATGTAGTGGACATGGTGTCTGGGCAGGAATGGGGCAGAAAAAAGGGAAAAAAATCAGTGCAAATTCTTATTTTGGTTTTTCTCCCTGTTCCTCACACTGTCCCCAGCAGCAGAAGAGCTGCCCTGGCTTTCTGTGCAGCTGGCAGCAGAGGAAAGCAGAAAAAAGGAGGGAAAGCACAAGTAGTGCACGTGGTGCCTGGCCAGAAACGGGGTGAAAAAGGGAAAAAACAGTGAGAATTCTTATTTTGGTTTTTTTTCCCCCACCGTCCCCAGCAGCAGAAGGGCTGCCCTGGCTTTTTGAGCTGCTGGCAGCAGAGGAAAGCAGAAAAAAGGAGGGAAAGCACAAAAATCCTATAAAGCCTTTTATCCTTACTGGCTATAATGGCTGTAATATAATTATTGGCTATAATTTGTGAGATACATTTAGAAATAAATAAGAAACAAACAAACAAACAAAAAACCCAACAAACAAACAAAAACAAAAAAAAAAGCCCCCCCCCAAAAAAATCCCCAAAATCTCCAAAAAACAACAATAACAAAAAAAACCCCAAACCCCAAAACAACCCAAAATCCAAGAAAGCAAGCAAGAAATAAATCAGAAAACCTGAAGCCATATTTCATCCTAAACTCAGAGCCTAAATCCTTTAAAGTGTGGGGAGATGATACCAGTATGGGCACAGGTGGCACTGCCCTGCCCCAGGTGGCACAGGTGGCACTGTCCTGCCCAGGTGGCACAGGTGGCACTGGAGTGACCACAACCCCATGCAGGTGATGCCCAGCCCCGCTGCCCTCCACCAGCACAGCCCTGGCACCCCCAGTGCCCCCAGTCCAGGCTGTCCCAGTGCCCCCTGTCCCCGTGCCCCCGTCCCTGTCCCCTCCCCTGGCAGAGCCCGGCAGGCTCTGATGCTCTGAATATTCATGAGGCGCAGGTTGCTCCATAATCACGGCTGAGAAAAGTCCAAATATTGACACAAACAAACAAACAAACAAAAACAAAAAAAAAAGCCCCCCCCCAAAAAAATCCCCAAAATCTCCAAAAAACAACAATAACAAAAAAAACCCCAAACCCCAAAACAACCCAAAATCCAAGAAAGCAAGCAAGAAATAAATCAGAAAACCTGAAGCCATATTTCATCCTAAACTCAGAGCCTAAATCCTTTAAAGTGTGGGGAGATGATACCAGTATGGGCACAGGTGGCACTGCCCTGCCCCAGGTGGCACAGGTGGCACTGTCCTGCCCAGGTGGCACAGGTGGCACTGGAGTGACCACAACCCCATGCAGGTGATGCCCAGCCCCGCTGCCCTCCACCAGCACAGCCCTGGCACCCCCAGTGCCCCCAGTCCAGGCTGTCCCAGTGCCCCCTGTCCCCGTGCCCCCGTCCCTGTCCCCTCCCCTGGCAGAGCCCGGCAGGCTCTGATGCTCTGAATATTCATGAGGCGCAGGTTGCTCCATAATCACGGCTGAGAAAAGTCCAAATATTGACACAAACAAAGCTCCGAGAGCCTTCCCCAGACAGCCCCGACCTCAGCCGTGCCCTAACGGGGCCACCTGTGCCACCTCGGCTGGCACGGGGCTGGCACGGGGCTGGCACGGGCCCCGCGGTGGCCACCAGCCCCTGCAGCCCCCATTGTCACCGGGAAAGGGAGGGACGGGAGGTGGCAGCTCTGGTGGCAGCAGGGCTGAGGGTGCCCTGCTCCCCAGGCTGGGAACGGGGATTGTCCCTCTCCTGGCACTGGGAAATCCGGGGAGGGGCTGCAGGAGGGACGGGGAACCCCAAAGGATTGGGAGGGGTCCCATGAGCACAGACAAGCACCTCCCGTGTTCCTCTGTCCCCAGATCCCTGCACACAGCTCCCACTGTCCCCAAATCCCTGCACCCATCTCCCACTGTCCCCAAATCCCTGCACTCACATCTCCCACTGTCCCCAAATCCCTGCACCCATCTCCCACTGTCCCCAAATCCCTGCACTCACATCTCCCACTGTCCCCAAATCCCAGCACCCATCTCCCACTGTCCCCAAATCCCTGCACACAGCTCCCACTGTCCCCAGATCCCAGCACCCATCTCCCACTGTCCCCAAATCCCTGCACCCATCTCCCACTGTCCCCAAATCCCTGCACACACATCTCCCATTGTCCCCAAATCCCAGCACCCATCTCCCACTGTCCCCAAATCCCTGCATACGTCTCCCACTGTCCCCAAATCCCCGTGACAGAGGTGCCACACGTGCCCCTCACCAGCCAAGCCCAGGCTCTGCCCGTGATCATTCACAAGAGAAGGACGAACAAAATAATTCCTGAGGGCAATTCCTGGGCAGCTCCAGCTGCTGCCAGGCTAGCCCTGTGCCACCTCCTGTCCTCAGCTGTGCCCACCCTCGGGGGACACCAAAACTCCCCGAGCTGTGCTCACCCTTAAGGGGATCCCAAAATATCCCGAGCTGTGCCCACCCTGGGGGGATCCCAAAATTTCCTGAGCTGTGCCCACCCTGGGGGGATCCCAAAATTCCCCGAGCTGTGCCCACCCTTAAGGGGATCCCAAAATATCCTGAGCTGTGCCCACCTTTAGGGCACCCCAAAACATCCCGAGCTGTGCCCACCCTGGCTGTGCTGGAGCTTCCACAGGGGACAGAGATGGCAGGGACAGACAGAAGTGGCAGGGACAGAAATCCCAGCCCAGCCGGGCCAGCAGCTCCCGGAGCAGCTCCCGGTGGCTCTTCTGCCACCCGGCTCGGGTTTCAGACAGACAGACAGATAGACAGGTCGGCGTGTGTGCCCGCTGTGGCACAGGGGAGGCTCCGGGCTCTGTCGCTGCCGGGCTGTCCCCAGCGCTATTGTCCCCTGCGGTGACCTTGGGTGAGCGGCGCTGCTGCAGCCACAGCGCGGCGGGGAAAGGCGCGGGGGGCTGGACACGGCGACAGCGACAGCGACAGCGACAGGGATGGGCACAAGGACAGGGACGGGGGTGGGGACAGCGATGGGGACGGGGACAAGGATAGGGATAGGGACAGGGACAGGGACAGCGATGGGGATAGGGACAGCGATGGGTACAGCGGCGGGGACAGGGATGGGGGACAGGGATGGGGATGGGAACAGGGTTGGGGAACAGGGAGGGGAGAGGGATGGGGATGGGGACGGGGATGGGGACAGAGACAGAGACAGGGATGAGAACAGGTATGGGGACAGGGACGAGGACAGTGACAGGGATGGGGGACAGCGACAGGGATGGGGTTGAGCACAGCGTCAGGGACGAGGACAGCGACAGGGATGGGGACAGGGACAGGGATGGGGACAGGGATGGGAACAGCTACAGGGATGGGGACAGGGACAGGGATGGGGACAGGGAGGCGCCGCTGCTCCGGCCGAGCCCGGCTCCCTCCCGGGCAGGTGACAGTGGCAGCCACGTCACATGTGCCGGGCTCCCGCTGCAGCCGCCACATCCCGGCCGGACCGAGCCCTGCCCCGGGGCAGCCGCGGCCGGATTTGGGGATCTGGGCATTTGGGGCTCAGCCGGGGCCCGGGCGGGGCTGGGGGGAGGCAGAGTTACCCTGTCCCCTCCCCGCCTGGCCCTGGGGACGTTCTCAGCAGGATCCTTGCTCGTTCCTGTGCCCAGCCCGGGGCACGGCAGCGTCCCCAGGCTCTGCTCTCAGGACAGATCCCTCCCCTCCTGGGGCAGAGCCCGGGGGGAGCAGGGCTGGGGCATCCCTGGGGCAGCAGGAACACCCCTGGGGCAGCAGGAACACCCCTGGGGCAGCAGGAGCATCCCTGGGGCAGCAGGAACACCCCTGGGGCAGCAGGAGCATCCCTGGGGCAGCAGGAACATCCCTGGGGCAGCAGGTCTGGCCCGAGGCTGGCAGGGCCCTGCTGCAGGCTGCTGACACCCAGGTGACACTCCTGCCACCGCTGCCAGCCCTGCTCCTGGGAGGGACAGAGAGCCAAGGTCGCCCAGAAGGGCAGAGACGAGGAGCAAACACACCAGAGCTCAGCGGGGCCCTGCTCTCTCTGGAGCAGCCACTTGGGAGCCCACGGGGCTCTTTTGGTGGCTCCTTGCTCTGTCCAGGTGTCACCTGCTCCCTCCAGGTGTCACTGCTCCCCCAGGACACCCTTTGGTGTTTTTGCTGTGCTTGGCAGCAGCCAGCTCCTGGCACAGGGACCCTTTGCTGCCCGGGATGGAGCAGTCCTGGCCAGCCCTGGGGACAGCCCTGCCCGGGCAGGGAGGGACAGTGGGCTGGGAGCCTGGCACGGGGGTTGGGACAGCCTGGCATGGGGGTTGGGACAGCCTGGCACAGGCACAGGGAGTTTGGAGAGCCTGGCACAGGGGTTTGGAAAGCCTGGAGCCTCCACAGGCTGGCATGGAGAGTGCCAAGCTCACCCAGGGATCAGCTCCAGCAGCCACACCCCTGCAGGGAGCGTGACTGTCACCCCTGCCTGTCACCTGTGGCTGTCACCAATGCCTGCAACCCATGGCTGTCACCTGTGGCTTTCACCCACACTGTCACCCCTGCCTGTCACCTCTGACTGTCACCCCTGGCAGTCACCCTAGGCTGTCACTTGTGGCTGCCACCCCTGGCAGTCACCTCTGCCTGTCACCCCAGACTATCACCCCTGGCTGTCACCTGTGGCTGTCACCCATGCTGTCACCCATAGCTGTCACCCCAGGCTGTCACCCCAGGCTGTCACCCCTTCCTGAGGCTGACGTGCCACAGGAACTGTCCCTGTCACAGCCAGCAGCTCTCTCAGGTGCCAGCCCTGGCTCTGAGCTGCTTCTCCAGCTCAGCTCAGCTCAGCCCAGCCCAGCTCCCCTTCCTTGCCCAGCAGAGTTTTCCCAGCTCCGGCTGCTCTCCCACGCCCTGGGGGTGCTGGCAGCTCTGCCCTCCCGGTGGTGACACCTCACCTGCACAGGTGACACATTTGTCACCTCTCAGAGCTCGGAGGAACGCCCGGCTGGGCCAGCAGAGCAGGGACACTGCCCAGCCAGGCTCACTGAGTGCCAGCAGAGCCTCAGGGCCACCTAAAAACTGCAAATATGGGCACCAGGGCAGCCTGAGCTCTCAAACCAGCCAAAAACACCAAGGAAAAACCGGCTCAGAAAAAGCAGATCCTCGCCAAAAGCAAGTGGGAGACGCTCTGGAAGGTTTTTGTCTTTCCAAGTGGCTTTAGGAGGGAGATGCCCCAGGAGCTGAGGGTGCTGCCACAGCCCCAGGCCCAGGGCAGCCACCCCAACGTGGTGCAAAAGAAATAACCAAAATTCTGCAAAGAATAAAGCAAAATGCAGATCATCACCGGTGGGATTCATCTTTGGGTGGTCAGCAACTGCAGATGGGTTTTTTAATACTTTATTATTAATAATAATAAATTATTAAATTATTTATTATTAATAATAAATCCCACTGTAGTTTTGTGTGTGGCATTCTCCTGCCCTCTGAACGGAGAGAAGCTGTGAGACAGAGAAAAAGGAAAAAACAATTTTTATGTCTTCTCTCACAGCTTCTCTCCGTTCAGAGGGCATGGGAATGTCACAGTTTTGTTAATATTAGTTGGAGTAAGTTTGAAGTTATCATTGATATTGCTAATTTGGAACTGGAGAATCCTGCAGCGAGTTAACCTCCTTATCAAACACCCCTGGCAAAGCACAGGTGCCACCATGATATTTTTATGAAAATCCTTTGCTAGGATTTTTCTCCTATTCTAGCTGAGAAGCTTCAGAAAAGAAATGTAAACAATTAACTATTTGATGGCTGTGGAATGTGGTCTGGTGTTGGTTTGCCAACAGGTGCAGCTTCAATTAGTCCATGTGGATTGTTTTTATTTGGTGACCAATCCCAGCCACCTGTGAGCAGTCACAAGATTTTGTCATCATTCCATTCCTGTCCTTTCCAGCCTTCTGATGGATCCTTTTCCCTCTATTCTTTTTAGTATAGAATACTATACTAAATTTTAATTTAGCATTTTAATAGAATATCATACAATAATAGAATAAATCAGCCTTCTGAAACATGGAGTCAAGATTCTCATCTCTTCCCTCGTCCTGGGACCCTCAAACACAACTTTTCACAGCTGCCACAGCTCCCAGAGGACACCACAGAGCTCAGAAGCAACTCCCAGCCCCTCTCACTCAGCAAATCACTCCTGAAACGACAGCAAACAGCCCCAGTGCCCTGACCCAGGGAAGGGAGGGGGGGGGATCAGCCTCCAGCAGTGCCTGGACTTGGGGCTGCTTCCCTTCCCCCCTGTCCTGGGCTTGCCAGGCACTGCCAACACACAGAATGCTTAAAAACACTGCAAAAACCATGTACAGAATGTCCAAAAACCATGTACAGAATGCCCAAAAACACTGCAAAAACCATGTACAGAATGCCCAAAAACACTGCAAAAACTATGTACAGAATGGTTAAAACAGGAGCATCCCAGGGGCAGCAAAAACGATGTACAGAATGCTCAAAAACACTGAAAAACAATGTACAGAATGCTTAAAAACTGCAAAAACGATGTAGAGAATGCTTAAAAACACTGTAAAAACAATGCACAGAATGCTTAAAACACTGCAAAAACCACGTACAGAATGCCCAAAAAGACTGAAAAACAATGTAGAGAATGCTTAAAACACTGCAAAAGTAATGTACAGAATGCTAAAAAACACTGCAAAAGTAATGTACAGAATGCCCTAAAACACTGCAAAAACGATGCACAGAATGCTTAAAGCACTGCAAATGTACAGAATGATTAAAAACACTGCAAAACCAACGTACAGAATGGTTAAAACCCCTGTAAACCCAAGGTACAGCACTGCCTGTGCCCGTCCTGCTGGGCCAGGCTCCCTCCGAGGGGAGCACAGGGCAAAGCTCAGCCCTGCCCAGCAGGACAGAGCCCAGGCACGGCCCCAGGAGCTCTGTGAGGAGCAGCCAGCCCTGCTGGCCGTGCCCCTGGCTGCCCCCAGAGCCCCCAGGAGGTGGGCACAGCCTGGCACAGCCTGGCACAGCTGCTGCCTGCCAGCTCCCCAGGGACCAACAGCGGCTCCAGCCAGAGCTGGAGGTGGGGACAGGGACAGGGGAGTGCCAACGTGGAGATGGGACCATCCCAGTGCCAGGAGTGGGATCAGGCTGAGGAATCACCCAGGACAGCCTGGCAGAGCCCATCCCAGTGCCAGGGAGTGGGATCAGGCTGAGGAATTACCCAGGGCAGCCTGGCAGGGCTGATCCCAGAGCCAGGGAGTGGGATCCAGGCTGAGGAATCACCCAGGGCTGATCCCGGTGCCAGGAGTGGGATCAGGCTGAGGAATTACCCAGGACAGCCTGGCAGAGCCCATCCCAGTGCCAGGGAGTGGGATCCAGGATGAGGAATCACCCAGGGCTGATCCCAGTGCCAGGGAGTGGGATCCAGGCTGAGGAATCACCCAGGACAGCCTGGCAGAGCCCATCCCAGTGCCAGGGAGTGGGATCAGGATGAGGAATCACCCAGGGCAGCCTGGCAGGGCTGATCCCAGTGCCAGGAGTGGGATCAGGCTGAGGAATTACCCAGGACAGCCTGGCAGAGCCCATCCCAGTGCCAGGGAGTGGGATCCAGGCTGAGGAATCACCCAGGACAGCCTGGCAGGGCTGATCCCAGTGCCAGGGAGAGGGATCAGGCTGAGGAATCACCCAGGGCTGATCCCAGTGCCAGGAGTGGGATCAGGCTGAGGAATCACCCAGGACAGCCTGGTAGGGCTCAGCTCCCCTTCCGAAGCAGAGGCAGCAGTTTTCCCAGCTGGGGATGCTCTCCACGTGCCCTGGCACGGCTGGCACGCAGAGCCAGTCCTCCCTGCCCACAGCAGCACCCCTGGGACAGCCCCAGCCCCTCAAACCCAAATTCCAGCTCCTGGAGAGCACTTGCAGGGCCAGGCACTCACATCCAGCTGGACAATTCCACCCAGACTGGGGAAGGAGACAGCCAGGAGAGGAGAGGGGAGGAGGGCAAACATTTCTGACTGAATTATTGGGTCTGCCCGACCCCGTGGGCCAGGCCAGGGCAGGAGGGAGATCATTAATTGCAGCTCAGCCCACTGCACATCCATCTCCATCCATCCCAACCCCTCCTTCCCTTCCATTTCTGCAACATTTCCTGATTTTTTTTTTCCCATCCCCTGCTGCAGCTCCCTCCTCCTCCTCCTCGGACTCCTGGTTTTTGACAAATTTAAATTCAAACTTCTCTATCGAGCCCTGCCTGGGGGAGCTGCTCCTGGCCCAGGGCTGAGCTCAGGGCTGCTGGGGACAGAGGGGACAGGCCAGCCTGGGAACCAGAGGGCTCCAAACGCTGCCAGGGGGGCAGCAGGGCAGGGCAAAGCTCAGCACCAGGTGGCACAGCCCAGGGAAACGTCCTGCTCAGGGAGGAGCAGCTCACACCAGGCTCCTGGGCTGGAGCCACTGCTGCCAATTCCCACAGACCTGAGGCAAGGCACCAACTTTGCTTTTTGCCTCCCTTCACCTCCCAGCCGGGCAGTTCAGGAGGTTTTTTTGTGCACTTTCCAGGAAACGAGCTCGTGGGGAGTGCCACGGGCAGTCTGTGTGCCTCGAGAGCGTCTCTGCAGGCACAGGGGCAGAGCAGGGGGGTGACCCTGCCACCAACCCAGCCTTGGGCACAGGGGACACTCAGCCAAGCCACCAGCGAGCCCTGACACTGCTCAGCCACTCCAGAGCACCTCCCAGGCCCTCTCCCTCAGCAAATCACTCCTGGCATGAAATGACAGCCACTCCATGAGCAGCAGCTCGGCTGCACCAGCCCTGAAATGAGCTGCGACCACTACCAGAAAAACTGGTGGAAGATGGCGAGAAAAACTCCCAAACCAGCCAAAAACACCAAGGAAAAACCAGCTCAGAAAAAGCAGATCCTCGCCAAAAGCAAGTGGGAGACGCTCTGGAAGGTTTTTGTCTTTCCAAGTGGCTTTAGGAGGGAGATGCCCCAGGAGCTGAGGGTGCTGCCACATCCCCAGGCCTGGCTGCTCCTGGCCCTGGAGCTGCCTCCTCTGTCCCAGGAGGATGAGGAGCAGCCCTGGCGAGGAAGGCAAAGCTCCTCACCAAGCCCAGCACACCCCAGCTCGGGGAACACCACGGGGAGGTGACACAGGCAGACAGGACACAGCTGGCAGCTCCAGCAGGGGCACGGCTCAGCCCCAAAGGCTGGATGTGACAAGGGAGGGCTCTCCCAGCGTGTCCTTTAGCTGGCACAGCCTCAGTGCTCTCCTCCTCCACAGGCAGTGAGTAACCAGGCACAGGAGGGGAGCCAGGCCTCGGGGACAGCAGTCCCACAGGGCAGGGTGAGATTCACCTCCCCAGAGCTCAGCCCTGGGCCTGGACACGCTCCAGGGCAGGCAGATCCCAGTTCTGAGCTGAGCACTCCGGGGATAAAGACGAGAACGATGTTTTTTGGGGAGAGTGAGGCAGGTGTTGGTCCAGGCACGAAGTTGTGCACAGCGCTCCTGGCTCACCCAAAAGCACAGCCCAGCCTCCTCAGGGTGCTGTGGCCAGGAGGAAAAGCCACAGGGAAGGAAAAGCTGGTGGAAGATTGATTGCAAAGCCACCAAGCGACTCTGTCCTTGCTCCTAGGCAGCCACGTTCCAGCCTGGACAGGGATCCTCTCCTTTCTCCGAGCCCCATTCCATTTCTGAGCCACACAAACCACCACCAACTGCAACACCCAGAGCACAAACAGCCTGGGCAACCACCACGACCCAGCTGGCGACAAAAGGCAAACTGACAAATCCTGAAATCAAAGTTACTCACTCTCCCAGGGGCTCCCAAACGCCTGTACACAGAGGAAAATGCGCTCCCAAACCCACAGAAAACTCTTCTTCCAGAAAATAAAAAAACAAACAACCCCCACCACCACCCCCCCCTCACCCTGCTCATGCAGGAGCTGCCGGGGAAGGTGAGACACGGGCAGAATGCAGAAATGGGAGCCCGGCTGGCAGGCAGCAGCTCCTGTCCCTGGTCACCTCCTCCCCGGGGAGCCAAGGTGGGAAGGGCCGGGGGCAGGGGACGCCCGGCAGGTCACTCACCTTCCACAGTTGCAGTGACAAACTCGGTCCTCCCCCCGGAGGTGCGGTAGGATGTAATTGTGAAATCTGTCCAACAACGCATTCATGTCCATCAAGCAAGCTATTGCCTGTAAGAGCCCACAACCAAGGCATCGGGTCAGCTCTGGATGGTGGAATAAAACATTGGCTCCAGTTTGATTGCCAGGCACTGAGGCAGACATCGAGAAAAGAGCGGGGCACACACACACACACACACGCACACACACAGAGGTGCCCGGGCTGAGGGACAGTGCGGGGGGAAGGTGGAAGGGAGGCGGGGAGGTGATGGTGAGGTGGTGGTGGAGGGGGGAAAATCTCTTACCATAACGATAGAGGCGCCCAGGATCATGAAAATCATGGTGTTTGCATTCATGGACATCAAGAGGGAATGGCCAGCGGTCGGGTCCGTGCGCCCCCAGCCCGCGGAGGGCGAGCGGCGGCCGCGCTATTCCGCAGAGCCGAGCGCGGGGCGCATCGCGCTCGCTGCCCGCACGCTGCGGTGCGGCGGGGGGGGGGGGGGGGGCGGGGGGCCCCCCCCGCACCCACACCCACTCCCCCCCGCCNAAATAAAAATAATAATAATTCCACCCCCGCTGCTGGCCCCGCGGTGGCGGCGGGTGCGCGGCTCCGGGAGCGGGCACACGCCGGTGCGAGCACAGCCTTCATGCAGCAACTGGGAAGCGAGGCAGCCAAACCCGGGGTGGGGGGAGAGGCTGGGGGAGGAGGAGGCAGGCTGCAAAAAAATCACCCACGCCGGGGGAGCCTCATCGCATCCTCTCCGCCGACCCTCCCCAAAATCATCCCCGCTGCCGAGCGCTGCCAAATAAAAATCGGAAATTTAAAAAAAAAAAAATTTAAAAAAATAAAATACCCCAGCCCCCAAATCACCGCGCCCACCTTCACCCCCAGCCAAAAAAAAAAAAAAAAAAAAAAGTTTGCTGATTTAACGGTATTGAATCAGACTCAGCTGTCTATAGAATTAGTTTACCACTGATTTCAGTTACTTTAGTTATTTTCTGCCAATGTTAAGAATGAACTGCACTACACTGTAGATTGTTTTTTACATGCTTGTAAAAAAAAATCAGCCCCACAAACCCTCCGGGCTCGGGGCCGCGCTGTCCCCGCCGGCAGCCCCGCTCCGCTCGGGGGAGGGATGCGGGATGCAGGGGAGGGATGCGGGATGCAGCGAGGGGGAAGATGCTCCCAGGCAGCTCCGGCCGCCCCCTCCCCACCCCACCCCGGCCATTTACCTACGTGGGGAGGCGCTGCTCCGGGAGCGGCTCATGGCGAGCTCCAGCTCTGCGGGCCGGCCCTGCGGGGCTCCCCCCGCCCCGCAGCCGCACGCCGAGCCCCGGCAGCGGCGCTTGGCCGCGTTTCCAGAGCCGCACGCCATCCTCACCCCGCCCTTCCTCCTGCCGGGGTCTGCCCCTCGCCGCGACCCCCCGGCTCTCCCCTCCCCTCTCCTCCCTTCCCTCTCTCCGCCCGGGGGTCCGAGCCCCGCGCAGCCCCCGCGCCTCCTCCGCCGCCGGTGCCCGCACGGAGCGCGGGGGTCGCGGCCCCGCTGCCGAAAGGAGCCCGAGGATGCAGCGGAGGCTCCTGGAGCGGGGTGAGAATCCCAGCCCGGCTGTGAATCCGCCCCGCTCGGTGCCCCGGAAAGGTCGGGGGGCGCACAGGGAGCCCGGCAGTGCTGTGACACAAAGAACTTTGTCCCGGCTCTGTCCCTAAGTCGTGATTCCTTTTTTTTTGTTTGTTTGTTTGTTTTTTCCCACCGCGCTGGCGGGCTCAGGTCACGTTTAGGAGCTGCTGGGGGAAACGGAAAGAAAAGAAAAAGAAGTGACCAGGCGGTAACTTTCTGCTTGTTTGGTTGTTGTTGCTGTCACAGGGAGGTGGAGGGAGGGAAGGATCGCTGCCAGCACGTGGGAAATGCGTGGCAGCTCGGCTGGATGTCCTGCCGAGCCTTCCCTCCATCCTCAGCCTTCCTCACGGTGAGTTTCTCCTCGCTAGAACCCAGGTGTTCCTTTTTTTTTTGGGCTTCTCAGGGTGACCAAAGCAGAGTTTGCTGGTGCTGGGTTTTGCGTTTTTGCAAATTTGTTTCCCTCCTGCTCCTCAGGCCACAATCAGCCTTCTTATGTAATGACTGGTGTTATATAAACTCCATTCTTCAAGGAACAGTCATTAACCTACTACTGGGTATTGAAAATACCAAAATACTGTCACACAATTAAAATCACTAAATGGTGTCCTCAAATTAGAGCACAGATTGCATTGCAGATTTTTTTAATTTAATTTTTTAAAAAATTTTTTTAACCACACACATGAAACATTTGACAGGCCAGGCTCTTCATGCAAAGGAGCAGCAGGGCTGGGAAGGCACCTCTTGCTTTATCCCTCTGCCCTGAGCTCCTTCCTCTTCCTCCTGAGCTCAGAAGTGGATTCTGCCATGGAGATGCAGAGCTCAGAGAGGATGCAGCTGGTTACTCTGCCTGCTGTAGAAAACAAAAGCGTTTCTAAAGTCACAGCTGAATAAAACCACGGGAGGGAACAGTTTGAAGACAAGTCTCAGGGAGTTTTGTGGAGCTGAAGTTTTCCCAGCCCTGGCTGGGTCAGTCTCAGCTGAGCTCGAGGCACTGAGGAGAGATTTTTGTCTTGGATTCGGGTAAAGGCATTTCCCTCCCTGTGCTTCTGCAGCACAGGTGCCCAAAAAATCCCTGTTGTGATCAGTCCTGGCTGCTGGGGATCCCAAAAATCCCTGTCTTGATCAATCCTGCCTTCTGGGAATCCCAAAAATCCCTGTCCTGATCAATCCTGGCTGCTAAAAGATCCAAACATTCCTGTTCTGATCAATCCTGCCTTCTGGGAATCCCAAACATCCCTGTCCTGATAAATCTTGGCTGCTGGGGATCCCAAATATCCCTGTCCCAGTCAATCCTGAGTGCTGGGGATCCCAAACATCCCTGACAGGTGACAAACTCCAGCCTGGTCCTGGCCCAAGTGGCACTGCCACACCTGCTGTGAGCCAGGGGACATTCACACCTGAGCAAAGACTCTGATGGCTGAGCTGCCTCCACGATGGGTTTGTTAAACTCATCCCTAATTAACAATTAGCTGCTCCTTTTGGAAAAGCAGCCCCCACCCTGCCTGTGGCTCCTGCTCAGCCCCAAGCTGTCACCACCAGCTTCACCCCAAGGGGTGCACAGGCCGTGTCACAGAATTTCAGTGACATTTGGCCAGTCCCTGGTCAAGATTATTTCCCCCACTGTAAATCTCAGCCCCTGTCACCAACAGCCTCACCCAGAGGGGTGCACAGGTCATGTCACAGGATCTCAGTGACATTTGGCCATACCCTAATCAAGATTATTTGCCCTCTTTTCATATCCAGCCTCGCTGTCACCACCAGCCTCACCCCAAGGGGCACACAGGTCACATCACAGGATCTCAGTGACATTTGGCCAGTCCCTAATCAAGATTATTTCCCCCCCTTTAAATACTCAGCCCCTGTCACCACCAGCCTCACCTCAAGGGGTCACAGGTCACATCACAGGATCTCAGTGACATTTGGCCATACCCTAATCAAGATTATTTGCCCTCTTTTCATATCCAGCCTCGCTGTCACCACCAGCCTCACCCAGAGGTGCACAGGCCGTGTCACAGGATCTCAGTGACGTTTTGCCAGTCCTTAATCAAGTTTATTTCCCCCCCTGTAAATATCCAGCCCCAGGTGGGAGTTTATCACAAACCTCACCCACAGGACTCTCTGCTTTCCTCTCAAACACGGCCTCAGCTCAGTTCTGTGCTGCTCACACAAGTCAGAGTTTACCCCAACCAGAGCAAGCATTTCTGTTCCTTTGGAATTGTTGCCATACCCTCCCTGGACTCCACTTGTTGATTTTTATTCCCATTTTCCCCCCAGTTCCGTGCCAGTAGGAGTGTTTGTGTTTGACTTTATCAATGCATTCTCCTCAGACCCAACACAAATGAGAAGTGGAAGTTGGATTCTCGGCAAGAAATGGGGAAATCTGGGACCATGGATCTTTGCACAGATCCAGGAACCCCAAACCCTTGGGAAGAAGCTCTTGTCTGCACTCTTCTTCAGCAACGAGACACCAGCAGTGCAGAGGGAGAAAATCCCCAAAATCCCCCCAAATCCCCAGTTTTAGTTACATAAACCAGTTTGGGAGATGTGCTGGTGTGGCTGACAGGATGTTCTGCACGTCCTGAGAGCCAGGAGGAAATCACAAACCCAAGAGTGAGAGCTCCAAAGGGGGAGTGAGCAGGGCTGTGCTGCTCTGAGCCTCAGGCTGGGATCTGCAGAGGATGGAAAGCACAAGAAGGGCTTGGCAAATCTGCCCAGCATAAAAAAAAAACAAAAAACAAAACAAAAACAACAACAAAAAAAACCTAATCAACCAGACAAAAAAAACTCCAACCAACCAACCAAAAAAACCAAACAAACCCAAACCAAAACCCAAAAAACCCCAAAGCAAACAAAAACAAAAAAATTAAAAACAAGTAATCAACCAAAAAAATCCCCAACCAACCAACCAAAACCCAAACAAACCCAAACCAAAACCCAAAAAAAACCCCCCAAACCAAAACCAAAACAAAAAATCCCCAACTAATCAACCAGACAAAAAACCCCAAACCAACCAAGAAAAACCCAAACAAACCCAAACCAAAACAAACCCCCAAAACCAAAACCAAAAATCCCCAACTAATCAAGCAGACAAAAAACCCCAAACCAACCAAAAAAACCCAAACAAACCCAAACCAAAACCCCAAAAAAACCCAAAACAAATAAAAACCAAAAAATCCCAACAACCTAATCAACCAGACAAAGAAACCCAAACCAACCAACCAAAAAAAACCCAAACAAACCCAAACCAAAATGCATAAAAAACCCAAAACAAACCAAAAACCAACCAAAAACAAACCAAAAAACCAACAAAAAAAAAAAAACCCAACAAAAAACCAAAAAACTAAAAAAACCAAACAACCAAACAAAAAAAAAAAAGAAAAAAACAAACCCCAACAACCAACCAACCAACAAACCACCAAAAAACCCCAAATCAAAACCCAAAAAAAAACTTAAAAACCAAAAACTCCAACCCAAAAACCCCCACTTCATCCATCCAGGCTTTCACAGGAAGTTTCAAAAGCCAGAGAAGTGCTGACAAAACACAGACAGCGTTGGGACAGGAGGGATTCCCTGGCAGGAATTTGTATTTTAAATCAAATGAAAATGCCTCTGCCCAGCCCATGGAAGGTGGGAATATCCCAGGGCTGGAAACTCTCCCTGCCTGCAGAAATTCTCATTTCTCACACTCTGTGAACCTTTCCCTGCTTCTCTTCACTAAAGAGGGAAGAGGCAGCTCCAGACTTTGAAAATAAATTTATATTCACACATTTATATCCCAGCCTGCTCCTAAAGGAAAACCCCATTCTTTGTCCTGTTTGCTTTAAATTAAATGTTTCTCTTGAAATTTCTTTTGACACAGGAAATAGCTTTGACCTTGTGTTCAGCCAGTTTTATACACATAAATGTTTTTGTGTGTGTAAATGTGTATCTCAAAGGCAAGAACCCCCTAAAATTCTGTATCAGCTGAGCTTCACTGGGGGTTTCAGTGCTATGGAGAAAAATTTAATTTAGAAAAATTAAATAATATATAATAATATTATTATTATATATAATAGTAATAATATTTTAAAATATTATTTAATATTTGGAAAAATTTGGTTCTTTCTAGAAATCATATTTTTTTCAGTAATCTGCAAGTTAAATGAGAAGTGTCATGTCAAGATTGCTAATTAATCCACAGAAAGGACTCTGCTGTAAATCCCCACGTGCACAAACCACAGGTTAAAACATTTTTTGTGGGGTTTTTCTGCCTTTCTATGAAAAAACAACCAATAAATCTGAGCAGGATGAATTAAAATGAAAGTAGAAAAGATTTCCAAACAATTACCTGAAAAAGAACAGCCACAATTCTTCAGCTTCTGTTTTAAAACCAGACAAACTTAAAGGTTTTTTTCATTTTTATTGGATGCTTCCAACTTTATAGCTAATAATATACAGATACTCAGTTTTTTCATTGTTCCATTCACATCCTCACAGAGTTCAGCCATTCTGTCACATTGAAATAAAATAATAATTAAAAAAAAAAAAAAAAAAGCACAACTGAAATAAAATAAATCCATAAGCTGGAAAAATACATTATAAACTTATATTCAAGAAACATTCTCTTTATAATTAAAAACCTACTTGTAATAATTAAAGTAGGATTTAAAGAAAAAAAAAACTTGATTTGAATTTTTAAATAGGTGGCCTTTGTGTAATACTTTTAAATCATTTCATATGTACAAGCCCAACCAGTATCTCTGCCTACCTGTGACAGAATACCTGAAAAAAAAAAATAGAAATAAAGACACTGAAAAGGAGTTTTTTGAACAAACGAACGAACAAAAAAAGATCAATATTCATTTTCCAGGAAAATACAGTATAATCAGAACTTGAAACACATGCTTCCCTCATCTGGATTAAGGCCTAGGAGACAGAGGTGCTTTAATAAAAGCAGACAGTATGAAGAAAAGTCCTTCCACTTTTCTCTTCAAATTCCTGTAACAGCTCATCTATTTCATTTTCCATGTCTTCTGTGTGCTGTATCTGGAAGAGAAAAAAGTCTCAGCAACCAAACTCCAAGGATTTGATGGTTAGAAAACTCTAATAATCCCATTTTTGGGGTTTACTGGGAAATCTAAGTGGGCAGGCTGCAGCCAACAGGGCTTTACTGCACTTGAGATTCCCAGCATTGCCAAAGATATTCTGATTTTACTGGGATTCCCAAAGGCACAGGGATTCTGATTTTATTGGGATTCCCAAAGGCACAGGTATTCTGATTTTACTGGGATTCCCAAAGGCACAGGGATTCTGATTTTATTGATCATTCCCAAAGGCACAGATATTCTGATTTTATTGGGATTCCCAAATGCACAGATATTCTGTTTTATAGAACAGATTCTGTTTTTATAGAACAGATATTCTGATTTTATTGATCATTCCCAAAGGCACAGATATTCTGATTTTACTGACATTCCCAAAGGCACAGATATTTTTTTAATTGGGATTCCCAAAGGCACAGATATTTTGTTTTTATTGAAATTCCCAAAGGCACAGATATTCTGATTTTACTGACATCCCCAAAGGCACAGATATTCTGATTTTATTGGGATTCCCAAAGGCACAGATATTCTGTTTTATAGAACAGATTCTGTTTTTATAGAACAGATATTCTGATTTTATTGATCATTCCCAAAGGCACAGATATTCTGATTTTACTGACATCCCCAAAGGCACAGATATTCTGATTTTATTGGAATTCCCAAAGGCACAGATATTCTGTTTCTATTGATCATCCCCAAAGGCACAGATATCCTGTCTAATTTATTTTTCTGTTTTATTTATTTGTTTTTATTCTGATTCTGCAGGTCCCAGCCCACCCTGGTGGCATTTCAGGAGGACTTTGCTGAGTAGGCACCATCCCAGGTGCTGCAAAAATCCCAGGATTTTCCTCCTGGGAAGCTGACAAAAATGAAAACAATAATTATTGATTTGCTTCTCCTGTGTTTTGGTGCTTTGGGATGTGTTTGGAGGTTGTTTACCAACGGGTGATTGTTTGATTGCTTTCATGTGAATTGTTTTTGGTTTAATGACCAAGCACAGTCAGGATTCTGGAAGGAGTCAGCAGTTTTCATTATTATCTTTACCCTTCTGTCTGTATCCTTTAGAATAGTTAGTACAGTATTCTTTAACACAATATAGATCATAAAATAATAAATTAGCTTTCTAATGGAGTCAGATTCACCATTCCTCCCTTCGTCTGGGACCCCACAAACACAAGAGAGGAGAATGTGAAAATTTACATTTTGCCACGGATTTTAGTGGAACAACTGCACAGTGCAGGAGTTTTCTGGAGCAGCAAGCAAAGCCAATTAGTGGCACCAATTAATGGCACCGATGAAGGGCAGGGATTGGTGGTTGTGGGGGTACTCACACACTGGCAGAGCTCACAGATGAGGAAAGCCCCCAGCGTGGCCTCCTCGTGGTTGTCCTGGATGTCCACGTTGATCACGTGCACTGGCTGGCACGTCTCCTGCTCCCTGGAGTTTAAATCTGGTTAAAACAAAGCACAGCAGCAACATTTGGGGTGGGATGGGGACATTTTACACAAAAAAGTACTAAGTAAAGAAGTAATTAGTAATAAGGTTTTTAAAAATATATAGGTGTTGTCACATTTAAATTTTCCAAAGTATTTTTTAGAATTGATTTCATATTTTCTTAATAATAATTTCTATATATTTTATATTATTTTAATATTATATTTTATAAGTTCTATCATAAGACTGTGATCACCCTATATTCTCTATTATAATTTTATATGTTATATTTTATATCATATATATTATATAAAATATATTTTATATATTATTGTCTTAATAATCCCCTTTATTTCAAAAAACAAGAGGTGGATTTTGAAAACATATGAACTCAGATTTGTGAAAGGGTCATGGCAGTTTATTTTCCCTGCTCAAAAGAAGTTATTGCTCGCCTTACTCTGCCAATCTTTAAAGATCAAGACTCAAAAGTGAAGAAGAACTTTGGGCTTCCTCACCTGGAGTGTGTTAACTGCTCATTTTTAGAAAAAGCACCAGAACATGGATTTTACAGCACGTGAAATATTGTAAAAGAGCAGGAACATGGATTTTACAGCACGTGAAATATTGTAAAAGAGCAGGAACATGGATTTTACAGCACATGAAATATTGTAAAAGAGCAGGAACATGGGTTTTACAGTACGTGAAATATTGTAAAAGAGCAGGAACATGGATTTTACAGTACATGAAATATTGTAAAAGAGCAGGAACATGGATTTTACAGCACATGAAATATTGTAAAAGAACAGGACCATGGATTTTACAGTACATGAAATATTGTAAAAGAACAGGAACATGGATTTTACAGCACATGGAGTGTTATAAAAGAGCAGGACCATGGATTTTACAGCACATGGAGTGCTGTAAAAGAGCAGGACCATGGATTTTAGAACACATGAAGTACTCTAAAAGAGCAGGATCCATAAATACAATTGGCTTCTAAGAGTAATGGAACCACGAGGGGAGGTCTGGACTGGGACCAGCAGGTCAGGAAGCTCTGCCAACTTGCTGAAGAGTTCACCATGAGGAAGACTTCTTACTTCCTCTTCAGAGAACCCCCTGACACACCTCAGAGCCCACCAACCCAATTAAGAGGACAATTGGGCAGCCATAATTCAGCTAATTATAATACAAGTGGGGCCAGGTAATAATTATGCATTAGGTGTCCTGGAAACCATCTGAATATGTAAAATATTTTTGGATAAACAGAGAGCAGGACCTTTTTACACATCTTTGGGAGGTTACTCCCCGTGTGTCCAGTGCTGTAATAATTAAAGCCTCTTGTCAACTTTAATTATTTGCTGTCTGTGTTTCACTCCAGCTGCCCAGGAGGTGTTTAATGGGGATAAACTGCTCGGGAGCTCCCAGGGAGCCTGCAGGGAAGGCAGCTCAGACTTGTTTTTCCATCAGCTCATCCCCAATTTGTTCAGTTTCTGAGATCCATGAGCATTTCCAAACCAAACATGGAGTTTCTATAAATTTCACACGCTCTGAGCAGCTGCCAGCACCTTTTGGGGACAAAAGCTCAGCCATCACTTCTGTGGTGCATAAATCTACATCAATAACTGCAGCTCTTGTCCTCACTGGTGTTCCACTGGTCTGGAGGTTTCCACATTTGTGGAGGACTTCAAGAAGGAAGGGAAAAAAACCCCAAAATTAACTTGATTTATCAGTTCAAGCTCCTTACCTTCTACTACTTGATCATAGACTCTTTCTTCACACGTGAGGATCAAATCAAAAACGTCTTTGCAGTTCTGGAATCTTTCTGGTCGTGGCTTGATTCTCTTATTTCTGTCCAACATGTGTAAAATTCCATTCTGTGTGTATCTGAAGTTGCTTGAGTTAAGTATCTTTACTTGAAGGAAAGTCATGGTTTTGAGCAAATGAGCAGCACAAGGTAAATTATTGACATTATCTTTAAAAGAAAATATTCTGTTTGCAAATCTACAAATCAGTGAGCACTAAAGAGATTCCTAAAAGTGTGACCCCCACCTTGCAGCTGCTTTTCACAGACCTGCCACTGGCACCACAGCTTTAAAAAGCTCTCAAAGAAGAATTTTTTTCTTGAGCAACTATTTTTATATCCCTAAATCCTCTGACCCCCCAGCCTGTGCTGTTCTGTGAGCAGGATGTCCTACATTCCTGCCAGCCACTGCTCCTCACTCTTCAAAGGCCATCCCGAGGTGTTTCAGGTGCCACCTGCACAAAGCCCTGCCTGCAAATGTGGATTTATGCAACTGAAACTCCAAAGGAAGCCAAAGAAACCACAGAAGCACATCCCATAAAAATATCCTGAGATGCATAAATGGGGAGGAATGAAGAAAAACACTGACTTTGTGCCTGTCAGAGCTTCATCACTGTGTGAAAGGAATCTGTGATGCTGCTTGGGAGCTATATTTATGCTGCTGCTGTAACCTTGAGGCTCTGATTTTCTATCCTGGAGCCCCTTTCCAGGCAGGATTCTCTATTTCCCCCACTGTTTTCCACCCTTCTGGGATGTGCACTTCCATTGGGAGCACTCCAGGCTTGACTGTCACATAAATCTGCTGGCTGGAGTAAAACCAAACACCCTCTGAAGGGGAAGTTTCAGGGGTAAATTGGGAATACCAGGAAAGGTTTGGATTGAGAAAGCCTGGAAGGGGATGCATCTCTGCCTGACTTTAGCACAGCTGTATTTTTAGCCCTCTGAGTAGATATTTTTACAACGTAACAGTAAGGATAACAGCCTGTAATTTCTTGAGATAACAATCCTGAGAATAAAACAATTTCCAGCGTTTGTAGCAATATGCAGGAGGTCATCTGGGCTTATTTCCTTGCTGAAAAGGTGACAGACAGGTATTTCTTTTCAGAAAACACTCCTGCTATTTTCGTAACAAAGGACAAACAATTTCCTGCCTACCTTTTAGCAGGAGCTCCAATTCTACTGCCCAGATGTTCACCTGTGTGCTCACAGGGCTCCTGTTCAAGGAAACAGCCTCCAGAGCTCTTAAATCCTTCAAGTGTTTAACTTATATTAAAAATTAAACCCAGCTTTCTACCCACAAGAGTCTACTTCATGTTGGAAATAGACTGAGCTCCTCTGTGTGTCTGCATCGCTGCACTTCAACTACTTGTAATTTCAATTTTGCACCACAAACTGAGTGCTGGGATGTTTATCACAATTAAATCTTGTCAATTAGCCTGACTTCTGCTGCATTTCTTTTCTCCACGTCACTCCCAAGCCTTTTTTACTCTTCTTTCCCAAAAGGTTTCTCCTCATGTTCTTAAGGAATTGTGTTTTACAGCCCAAAGCTCTCACCAGCAGCTCTTGCACACCAGCACCCCTGTGAATTCTCCTGGGGTTTGTCATGTTTGGGAAAAAAAAAACCAACAAAACCCACTTGGATGGAGCCATCTCAGACCTCTGGTTATTTGCAGAGCAGGAAAATTACTGCATTTTCAAAATACCACCTCCAAAATATCTGCCATTTCCAAAATATGCCAACATCTGCCTGCTCAGTTGGAAGGGGAGCCCTCCCCAGGCTCTGCACTCCTCATTTCTACATCATGCAGTTCAAGAGGGGGGAAAAAAAAAAAACACAACATCCCACACGCTTTTTTGGGTTCTCTTTTTTCCCTTTCTAGGATAAAATGTTGCTGGCATCTGTCCCCTCGCTTTCCTGAGTGAGCCTGGAGACAGAATTACGCAGATTCCCAAACCCACACAAGATTTCTGTTCACAGCCCAGCTCTCTGCTGCCAACTTACAGCTATCTTTTTTTTTAAATTTTTTTTTCCAAGGGTCCATCTGCCTATAAAAGGAGACTGAGAGGAGCAGTGAAGATTTATGGTGCTTTTCTATTTGGTTGCCTGAAATCTTTTTCACCTGGAAAAAGCCATGAAGGGGGTGTGCACATTATTAATGTGCAGGAAGGCTCTGCATATTATTATTCAAAAATATAATAAATAACTCATTTTTATTCTCTTTGGGAACTCAGGTGAATGCAGATACAACAACTTATGAATGGTTTCCACCACACTGGCAGGTGTTGGGTCATTTAAGTCAGGGTCTGCTTTACTCCCAAGAAATTTTAACTCCACTCTCCTTGTCCTGTGCATCCCTGCTCTCTTTTCAGGACAGAATTCCCCCTGGTTTTCTTTCAGAATTCCCCCGGGTTTTCTTTCAGATTTCCCCTGGTTTTCTTTCAGAATTCTTTCAGAATTCCCCCTGGTCACATTTTGTAGCCCTACCATGCTGAGGAGGACACCAGAACTTGCCTACATTTCCCTTCACCTATTGCAAACTCTTGGCAGAGTAAATCCACCACATTTCTACAGAATCCAATTCAGATTTCACCTTTAATAGAATAACTGTGCTGAACAGGTCCACATTGTGGTGGAATTTAGGCAGGAAGACTCAGCAGTGGAAAGGCTTGATATAAAAAGGAGATGTTGCAGCACAAAATTGGGTTTTTCCAACAGGCACAGCACTGTTGCTCATTCTCATGGAGAATTTCCATTACTGACTGTGCATTCTCTCCTTTGAGCTAAGGTTATCCCATACTAGTGATGAAGATTTATTTAAAAAAATATAAAAATGTGTTTAGCTAAACCCCTAAAGCTTTCACTGCTTTTGCTACCCAAATTTCCTGTCATGGACACCAGAAATGCCTTTTACCACCCAATGGATGGGTCCCTGCTCCAGACATCTGAGTAAACATCCCTTACCCTCCAAGCATCCCTCACCCCTCCAAATTTTATCATCATTTGTCACTGACAGGACCCAAAAAAATACTTTTAGCCACAAGCACCAACACAGAGATAGCAAAGAGATTCAAATCTCTATCCTATACGATTAAAGAAAAATTATCTTACTGATCCAAGTATTCAGCAAGTTTCCTTTTAACTCCCACGTGAAGCTGAAGCTCACAAGTGATTTGTGTTGGGGTATAGAAATGAATTGTAAAGATCTAAAATTCCCATCCCTTGAAGTGTTCAAGGGCAGGCTGGTGAAGCTCTGAGCATGCTGGTCTGTGCCAGCTGCTCCTGCCATGGACAGGGGTGGAATGAGATGACATTTAAGGTCCCTTCCAACCCAGACCATTCCTGTAATTATAAAAGCCAATTTATTAAACCTAACTGGGCATATGATACTTGCTAAAATGTACACACCCATTTGAGGGGAAAAAACCAAACTTTAAAGTAATGGCTGGCACCCAAAGCTTCTACATCTTCAAATAAATCTGCTGATTATTTCCTCAAACACTGCATTTCTTCTTTGGGAAAAGCAGGAGCAGAGCAGAGTGCTTCTCACCAGAGCATGAGTGGCATTTGCAGGTCTCTTTTCCATATCATCCTTATTTATTTTTTAGTATGTGCATTATAAACAGAACACCTTGTGTTAAAAGTTTGTCTAGGAACTGGACATTTCCTTAAATGAAATGTGTGAGGGGGGTGAGGCTGCCCAAGATCTTCCACCTTCAGAATCAGCTCCTTTTAGAGGGAATGAAAGCCTGGGAATGGGCACAGGCACCACAAATTCCACTGGCCAAGCACAGTGGTTATGGCTGCAGGAACTGCTTCACTCCACAGCCAGAGAACACAGTGCCTGTCCTCTGGAATGGAAACTGGGCAGACTGGAACCAGCCAGAGACTGGGCACAATCAGTGCTGAACCATTCTGTTGGATTCAAATGGAAACACAGCAGAAATCAGAAAAAAAAAATTCCTAATAAAATGCCTGTCCTTTGGAATGGAGAGTGAGCAGTTGAGAAAAAAAAAACAGAGATTGTGCACAAATCTTCTGCTGTTCTTTAACTTGATGAAGTCTTAAGCTGAACCATTCTATTGGATTCAAGTGGAAACAGAGCAGGGTAAGGTGGAATATTAGGAAAAAAAATCCTATTACAATGCCTGTCCTTTGGAATGGAAACTGCAGTTTAGAACCAACCAGAGATTGTGCACAAGTCTTTTGTTGGTCCTTAAATTAATAAAGTCTTAACGCTAAAACATTCTATTGGATTCAAGTGGAAACAGAGCAAGGTGAGATGGGATATTAGGAAAAAATTCCTAATAAAATGCCTGTCCTTTGGAATTGAAACTGCAGTTTAGAACAAACCAGAGATTGTGCACAAGTCTTCTGTTGGTCCCTAACTTGATAAAGTCTTAATGTTGAACCATTCTATTGGATTCAAATGGAAAGAGAGCAGAGTAAGGTGGGATATTAGGGAAAAATTCCTCCCTGTGAGGGTGGGGAGGCCCTGCAGAGGTTGCCCAGAGAAGCTGTGGCTGCCCTGGAGGTGTACCAGGCCAGGCTGGATGGGGCTTGGAGCAACCTGGGACAGTGGAAGATGTCCCTGCCCATGGCACAAGATGAGCTTTAAGGTCCCTCCCAACCCAAACCAGTCTGGAATTCTACAATATGCCATCCCAAATGATCAGGAAGATGCTAAGCTGGGTTCCATGACATTTCTGCAACATTTGTGCTTGCATGAATGACCTGCAAAAAACCTGCCCTTGTTTTTGCTAGTGAAGGACAAGCACCCAGCATCTGTAAGCCTTGAGCTGCAAGGAGAAATCCAACTGCTCCTAGGAGCTGGTCCAAATATAAATGAGCCCTGCTCACTTCCTGAAGCCTGGCTGAGCCCAAAGCTGAGGGTGAAGTGCCTTCACATCAGTGAAGGCAGTGAACACCTTGAGTTTAGCCCTGAGCTCAAGTGCCAGACAAGAATTTATCAGTGCTGAGCAGCCCAAGCTGTATTTGGGGTGAGAACTGACAGATCCAGCTGCCAGAGGGGAAAAAGAGGGAGAAATGGCCAAGGCCAGTGGCAAAGAGGTGGAGAAGGGATGTCCCAGATGCACTGGAGGCACTGGCAGAATGACAAGGGTGACAAGGTGACTCGAGGGTGTGGCACTGTGTCTGACTGTGCCATCAAACAGCTGAGCCTGCACTTCATCCAAGTGGGAACTTCAAGAGGAGTTTGGCTTGGATTGCTGGAATGCAGAGTGTTTGATCACCTGGCAGTGAGTGACATGGAGATGTCACTTCTGCAGTCACTCCAGGGAGCAGCAGGTGAGCCAGAGGGCTGGATAAAGCTCTGAGCAACCTGGTCTATGCCAGCTGCTCCTGCCACGGCCAGGGGTGGAATGAGATGATAAAATTTAAGGTCCCTTCCAACAGGACTTGGGGCTGCTCCCCTCAGCTTTGGGAAGCAGTGCCAGGTTCCAGAGAGGAGCAGCAAATGCAGGACTGGGAGGGGAGAAGTGCTGTGAGGAGAGATCTGTGGGAAAGGATGAATCCTCCCCTTGCCCAGGGCTGCACCAGCCATTTCCAACTGGTTTTGGTGCTGTGAAGCTCAGAATTTGCAGCTACAGCTGAAGGGACCTCAGACAGAGCAAAGCACAAGCACTGCAAACCCTAAATCGATTAAAGCATTTCATTGAGCACATTTGGGAAACCTGAGAATACAATCAAGAGACAGCAGGGCCACTTGGCACCAGGAGCCTGCAGAGAAAGCAGCACGCTGGATGAGGTGTGCAGGAAACATTCCTGGCGTGCAATCAATGCCAGTTTAAAGAATTACAGTTGAAATTAAAATGGGAATTGGTTTGGAATAAAGAAAAAAAGAAGTATAAGCATCTCTAACGTTGGCACAGAAGTTTTGTGTTCATGGGAGGGAACTTCAAAGGAAGAAGGATCAACTGTCACTTCACTTCCCTCCCTCCAGCTGGGATGAAAGTGCCAAAGAATGAAATCACAGCAGCTCTAAATGGATTTTACAAGAGTTCTCAGCCTCACACTGGATCCTTCAGTCAGAATTCCTCAGAGCACGTCTGGGACTCACCTTGGACAAGGAAATAAACCTTTCAGACCACCCAGAAGAGACAGGATGGCAGAGGGTGCTTTATGCTGCTGAAAAGCAATTTGCTATTAGATTGGAGTCTGTAGCTTCTGCCATGTCCCACAGCTCAAACACAGGGGAAACAATATTTAAATAATATATATCCAGCTCATATATTTTTAATCATTTGATGTATTTCCTTTTTAATGTGAATGAAACAAAGATTAAAGGCAGTGTGATCAGAAGGCAGATGAAGAAGCACTAAAAATTTGCTGCCTTTGAAAGGCCCAAGATTCTGTGAAGCATTTTACAATCCTTCATGGAGAAAAAGGGATTGGAATGCAGCCTGTGGCTGGAATTTTGTTGATTTGCAGAAATGTGCCTCTCAGAACCCTGTTTAAATCCAGCTTAAACACTTCTTTCCATTCTCATCCCTTCTCTCTATTTCTAGGAGCACTGAAGTGCTTTGTAAGACATGGTGAGAAAGAAAATGAGACTTGTACTGCTCTGCTTCTGGAAGAAGTTTTGCCACTGACACACAGGCCATGATTTCAACTATTTTTAGCTCTTGTAAGGTTAGGCTTAAAAAAAAAATAGAAAAAAAGAAGAAAATACACAAACTCCACCAAAAAAAAAAGAAAAAAAAAATCCCTGAGCAGATGTAAATGAAGCATTCCAAAGTGCTTCCAGAGACTCAGCTCTCGTGCTGAACACTGGAACGACAGCTCAGGAGAGAAGCTGACAAGTGCTTAGCAGTTCAAAATCCATGAAGAAAAACCAGATGAAAATGTAAGATAAATAGATGCATGAAGAGCTTACCTGAAGTAGAATTGAGGTCAGTTACTCCTCAAGACTGAGCTACATATAAAATATCACATGGGCATCCAACTTCAACATGGAGCTCACAGAGTTAAAGCTAGATCCCATCACCAAGATTAGCACTATTTTTGGGGGGTTTTTGACAGAAAAGAATCTTCAAGGGAGATGCACAGAGTTCTTCTTCATTTCTGGAATTTTCCTCCTAACTGAAGCAGCTTTAGGAACTTCTTCAGGACACGTTTTCCACCCTCCCCTCAATTTTATAACCTCATGGAGCTAAGGAGCTAAAACTGGAATCCTGCCTGAAGTTAGGGAGGTCAAATTAAAAGAGGAGGTAAAAAATGTCAGGAGCAGAGTAGGAGGCCAAGCTTGCAGGGTAGGTGCAGGCTGCCTAGAAATCCTAATTAAAAATAACCCCCCATCTGTGAAAATCATCTTTAATGTGAGGGTCACAGACACATCAGTGTTCAGGAAAGGAAAGGAATCAGCCATGGAGTTACTCACATTGATAAAGAACCCAGGAGCAGTTCCTGCAGAATTTTGGCCAGATTTCCACTTGAACAGCTCCTATCCCTGGGCACAACATCAACTGCTGATGAAGATTTAAACTGAGTTTAAATTTAAACTGTTTAGCAAGTTTCACCCTTGACTAGTTTTCGCCTTCACTTGAAGGCAAAGCTCACCAGCAGTTTTGCTCTATTTTTGTTTCAGCTTTAAGGTCACCACCACAGAATTAGAATTAAGTCCTCAAACCCCTTCACAGAGTTATAAGGGGCAAAGTAATGATAAGGACAAATAATCCTGATGTTGGAGAGGTGGGTTACAGATGCAGATACTAGGTGGTGTATGAGAACCACAGACCATGGCTGTGCCCTCCTCAAATTAGGAGCAGAATTCTCTATTGTTGTCCTAGAAAAAACAGAGGAATGTTTTAAAAAGCAACATTCAGAACACTGTTAAATGGTTTTGGGGCAGTCCTCAACTGGGGCTCAAGGAATTTAAATGCTACATTCTAAAAATTCAATGGGAGATGCTGATACTTATTTTAACTCTAAGTTTTAACTGCCACATCTTAAAAGGCTTTGAAGTGCTTCCATTTTAGATCTACTGTAACCACCTACTCAACTGAATCTGTATTCCTGGCTCCATTAATCCCCTATTCCTGTGCTGCTGAAATTCAACATATGCCTTCAAGGTATGAGAGCCTGTGCTCTATATTTCACTAATTAACTGCAATGAAGGTGCTTTTAATCCCTGCAGAGTGGGTTTTTCAGTTGTTCCCCCTCCTCACAAGTGAACAGTAGAGGTTCAGTGCATCTCTTCTCTCTAACACAACTTTAACCTTGCTCTGGGTGAGGTCCAGCAGCGCAGCAGCTCATTTTTTGTTGGAGGCCACTGCTTTCTGAACTGGGGGTTGTTTATTTGGGCAGAGGATGCTCCCTCACAGCCACAGAGTCACTGAGTATCTGGTGTCCACAGTGCCTGCAAGGAGAGCACTCAAACCTCAGGTGCCTCCTCACTGGGGTATGGGAGCAAGCAGGGTGTTGGCAGCAAGACTCAAAATTTCAGAGTACAGACGATGAAAGCAAGGCTGGGAAACAGAATAAGCAGCTCAATCATATGGAACCACCCCTCCTTTTGTACCCCCATCCCAACCACACTCCAAGCCCGTGAGGAGAGCAGCCCCTTCCCACCCCACAGGTTAATTCCCATCCCCTCTCTGCAGTTATGCTCACCCAACAGAACTGAGAGCCCCTGGGACACAAAAAATCTATTCCACAACTCGCTGATGAGAGCAGGTCTGGCTTTGGTTAAAGCCTTTACCCTCAAAACCCACTTCTGGAAATGGAGTTGCTTTCTGTGCTGCCAGTCTTCAGTCTGAAAACCTTAAATTATCTGAGAATCAAAAAAGCAAAGTCACAGAGGCATTTGCTGTTGCCCTATTTCCTTTGCTGTGACTTTTGTTTAAACCTCTTTTATCTTGAGAAAAGGTTTAACTGTTACACTGCAAATATATTTGGGGAACACAGCAAAGCATGGAGCAGAACCACAATGGTGACTCCAAATCATGCTGAGGGGGGAAACAGGTTGGCTTCCTGTTGTTTTTGGGTTTTTTTTTCTTAAGTACTGCCATATTCAGCACAGCAGCAGTGAAGAATTCAAAAAGGAAATCTCAAGTCGTTGGTGCTTGTTAAAATTAATTCTCAGTTCAATGAATTTTCTTTTAAGCAGTTCTTTTAATCAGGATATGGATATGGCATACCTCATTAAGATGGGTTTGCAATATTCTCCTTTTCTCTATAGGCAGAGGGATAAAAAAAAAATCAAATAAACCAGCACATCACATGTGATATATTAAGATTATATCCTACATTTTGAACTTTTTTTAAAAAAAGGATCCTTGTTGAAAAAACATCTAGAGTGAGATCCCCAAGTTTTGTTTGTGGGTTTTCTTATTAAAAAAAAAATCAACTTTAAATACTTTAAAGGTTTTTTAAAATAATGCAGCTGGGACATTTTTAGTAGTGTGCCTAACCCTGATCACCTTTGCTCTCCAGGATTAAATGTCACTGGGCTCTCCTCTGTCCATTCTTTAGAATCAACTACAGAGTTATTTTTTCTCGGTGCACAGAGCAAATCACATATCACAAAATCCTCAGTGAGAAGGGTGAGCTCTTTAATGAAAGGCATCCTCTCTCCCAGAGAAAGTATTCTGTAAGCCTTACCTGGCAGTTTGTCTGAGCTAAATACAACATTAAAGTCGAGGTCGTCGCTCTTCCCAAATCCATACTCAGGACAGTCTTTGCACTGAGAAGGATCCACAGTGCAGGGGAGGCAATGGACAATCTCAGGGAATTGATGTGTTCATTCAAGAGCTAAACATGGTAACACACTACAAAAGAGCATTTGGGATGTGTGCATTGGAACTGGGTAACAATTTACAAGGGAGCATTAGAGGCCCACTGTTAAAAAAAGAAAAAACCTCCTATAAACTTAAATCATTTAAAGTTCGCCAGCCAAGCAACTCTAGACATTCTTAATGCCAAATAATGAATTACACCTTTCAAGGATGAACCACACTGGATTTTTTAAAGAGGCCATGCCACAGGGATACAGTTCTTTGTCTTTCCTAAGCAGATCATTGTACATCTGATCATATGTTGTTTTGAAGTCATAAACATTTGGCTTGTCCGGGGCTGGTCCTGGCAGTTTCACGTGAGTCCCCGTGCCAAAGGATCGGACGCTGAATCCTCGTTTGCTGAAAGACACAAGGGAGGGGGGAGAACACAATTAGACTTGAAAAATAAAGTATTGAAGAATATTAGAGTGAATTTTAACAACACCTCTTAGGCAGCAGCAGTTGAGCAACCAAACTGCCTGAAGCTCCCAACGTGTATTTTCCTTGCAGTTATAATCTAAAATCACACACCATTTCAAGGGAAGCACCTCTATTTGACAGGAATTTTCTTACAATTATGGTACAGAGCTGTTTGGAAATGTCAATTGTGCTTTCCTTTTGTGCTTTCAGACATCCTGGATTTGCAACAAACCCCTTCTGTATTCATGACAACACAGACAAAGATGGTTTTCTCTTGATACAAATAAGTAACTGTATTATTGATCAATACTTAAATGTCCTGCAGAGACTGTTGGCCTAACTGCATTATTCTTCTCACTTTGTTGCCCAAAGTGTAATTTAATTAGCCCAGGACAAACATTTGTGTGCCTGCCATTGAAAACCATACAGTGCAACTACCTTTATACAAGTGGGGCAGATGTTCTGCTGGCTGCTCTCTAAAACTCTTGGTTAAACCAGAGATTACTTCATTCCATTCTTAAGAACAACTACTTGTTTAATAGTTATAATTAAAAAAAAAAAAAAAAAAAAAAGAGGCAGGAACCTGCTTGTCTTTAGGAGTAATGCCAAAATGTTTTTGCTGATTAACTCAGATACTCAAACCTCAGCACCTCCTTCAATAATATTAAAAAATATGGCAATCTATGGAATAATGGGACAAAAAAGAGATTTTCTGGTGGTCTAATGGATGAAGTTACATGGTAAATTACTGTTGCTATCACCCAGAAGGCTGAAACATTTGGGTCTGTAATGACAACGTAACTAGAAACAGCAAGACCAGGATTAAATCTACTTTTTTAAGGACTCACACTTTCAGCTTGAATGATTTTAGCAGAGACTGATCGGAGTGAACAATGTTAGAACAAAAATCAAGTGAACAGCCAGTCCCCCCAGAAACAACCCCAGATTTGCAGTGCTTTCCTCTGAGGGGACTGAGCAGAACTGGGAGCCAGGGCAAGAGCTGGCCCCAGGCTCCCTGGTCTGCACAGGGAAATTCACGGAGGAGACAAGGAAAATTCAGGAAACTCAGCAGGAGAATCAACCCAAACTGTCTGTTTGCCTTCAGAAGGTGTCCCCAAAGTGACCCCAAATGCTTCTGGGCAGAGACTGTGAGCCCTCCTGCCCCAGCCTCAAACACAGCCCTGAAACCATCAACGCTGATTTCCTTCAGCTCCTCCTACTGGAACACAGCCCCTCCTCTCACTTTTCTTGCTTCCCCACACTTTTCCCTCCAGCAACTATTTATAGGTGTCTATTTCTGTAAACAGACAAGATATATGAGGGGTTTTTGCTTCTTTCTGCAGGACTGATGACTGAGAAGGGATAAAGTGGAAAGAAGTGCAATTGTGTGTCCCTCCCAGCCCTCCATCACATGGAACTGGTGCAGTTATGAGTCACTGTTCATTTATTTTCCCTGCAATACTTGCAGATCCAAGTTTTGATTCTGCTGCTTCTACTGGATGTGAAGAGAGACATAATATGTAGAGAAGAAATTGCAGTGCTAAAAAATTCATGTTTCAATTTGATCTTTTCTTCTCTGGTTTCCTTTATTTTCTTTAACATTATTCTTTGAAACAGCTCTGCTTGGATCACACACATTAAAACCTCCACCTCCAACTGCTGTAGGTGTCCCTGAAGTTTGCATGATTTCATTTCAAATTTTACAACTTGAAATCTTTGGCATTCAACACATCAAAAATTTGTGCCTCCCAAGGCCCATGACCCATTCAAAATTATTTCCCTGAATAGCTGGAATATGAGTTCCTCACATGGAATTTCATGTTTTGTACCTTGGTGAGTGGTAGTGTCAATGTTTACACTATTTATGACCCAGGTACAATAAAACATTCTAAAAACATTTTAACACATTTCTTGCAACAGCTGGGGCACAGGAGATGGAAAAATGCCTGCAGAGAGCCATTAGTCAGGAGCTTTTATTAAATATTATTCAGCTTTTATTAACTAGCTGGACACAGGAGCTTTTATTAAATATTATTCAGCTCTTATTAACTAGCTGCACACAGGAGCTTTTATTAAATATTATTCAGCTCTTATTAACTAGCTGGACACAGGAGCTTTTATTAAATATTGTTCAGCTTTTATTAACTAGCTGGACACATCCAGTGTAGTGAATCCTCAGGTGTCTGTGGAAATGTGGCACATTTGTAAAAATGAACAATTCCTACATGATAATGGCTTTGGTTTTCACCAGGTAAAACTGCCCAGAAGGTGGAAAAAAATGAGCTTTGGCACAAAAGGTAAAGAGTAAGACAGACTAACAGACTATCTTCTGAAGATGTGGAGCTTCAACTTTAACAGACTAATGATGACCACATTTCAGGAAGTTGTTTTTATGACTGTTAAGCTGATGTGGATAAATTACCAATGTGTTAAGGACAGAGTGAGGCACTGCCCAGATCTCATTTCAGCACTCTGCTCACCCCTCAGCCCTTCTCAAAGGATCTCAGAGCTCAGTGGAAATAATTCTGAAATCAAAAACCAACTTGGACTGCACTGACTGGGAGCACTCAGTTCCAGGCACTGGCAGGAGAAGAAATAATAATAATAATAATAATAATAATAATAATAATAATAATAATAATAATAATAATAATAAGTGCAGCTTGAGACATCAACTTTTGTCCACACCCTTCTTTTATTTCACTGTTATTTGGGGATATTTCTCACACATTCTTATTAAATTGCTTTTCAGTTTATTGTATCTTCCTTTCCAAAGGCTGTAGGAAATATTGCTAAATATTAAAGCAAATGCAATAAATCCTGCAGTGCCACTGCACTCAGAGTGGTGAAGGATTTCAGGGGACAAATGCTTAATTTTACCACATCCCTTTCCACAAGAGATAGCAGGAAAATAACCAGCAACCCTTGTAGGTTACCTAAAAAATATCTTATGCCACCAATCAATATTAAAAAACACCCCCCAAAACAAGCCTACACTGCTGAACAGCAGGACTAAAGCACTGTTAACTCACTTTGAATACTAACAACTTGTAATTTGCATTATCACTACTAAGCTGTCAAATGAAAGTGTGCTTTAATATAAAAATGTGAAAACATCTCCTTCTTGGGGGGGGTTTATTAATTTGGGATTTCTTAAATCGGGCAATACAGATGTCAACACCTCCCTGCATTTTTGGTGCTGGCAGGAGAGAAGCTGTGAGTAACAACTTATGGAGTAACAACTTCTGAGTAACAACTTCTGCAAGCAGCACAGGTGCAACTGAAGTTCTCCTACACCTCAGTGTTGTACTACAAGTCTTAACATCCATATGAGAACTAACTTTTTGCTACAGGGGTTGCAATATTTTAATTTCCCTGCTGCCACTAAGCTCTGATGTTCATACTCTTAATTTCCTAAAAGTCAGCTTTCTACAACAAGGGATGTGTGGCAGAAGTGTGTATCAGCATTTTAGAAATTTTTATTGCCGGTAAGTGACAGAGAACTTGAACTCATTAACTTCCTTCCAAAGCTATCAGGGTAGTACCAAGCACACAGAAATGTGGAAGTTGCTGCATTAAAAAAGTTTGGCTGTAAGAAATTTACCCTTCTGCCTTCCTCCTCTGAGGGAGAACCACGGCCTGAGTCTGCATGCTCTATGGCAAAATATAAAATAAAACATCACCTACAGAGTATGCTGGTTTTGGCTGGGATAGAGTTAATTTCCGTCCCAGCAGGCGTGTTGTGAGTTTGTGCTTGCAACAGAGGGATGTTTTTGTTATTGCTGTGCAGGGCTCACCCAGCAGCCAGGCCTGCTCTGCTTCTCACCTCACCCCACCCCAGCAGAGCCTGCAAAGCAAACAAAGCAGGGTGAGGAAGAGCAGAGCCAGGGCGGGGTTACACACAGCCAGCCTGGCAGCTTTTAAGCACTGCTCTTGCTGCTCCCCTTTGCTTCCCTGGCCCTCTGGTGATGCCTCTTATTCCATCAACAAACTCCACACAGCCCTTCAGCCTGACTTCTGCTGGAAAATTAGAACAAAGTGTTTAAAACTTGGTTAATTACAAAATACGCTGAATGCTGGACCCCAGAGTTCTGTTTTCCAGCAGCAAAAACAATTTGCGTCTTTTAAAGTCTTGTCGTCCACTAACAAAATACCTTAAAGTTTCGTAATTCCTCAGCTTCTTCCTCTTCTAATCATGTGTTTTTTGTAACTGCATTGCAACACGCTGCCCTGAGGGGGTGAGGCAGGCTGGCCTGGAGCCAACGCTGACATTTTCCTCAAGTTTGCTGGCAAATGGGCTCTCGTTTCTTTACAGCAGCATCAGAAATTTATCTCTGCTTTGCCATTTATGCTGCTGTAACTACAAAAGGTGTTGATAAAATGAAACGTTTTCTAAATAAGGTTTTGTTACTTTTAAATTCAAATCTTAAGGGAGAACACTTTTAAAAACCACCCCTGCCACTTTTGGCAAACATCGGTCACACCGGAAGTGATTTATTTCTGCAAAAACACGGGGGAAGGAAAAGGCCAGACATCAGAAGTAAATTTAACTTCGTCCTTAACACTCAGCTTTCAAATGAAACTCAGTCCTGCATTATTAGAGGAAAGACAATGTAATCTTTTCACAGAACTGCCACAGGTAACAGCCGATGCCAAGAGTGAGCGTGAAGTGCATGAAATGCTGTCACAGTAAAATGGTTGCCAGACCAAATGCTTCTATTATTTATTCCTTTCCAAGCTTTTATTTTTATTTACATGTAGCACACGGCTTACTCACAGTTTGCTTACTATGCCATCAACGTGTATTTCTAATGTGAATGCTTCTTTGCATAACTTTAATAATAAAATAAACCCGACCATCCTTATCATGTTCCTGTAGTGAAAGGGGAAGATTTAGGGACACGATTTCAGGCAGATCAGGTCTGTGCCAAGTCTCCCACCTCACCTCTTCAGCCAAGCTGAGAGCACTGGGCGTGGTAAAGAGATTAACACTTATAATCTCAAAGACACTTAGCACTCTGAACCGAACGTTCTGGTTCTCCTGTGAGAGGAAAGGGCTCCGTTTCAGGGCACAGAGTGGCTCAGTCTCCACAGATTGTTAAGGGCTGGGAAGTGACCTTAAAACCCAACCCACGGGCAGGGACACCTTCCACCATCCCAGGATGCTCCAAACCCCATCCAGCCTTGCCTTGGACACTTCCAGGGATGGGACAGCCACAATCTCCCTGTGCCAGCGGCTCACCACCCTTTTTACCACACTAAAAAAAATTTCTTCCTAACATGTAGTCTAAATTTCCCCTCTTTCGCTCTGTACCCATTACGCCTTGCCTATCACTACAGCTCCTGACGAAAAGTCCCTGTGGGCCCCTTTCAGATGGACTCATGGAAAAAAAAAAAAAAGGGGGGGGGGAGGGGAGAAAAACCCAGGAAAAAAAGAGAACATTTAAGTTTCCACACGGCGAGACACAGGCCTTGCTCCACCCAAGCGCCCGGCCCGTGTTTTCAGCACCGGGGCCACAGCTCCGTCAGGGAGGGCCGGGACCCCGACCGCGGCCTGGAGCGGGGCGCGGAGGAGGCGAGGTGAAAACGGCATAAAAAGCGGATAAAAGAGGGGTGGAAAGGGCGTACAAACAGGGCGGCAGCGAGGTGAAAAGCGAGTACAAGCGGGATGAAGGCAGGGTGAAGGCAAGGTGCTGCCCCGCACCCACGGGCCTGCCGGGCCGGGCGCGGGCCGCAAAGCACGGCCCCATCCGCGCCTCCCTGACAGCGGAGCGCCGCCGGCACGGGGGGGGGATAAACCGGGCAGCGGCGTTTACCTGAGGATGTTGTGCGCCTCCATGCTGCGGTTCTGGTTGCTGGAGCACACCACGGCCACGCGGAGCGGCGCGGACGGCATGGCGGGCACAGCGCTGGGGCTGCCCGCGCCTCCCTCCCTCCCGGCCGCCGCTCCACAAAATGGCGGCGGCAGCGCGGCGGGCGGGGACGGGACGTGTCAGCAGGGCCCCGCCGCGGCCAACCGCGGCACGGCGCGGGGGAGGCGGAGCGGCCGCGGCCGCCCTGAAGGGAGTGCCGGGAGGAAGGACCGGAGGGTGCTGGGCGTGGGAGAGTGGAGTCTGAGTCGCCGGCGAGGTGTGGGAAGCGTCGGGCGCAGCGTGGAGGTAGAGGGTTGCGCCGCCTCGCCCCGAGTTTTGGGCGATAAATAATATATAAAAAAACAATATACTTATAGATGTGATGTAGATGTATAGAGGTACAGATAATGATATATTTATAAGGTATTGGTGGTCAGAGGAGGAGAAGCTTTATGAGGAGTGTGAGGGCTTGTTCAGCCTGGAGGGGGCTGACCTCATTGCAATGTACAACTTCGTGAGGGGAAGAGGAGGGACAGGCACTGATCTCTGCGGGGTCCAATCGACAGGATCCCAGGAGCGGCTGGAGCTGTGTCAGGAGAGGTTTAGGTTGGGTTTTGGGAAAGGTTTTTCCCTCAGAGATTTCTGGGGCACAGCCCCAATAGCTCCAGGAAGGTTTGGGTACCGCTCCCGTGGATGTACAGGGTGGGATTTTGGGGTGTCTGGGCAGGGTGGGGGCTTGGACTCTGATCCTTGTGGGTCTCTTCCAGCTCAGGACGTTCCATGGTTGTAAAGCTTCTGGTTCGCCTTATCCAGGGAAGGGAATGGGGCTGGGGAAGTGTTTGGAGCCCCAGGAGAAGCTGAGGGAGCTGGAAAGGGAGCTGGAAAGCTCCTTTTTCAGCCTGAAAAAAGGAGGCTCAGGGGGACCTTGTGGCTCTCCACAACTCCCTGACAGGAGGGGACAGCCAGAGGAGATCGGGATTTCTCCCCGGGAACAGGGACAGCAGGAGAGGGAACAGCCTCAGTAGCACCAGAGGAGGTTTAGGTTGACGATTAAGAAGAATTCATCACATAAAGGGCGATGAGGCCTCCAGCGCTCCCACCACCGAACTCTCAATTCTTATTCTGCAAATAACGAGATCTGATCACCTGGTGCTTCTGGTCAGGGGATTATCAGAGATGCAGTGACCAGACCTGGGCTGAAGCAAGTTTGAGAGTGGTTTTGCTCAGGTTAAAAATGCCAAAAAACTCCATCCAAGCATCCTTGCTGTAATTCCAAAGCTTTTACCAGGAATTACCTGCCTTTTTTCCTCCTTTCTTTTGCTGAAACACAGCAGCAGTTTGCAGCCTCATAAAACTGAGACTCCAGATCTCCATGGAAGCAAAATCCCGGATTTTGCCTGCACCTCCAAATAAAGCCAGACAGCCTTTCCATTTATGTCTCACCAAAAAAGAAAAAAAAAATCAAAATGCAATTAAGAGAGATTCTTTGCCTGAGGCACAGACTGTTTCCTCCAGAACACTCAAAGCTGGGGTCAAGCTGGGCTTTGAGCTGCTCACATTTAAGCAGTTGTTTTCCTCACATTTAGCACAGGGCAAGGAAAAAGCAGCTTGTTAATGAGCATATCATTCTCCATTTTAGCTCCTGGATGTGGCCTGATGTTTGTACTGGAAATGCCTGGATCAATGCAGGATAATAAAACACCTAAGAAGGCACCACATGGATTTTTAATAGCAGGTACTTGTATAGCAACATGGAAAATGTGAAGTTGCCCTAGGAGCTATTTCCACTTTTCCCCAAAGCAGCTTCTTGGCAGTTATAAATCAGCATTCCGCCACTTCTTTATTGCTGCCTGGACAGGCCAGGATGGATTATCACTCACTGCTCTGCACGTTTTGGGAATTGCTGCAAAGCCTGGAGAAAGCTCTAACTGTGCAGTCTCACTAAGGCTCTGGCAGCTGGATTAGTACCAAGCCTGTGTTCATGTAATTTCCCCTTTTGTTAGCACAAGAAATGTCTGCATTCATGGCAGAGGAAATTTCTACAGTGATAGAAGGAAAAAATCCAGTTATCAATGGCTCAACAGATATTTTGCTTAATGTCTCACAAAATCAAACAGACTACTCTGATTTTCTTCTCCACACACACCTAGATGTGTTCAATTAAAGCTTAATCCACTGAAAATGAATGAGAAACTGAGATATTGTTTCCCACCTCCCATTTATAATACATGGAAAGGAAAACAAATGAAAATAATCCTTAGGAAATTGCAGATTTTCTTTTATCAGGATTTATATTCTTTTTTCTGCTCTCTGCCCAAGATGCTGTTACAATGTAATCCCCAGAGACTGATGAATAAAAATGTGAAATTACTACAAAACCATCTCTTTAGTGTCTTCAAGGTGCTGTTTTAGGGTTATCCCATCATCCATTAGTGTTATACCATTATTATTGTTATTATTATTTAGGGTATCCATTATTAGCTGCAGAGGTGTCTTACTGAAGACAATCACATTCCAAACTGTAAACTAAATTTCCATTTCCTCAGACTTACATCAGTGTCCATCCATTAGTGTTATACCATTATTATTATTATTATTATTATTATTTAGGGTATCCATTATTACCTGCAGAGGTGTCTTACTGAAGACAATCACATTCCAAACTGTAAACTAAATTTCCATTTCCTCAGACTTACATCAGTGTTAGCACCTGAATTACCCAGTTATCTAGAGTCCAAACCTCTGCTAAATAAAATGGAGTATTCAGAGAATGAATCTCTTATTTTCCCATTAATGCTGTCATAATTTCACAGTAGACAATGGAATATTATTATGACCAGTTTGGGCAGACTCACTTTGAGTCAAGCAAGACCTTGAACCTTTAAATATTTATGAAATTTTCATTTCTTTACATCATCCTCTTAATTTATTAAGTTCAGTGCCAAGGTGGTACAAGGCTCGTTGTTTATATCACATCTGGCAATTCATGACAAGATGAGGAACAGAACAGTGACATTGGTTGACAAAAGGTGACAGAAATGTACAAAATCAGTGACACTCCAATGCTCCTGTGCTGAACTGGCTACAGCAAAAAAAAAAAACAAACCAACAAAACTGAAACCTTTAAAATACCAAAATTTGTCTTCATGTTCTTCAAAATTGCCTTTCTTCCAGCATCTCCTTAGGGATAAAAACCCAAAAATGCTGGCATCAGTGAGCTGCTAAAATCCAGCACACAGGCAAGGTGACAAACACAGAGCACCTCCATGGAGTCAGCTGCAGGTGAGAATGGAAACACAGCAGGAATAACAAACAAAGGAAAAGGTGTTGATGAAATGCGGGCCTTCAGCTCCTCAGCCACTCCCAAGTTCTTGAGGAAGGGATTATGTTCAGTACAAATACCGGGTGTTATTAAGGATTCCACACACTTCCTATATTTACCCTCTACCAGCAAGTTGAAACTTCACAAACGACTTTCACAAGGAAAAGCAAACAGGTCGTTCACCAGTGCTAAACATTGACACAAACAGATCACACTGAACCTGGCAGTCCCTTTACAGAAGAGCCTTTCCCCTACTTCTTTTTTTTTTTTTTTTTTTTTTTTTTTTGCTTTAAGTGCACAGTTCCTAAGTGATAATAAATTAATTTTTCGTGTTACAGCAGTCAACTACAAACAGCACGTACTAAAAACTACCTCACTAAACACCTCTCTGAAGGTAACTACTTTGTGTATATATTAAATTTCAAGTAATGCTCAGCCCAAGTTTGTTTTTTTTTTAAAGAAAACAATCAGACAAACCAACAACCACTAATTCCAGAGACAAGAACACGAGGGAGATAACACTTAACTACAAGGACTACAGATACACCAATAGAAATGGGACAAATTCTCAGCACTAAGGCACAATAGAATCAGTACTAGAGTATGGCTAAAACCTTACTTCACTACAGCATCAAGTGAGGAGTTACCAGGGAGTGTTCCTACGCTCAAAACACTCGGCTACAACATCAGTGAGTTCTGTGGTCAAGAAGCTTCTACCTTAGTGCAGCTGCTTTGCTAAAGGAGGGGATTTCAGGGGGCAAGGGAGTGCTCACTTATAATTAAGGGTTGGTTCCTACTTGCTCAAGGAAATGGAGTTTTCTTACTCAATTTATCCCTTTACCTGCGCTCTTTGTGAAACTACAACACAATTCTGATGGGAGAAAAGCAGGTGTTGGATGTTGATGGTCGCTGGAGCTGACCAGAAAACCCTCGACCAGAAAACCCCCCGTGGTTTTTGGACAGTGGCCCCAAAATTTGTGACCACCATAAGGTATGATACAAAACCCACCTAAACCACGAGATTAAGTGGGCTTTGGATCAAACACACACTTAGCTATGGGGTTTGTGGTCCCACCAGTCAGTCCTCCTGAACTTTAAACAACTTTACCCCACAGGAAAAAATCAAGCACAGGTCTAAGACCAAGAGGTTTTAGGCTTAAAATGAGGGTAGTTCTGGAGAGTCTTTTCAAACAGGCCCTCGGTAAGATCTGCCGCTTGCGCTTAAAAACAGACGATTTCTGGCACTTGTGGACCTCTGCTATTGTTTTTTGATCCGCTGAGATGCCACGAGTTCACCACGAACGGCTCTGGCCGAGAAGCCACCCCAGGAGGAAGAAGCGCTGCGAACTCCGCTGGAAACGCGTATCCTGCCAGTTTGGGCACGGCAAACCCAGAACAGTCTGGAAAACCTCTTCCCTCGCCGGAGAGCGCCGGGCGCCGCATCCTCATCCTCATCACCACCATCCCCTCCCGCACTACGCGCGGCGCGCAGCGGCCGCCGCGTGTCCTCCGCGGGCGAGCGCGGGGCTCATCAGGTTCTCGGTGATGTAGGCCACGAGCAGGCAGATGAAGACGAGCATCACGCAGATGGATCCCCCCACGGCCGTCATGGCCACGACGATGTCGCGCATGGCCGCGGGCTCCACGCGGAACTCCACGCACTGCGCGGGCGGCGCGGGGCGCGGCGGGGCGTAGCGCGGCTGCAAGCACAGGCGGTAGCGCACGCTGCCGTGCGCCTCGGCCAGCAGATAGTCGCGACATGCGGCTCCCAGCTCCACGCTGTCGCAGGGGAAGCGCGTGTAGGTGCCGTCCCAGGAGCAGTTGAGCGCGAAGCCGCGCAGGGCGGCGGCGGGGCGCGGCGGCGGCGGCCCCCAGTGCCGCAGCCCCCACTGCAGCAGCACGCTGCCGTTCCGCAGCACGTTGGCCACCAGCGCACCGCCCGCGGAGCGGTGGGCGCGGCACCCCCGAGCCGCGCACTGGAAGCCGCGGGCCGGCGGGCGGAAGCACAGCCGCGCCCCCGCCGCTCCATCGCCGCCCACCTTGTAGGGGCACCACGGCTCGTCGGGGTCGGGGTCGGGCTCGGCGGCGCCCAGGCACAGCAGGGCGAGCAGAGGAGGCAGCAGGCTGGGCGTGCCGGGCATGCCGGCGGCCGCCGCCGCATGGAGCCGCGGAGAGAGCGCGGGGAGAGCGCGGGGAGAGCGCGGGCTCGGCAGCCGCCGCGGGGCCGCCGGTGGAGAGGCGGTGCCGCCGTTAACTCTCGCCGGGCTGCGGAGCACCCGCCCGCTGCGGCCGCTGGTGGCCGCACGGACGCGGCTCTCGGGGCTCGGCGCGGAGCGATGAGAGCCCGCGGGGGAGGGTACGGGGGCTGCTGAGACCCCGCAAGGACCGGCACAGGGGGATGATGAGATCCCGCAAGGACCGGCACAGGGGGATGTTGAAATCCCTCAAGGACCGGCACAAAGGGATGATGAGATCCCTCAAGGACCGGCACAGGGGGATGCTGAAATTCCGCAAGGACCGGCACAAAGGGATGATGAGACCCCACATCGGTGGGCATGGGGGGTGCTGAGGTCCCGCATGGGGGGGATGCTCAGACCCCACAAAGGTCGGTACAGGGATGCTGAGACCTCTTGAAGGTCATCACAGGGATGCCAAGACCCCCCAAGGGTTGGCACAGAGATGCTCAGACCCCCCAGGGTTGGCACAGGGAGATTCTCAGACCCCACAAGGGTCGGTACAGGGATGTGCAGCCCCCCCAAGGGTGGGTACAGGGATGCTCAGACCCTCCAAGGGTTGGCACAGGGAGATTCTCAGACCCCACAAGGGTCGGTACAGGGATTCTCAGACCCCACAAGGGTCGGCACAGGGGATGTGCAGCCCCCGCCGTGCCTCCCCCAGGCTCTGCTGTGCCCACCGGGGTCGCATCCCCCAGGATTTGGGGGGCTGCTCTGTCCTGTCTTGGTCGAGTTGCAGATTTCATCCCACACCAAACAAGGATATTTTTTAAAACTTGTCCGTGTTTTGATCTGGTTTTACATAGGATCCTATTTTAATTTTTATAGCAGAACATATGCATTTATCTGTATTTAACCTGTAAAAACCTTGGTTAAAACCCCCCAAAATGTGCTTGGGAATGGCCAGGAGGTGCCTCTGTCCCCAGGGGCTGACTGGGGAAGGTAACACAATTCCCCTTCAGCTGATGCAAACCTTGTTCAAAGAAACGGAGATGACACGGATTTAATTTAATTTTGTTGTATTTTTAACACGGTGATAACCGCACACTCAGGCTGCTTCAGCCTCTTGGCTTTGGGTTTTTAAATAAACTCGGCGAGGGTGTAAGAAAGACACGAGACCCTCCCAGGAGGTCAGCGGAGAGCAGGGATAACTCCGGGTCTTAGTGCACACCCTGAGACAGAAGGAAGGAGGAGATTCCTCTTCCTGCCTCGCCCCAAATTCCTCTTCTTGTCTTCCCCCAAATTCCTCTTCATTTCCTCCCCCTGCAGCCCTGCACTCAGCCCTGGGGCTGGAGCCAGCAGCTGATTTTGCAGCACAGGAGGAGACAGCAGTGCTCCATCCCAGCTTTACACCGTAATTAATGTCCTCTGAACGACCTTGAGAGAGGTACACGAGAGTATTGACTTGTCTAAATGGGGAAAGAAAAGAGCTCTAATGAAACCATAATAAAAATACAGGATTAAACAGTGTGTGGAGGTTCTTCGAGCTGTTAAATTGGTAAAAGTTGCTTTAAGTCCTTTTCTGAGTGACAGGAGAAAAAAGCAACATTTCTTTTTGGTTTTGATCAGGTTTTCCATAAAGATGTGTTCCAGATTTTTTAGCAAAACATAAGCATTTGTGTATATTTAACTTGTAAAATAGAATAATTAACATATTATTTTGTTAAAACCCTCAGAAGTGTGCCTGAACACATTGCTGTAGTTCTTCACTGTGTTACCTATTTAGAAACATGTTGCAGTTTCCTATGTATGTTTTCTTTAAAAACAACATTTCAATTATGTAACTTGAAAATACAACAAAAATAAAATCCTGAGGCCTATTTTTATTTCATAGCCTGAACAAAACCAAACCCAAATCATACCCAGAAGGTGATGCTTGCATGTACACAAAGTGCAATTTGCAGCAGTGTGGAATTTGTTTAAATAATTTTGCTTTCTGATGCATTGAGCATGAATGGTCTGACATCAGGACCCCTTTTCCTGTTGGAAAGAAAATTGGATTTTTCCATTTACACTGGATTTTTCAAGTGTATGTTTCCTGAGGAAATCTTTAATTTACCAATATCAAGTATTGCAAGTTATTTCCACATCTAATTTTTCACCAGATTGAATGGGGGTGTCTGCTAGCCTATGGAAAGTTGCCAGGAATCTCTTTTGATACCAAGAGGGATCAATAAAAATATAGGATCAGCATAGAAAAGGATGCTGAAGGTGCAGTTATGGCTTGGAAAACACTCAGATATTGGAGCAGGAAGAGGTGCTGTGCTGCTGAAGGCACTTCTTGGCAAATTCACATGTGGAATTCCAGCCAGGATGCAAAAACTGGAGCTCTGACAGCCCTTCCTGAGAAATGTGAGCGTGTTCAGCCAGTGGCTGGAGCCAAACCAAGCAAGTTTTTCCTCCTTCAAACCTTGTGCCCTTCTCCTGACAGAGATGGTTGCTCCCAGAGCTGTCCAGGGAAGAGATCTGGCACCAACCTCTGTGGCTGCTTGTGATGGACAACTTGTGATGGAAAACTTGGGATGGACAACTGGTGATGGACAATTTGTGATGGACAACTTGTGATGGACAATTTGTGATGGACAATTTGTGATGGACAACTTGGGATGGACAACTTGTGATGGAAAACTTGGGATGGACAACTTGTGATGGAAAACTTGGGATGGACAGTTTGTGATGGACAACTTGTGATGGACAATTTGTGATGGAAAACTTGGGATGGACAGTTTGGGATGGACAACTTGTGATGGACAATTTGTGATGGAAAACTTGGGATGGACAACTTGTGATGGAAAACTTGGGATGGACAGTTTGTGATGGACAACTTGTGATGGACAATTTGTGATGGAAAACTTGGGATGGACAACTTGTGATGGAAAACTTGGGATAGACAGTTTGTGATGGACAACTAGGGATGGACAATTTGTGATGGACAACTTGTGATGGACAATTTGTGATGGAAAATTGGGATGGACAACTTGTGATGGAAAACTTGTGATGGACAACTTGAGTTGGACAATTTGTGATGAAAAATTTGTGATGGACAGCTTGAGATGGACAACTTGTGATGGAAAACTTGGGATGGACAACTAGGGATGGACAACTTGAGATGAGCAACTTGTGGTGGAAAACTTGTGATGGACAACTTGTGATGGAAAACTTGGGATGGACAACTCATGACGGACAACTTGAGACGGACAATTTGTGATGAAAAATTTGTGATGGACAGCTTGAGATGGACAACTTGTGATGGACAATTTGTGATGGACAGCTCACCCTGAGTTCTGCTGGGAGATCCAAGGGTCTGGAGTGTGATGCAGGGAGGGAAAATGGTTGGCACAGCAGTGAAGGCCCTGAACCCATCAAAAAAATGATAATACTACAGGTTAACTACACCTTCTGCACTTTTTTTGGCCTTGCACTGTGGCTGAGCACAAACCCAATTATTTAAGGCAGAGCCAAGCAGGCCCCCGTGCTTTGGCTTGGTCAGCCTGGCCGTGCTGGCTCCCTGTGAATCCTTTATCTCACTGTTTGCTCTCCTATCAATCCATCTGTTTCCTGAGATCTTGTTCTGTGCAGTAAAACCCAGCCTGGGCATTTTTTTTTTTTTATGGCATTGCTTCAGCATTCTGCTGCTCAGGCCAAACCCTGTGATCTGTCTGAGCTGTGAAGCCCAGCAGCATCCCAGATTGCTTTACAGCCTCCAGCCAGACCCAGCACCACAGGGGTTTTTTGGCTTTTCTGCTTCTCCTCCACTGCCTTTATTGCCTTTCCTCAAGGAAACAGTGAAGGAGTATCAAAACTCGCTGTGGGCCAGGCAATGAAGCACTGCCAACCCACAGCTCACAATTTATGCAACACTCTGCTAATTTTAGTCTCAGATGTGGCCAGGGCAGACAGTCCCCAGGGCAGAGATGTTTGCTCTCAGCTGAGGGCAGCACATGACATATGGTTCCTAAAGCATCCTCCCAGCTGGGAGCTTTGCATTCAGTTGAGTTGCTGCAGTTCCCTCCAAGTCATAACTTTGAGGATTACTCACCCTGGACATGCAAACACAGAGAATCTGCCTCCTAATTTAGATTATCCTGCAGCCTGGATCCCTGAGCAGCCTCAGCCCCACTGGGCTTCTATTTCCAGTGCTTGATTCACTCCCAGTCAGGGCTGAAGTGCCAGGGAGGGAGAGCTGAGCTGAACACAGCTAGGGTGAGAATTTTAAACATCCTGTGCTGAAAGGCTCTGACCCCCAAGAGAACACTGCATTGACCTGAGACTGTGAAGAATCTTCCAAAATTGATTGATAGCACTGGGATTGTGGGTGTGGGGTTGGTCAGAAGTGTGTAATATCACAGGCTGCAAAACTGAGAGTTTGGGGTTTTAGAATATAGAAATAAACATGAAGCAAGATGGAGGTTTGAGGACAGAGATAGGTTGTTTTTCTTTACCTTCTTCTTCCTTCTTCTCCATGGGTTTGGGTGGTTTTGTGTGATTGGATAAAAACTCCACATTGCGGGCACGGGTGGTTGGTTATTGGGTTAAAAGTAAAAATAATTTAGGTGTCATTTCTTAATTGGATAGTTTAGCCTTAAAAGACCTTGTAACAATAAATCATTGGCCATTTTGTGCCTTGTTAATGAAATACTGCAGAGCTCACTGCTGTGAGACTGTAACATTGATAAAAGAAACAATAAACACCTGAATCTGAGTGTGAACCATCACCTTCAATCCCAGAAGGCAGAAAAGGAAGCACAGAACCCAACTGGGGCAGCTTGGGCACGGAGCTGCGGCACTGGGGCAGTGCTGGGGGGACGGGGGGGCTGCTCTGACCTGGGCCAGGGAGGCAGCTCTGCTCAGGGTGCTCTGCAAAAGGAACTGCAGCCTCAGCTGCTCTGCTGTGAGCGAGCTATTCATAGAGGAGCTGCATGACACAGGGCTGGCAGAGCACCAAGGCAGCTTTAACCATCTCAGGGCATTTTGGGTACCTTAAACCCCACGAGGGTTCTGCAGTGAGCTCCTCGAGCAGCTCTGGCACTTGGCTAAAAGATAATTTCCTAAAATTGTCCCTTTCTTTATTCTGCTCTATTCTGTGCCAGAGTTGGACTTGCACAGCTGATTGTACTGGTAAGAAACACAAACAGAATGAAAATAAAGAACTAAAAAGTCCCATGAAATGTAAATTTCAAGCTCCGTTACAACCAGTGGAAGAAAAAAATAATCAGTGCTGTCAGAATAAAAAAGGCTGAGCTTGTTGGGAAATAAATATTGTTTTCCCCAGTGTCTAAAAGTGCTTGCAAAATATGCCACAAACAAGGGATTAAAAAGAGCTCAACTAATTCAAATAGAGAACAAAGATGCTCTGATTTTTTAGCAGGTGATGAGATTCAGGCACAAGCTGTGAGTTTGGTGATTGAGGTCCCAGTCTGGTGATGAGGAAGCAGAACACAGCTCAGGCACAGGGAGTGGGACAGCTCTGCCCTGGTCTTATCACTTAAACAGGTTCTGGGCTTTGAGATATCATGACTAAATCCATTCTCTTTCCATTTTAATTTCCAGAGGTTCCATCTGACTGTTCCTTTTTGTCCCTGAGGTCAGGTAAGATGTCTTTTGGAGGCCAGCTAAAGTCCCACAGAATTCAATCTACTCCATCAACAACTCCCAGCTTGCTGATCAAAACCTGTCTAGAAGAGACAAAATTTACCTTAGCTCCTGTTGGGAGACTGGCAACGATCCAAACAGCTTGGAACTGCATTAGTTGGGCTGCAAATATTCCTTTTTTCCCTGTTTCTTGGTGTGGCTGTCCCTGTCCCCATGGGGAAGAGCCTCTCCCAGCTCAGGGCAGCCCTCAGCTCCAGCAGGGAAGGGGCACAGCGTTCCAGGGGACACTCTGAGGCCAGCAGGACGGTCACAGCCCAAAGGCAGGGCAAGGAGAGCTCTGCAAGGATCTGCTCCCAGTCTCTGCAGGGTCTCTGCAGCAGGAAGGGGCTGCAGGAGTTCACCCCCACGCTCTGCTGGCTGTGCTTGGTGCTCCTGCACAGCTCCAGGCAAAGAACAGGAAATTTCCTCTGGTTCCCTCCCCACCCTACTCAGAGGATGTGTTAAAGAAACACAAAATGATTTATCAAGACAGATTCCTTTGTATTAGAGATCAGTCGAGTGAGTCCAGGGACCAGCTCAGGCACCCCTCTGCTGCCCAGGGGGGGTAAAAAACACCCCCAAAACCAGCCAGAAAATCCCTCTCCAGCTTCGAAAGGGGGTGTGAAAAACAAGAGGGCGAAGACCACAGTAAATCAAAAAGTGCTTTAAGAAAAGCAGCAGGACAAGATCATTCCCAGTCTGAGAGATCTCTGAGAGGCAGCAGGGGCCCCACACTGATGGGATTTTCATCTGCACACCCCCTGCCAGGGCCTGCAGAGAGTTCCCTCCTCCTGCCTTTGCTCTGGGCACTGTTTAACTCAGGAGGCAGTTCCCAGAGGAGTTCCCATCCCCTCATTCCTGGAGTATCCCGTTTTTTCAGCAGCTCTCAGAAGTAGTCATCCTTCTTGCCAGCAGCTCCTTGCCTTCCCACATGGTCCTTCTGCTCTTGGACAAGCTCCAGGTCATCGTTGTCATCCACCTCCCCTCCATGATCCTCCTGGGGGCACAGGGAACAAACAGGAAGGAAAAATCAGCCCAAAAGGAAATCCTGGAAAAGGAGACCCTGAAGCACACCACGCTGTTCCTGACCAGAACTGTTCCACTAAAGCAGCCCAGCTTTGGAAACCTGGGAAAAGAGGGAAGAATCCACCTCTGGTGGCACCTTCAGGTGTCCCTGGCAGGACACAGAGGGGTTCTGAGCACATTTAATATCCTGGCAGTGCAGCTTGGACACCTCAGCCTGTTGCCTCTGCTGCATGAGGAGCAGAATGAGGGGCAGATGGAAAGAGCAGGCATGAGGAGCTGATATTTTACATCCACCACCTTTAAAACTGTGCCACCAGCCCCACCCAGGCCGTGCAGCAGCCAGCACAGCCTCCAGGGATGATTTCAGCTCCAACCACCCATTGTAGACACCTACAAGAGGCCTGGAGTCACTCAGGGAAAGGAGACCTGCTCTGCCCACCCTCTATTTCCCCACTCCCTTCATTCCCAAACCCTCAGCAATCCTGGGAGAACTGCAGAAAAAACCCTCAGGAGCCCCCCACAAAGGGCAGGGAGAGAATGAATGAGACTGGAAGAGGATTCATTTCTGTCTCTGTGAGCCAGAAGGCGCCAGGGTGATCCTCTCTAGCTCATGCTTGAAAAACATTGATCTGGCATTGCTGCACTGGCAGAGCCTTGATTCCTCCTGTGATTCCTCCTGTGATTGATTCCTGCAGTGATTCCTCCTGTGATTGATTCCTCCTGTGACTGATTCCTCCTCTGATTCCTTCTGTGATTCCTTCTATAATTCCTCCTGTAATTCCTCCTATAATTCCTCCTGTGATTGATTCCTGCAGTGATTCCTCCTGTGATTCCTCCTGTGATTCCTTCTATAATTCCTCCTGTGATTGATTTCTCTTGTGATTCTTCCTATGATTCCCCTTGTGATTCCTCCTGTGATTGGTTCCTCCTCTGATTCCTTCTGTAATTCCCCCTATAATTCCTCCTGTAATTCCTCCTGTGATTGATTTCTCTTGTGATTCTTCCTATGATTCCCCTTGTGATTCCTCCTGTGATTGGTTCCTCCTCTGATTCCCCCTATAATTCCTCCTGTGATTCCTCCTATAGTTCCTGCTACAATTTCCTACAATTCCTCCTGTGATTCCCCCTAAAATTCCTCTTATTATTCCTCCTGTAATTCCCCCTGTAACTGATTCCTCCTATCATTCCTCCTGTAATTCCCCCCGTGATTCCTCCCTGCTGCTCTTTGGGCAGCATCCCACAGCTCAGCTGCTGCAGGTGAGTGCAGACAGAAAGCAGGAGGGCACAAACAGCACAAAGGGTGCTCTGAACACCTGGAAAAGGCAGCAGCGAGCTCCAGCTTTGTTCTGGACACCTCCCTGAGCAGGCAGAGGCAGAGCTGGAGCCCCTGCTCACCCCTAAAAGCTGAGTCCTCCCCAGCTCCTGGCTGCCAACACCCCCAGGTGACCCCACACCCCAGAGAGGGAAAGAGGAAGAACCTTGGTGTCGTACAATTTCTTGCTCCTGATCTTCTTGGTAATCCTCCAGTGGCTCTTCCCTGGGCTTGGCAGGTCTGCCAGCATCCTAAAAAACACAGGCAGGCAGGGTTGGGAGTGCCCAGCCTGCTCCCACCCCTGCAGCAGAGCCCTAGGGCTGGATCAGGAATTAGAGGGAGCAGAGGGACAATCAGGCAACACAAATTCCATTTATTTTTTTCCATCCAGTCTCTTTTCCCACCTGCTGGCAGCTCCTTTCTCCTGCAGCAGCAGGGCCCCAGGGCTGTTGCCTCTGGAAAATTTTGGGTTATTTAGGGTAGAGCTTTAGGGAGCACAGCACAGCCAGTCAGGTATTTATGCCACTAATTCTTTCCACATTTTCACTAATCTCAAGGAGGTGTTGCTCTGCTGGTGCCAGCACCTCTCTCTTATTTGATTTCATTGGCCTGGATTTCCTTTTCTTCTTTCTTAATCCCACCATTCATCATGATTTTAGAGCCTGACAGATAAAACACTCCCTTTTTAAAACAAGTAACGTTCAGCTGCTTGTCAAAACAAATGAACATTTCCCTGATGCAGAGCCTGGCTTCAGGCAGCAAGAAACACTTGGTGAAATAAATGGATTCCATCTGCAAGGAAGCAAACAGGGAGGCAGAGCTCTCACACGCTGCCAGGAGCCTTGGACAGGGCTGCACTGACCAGAACCCGAGCACAGGCTCAGATTATTGTCTCTGGTTCTGCTCCCAAGTGCATCCAAGTGCCCTCTCCCACATCTCCCCATCCCTAAAGGTGTTGCAAGTGCCAGGGGGGATTTCAAAAGCAGAGAAGATGAAGCCACAGCAAGCTCTGGTGCTTGGCTAAAAGATAATTTCCTAAACTCTGGTTTAGGAAATCTGGAACCTTTGCTCATTCTGCTCCACTCTATGCCAGAGCTGGACTTGCACAGCTGATAAAAAAACACAAGCAGAATGAAAGCAAAGGACCAAAATTTCCTATGAAATGGAAATTTCAAGCTCCATTACAACCAGTGGAAGAAAAAATTGGTTGGTTTTGAGCAACCTGCCAAAGAGTTTTCTCCTGCCTGCCACATCTCCCAGTGGGATTATGGATCCATCAGGAATCTGATGTTTCCTGAAGCTCTCCCCAGCTGGGGATCCCTCCCTGGCCCTGTGGTTGTCACCTTTGGTGGCTTCTCCTTCCACTCTTCTTTAACACTGGGCTCCTTGAACTTCTCTGAGGCTCCCACCTTCTCCTCAAAGTCAGGTCTCTCCAGCTCAGCCTCCTCAAACTCATCCTCACCCTGGTTATTGGGGTCCTGGGCAGGATCTGCAGCATCATCTGGCATCTGGACAAAAAAACCCAAAAATAAATAAAAAAGGGAAAGTCTTTTGTGGAAGGATATTCCCTCAGGAGGCAGCAACCTGCCCTCCCCAGCAAGCCTGGAGCACTTGCACCTCTCCAAGCCTGTGAGTGTTTGTTAAAAAAAAAAAACAAAACCCAAAACATCTTTGTCATCCCTCCACACCCAAGGAGTTTGGAGTTTACAGAAACTTCTGGGTGATTATTGACTGATTGGGCTCTTATTCCGAGCCAGATGAAACAGGGCAGGATGAGAGGATGAAAACTTTTCCCTGCCAGGTTGGGCAGGGCTTGGAGCAGCCTGGGGCAGGGGAAGGTGGCTGGGGTGGGGTGAGATGGGATTTAAGGTCCTTTCCAAGCCCTGGAGGGGTTTGTGATGCTGGGGATGGGGTGAGATGGGATTTTTGATGTCTGGGGATGGGGTGAGATGAGATTTAAGGTCCTTTCCAAGCCTTGGAGGGGTTTGTGATGCTGGGAGTGGGGTGAGATGAGACTTTTTATGGATGGGGATCGGGTGAGATGGGATTTTTGATGGCTGGAGTGGAATGGGATGGGATTTAAGGTCCTTTCCAAGCCTTGGAGGGGTTTGTGATGCTGGGAGTGGGGTGAGATGAGACTTTTTATGGATGGGGATCGGGTGAAATGAGATTTTTGATGGCTGGGGTGGGGTGAGACGAGATTTGAGGTCCTTTCCAAGTTTTGGAGGGGTTTGTGATGCTGGGAGTGGGGTGAAATGAGATTTTTGATGGCTGGGGATGGGGTGAGATGAGATTTTTGACGGCTGGAGTGGAATGGGATGGGATTTAAGGTCCTTTCCAAGCCCTGGAGGGGTTTGTGATGCTGGGAGTGGGGTGAAATGAGATTTTTGATGGCTGGGGATGGGGTGAGGTGGGATTTTTTGATGGCTGGAGTGGAATGGGATGGGATTTAAGGTCCTTTCCAAGCCCTGGAGGGGTTTGTGATGCTCTGGTCACTCACCATGGGCTCCTGGAGCACGGGCTCTTTCTGGGAGTGCACCTCCCTGCCGATGACTCCTGCATCTGCCAGGGACAGGACAGGGACAGGGACAGGACAGGGACAGGGACAGGGACAGTCAGAGGGGTCTCCCCAGAGCCACTGCCACCACGGGGGTGGTTTATCTCAGTGCCCTGTGAACGTGTGCACAGGAATGAAGGAGGAAATGGAAGGACAGAAAGCTCCACAGACCCTGCAGGGTTTGGCTGCAGCCGAGGAAGGAGCTGGGCTGGTGTAAAAATGAAGTACATGAAGGCATTGAGGAGAAAAAGGATAAATTTGTGTTTCTGTAGTTGTAAGAATGGGCATTAATTAAGTGAGAAATTATTGATGAGATGGTGAAAGGTTTTATAGTGTAGTGATGTAATTGTATAGAGTAAGCTAAGGATTTATAATTATATATTATATATATAATATATAATTACATATTATATTTATAATGTATAATATATAATAGGTAATGGATAATAGATATTAAATTTATTATATAAATATAATAATTATATATAAAAATATATAATTTATAATATATTTAATATATGATATAATATATAAATATTATATATAAATATATAAAATAGAATAGAATAGAATAGAATAGAATAGAATAGAATAGAATAGAATAGAATAAAACAAAGGAATGATTTGCATACCCATTTGCAGCTCCTCCTCGTCCTCCCTGCGTGCTGGCTGTGCCCCTCTCCCGGGGCTGGGGCTGCCCCTGTGCCCAGCCCTGGGGGCAGCCTGGGCATTGCCAGGGGCTGGCAGCGGGGCCCTGGGGGTGCCAGGCAGGCCCTGCCAGCTGCAAGCAAACACAGCTGGGTTAGAACGGGGCACTGGCTGCGTGCTCTCAGGAGGCTCGTTTGTTATTTTATTATACTATATTGTATCAAAGACACGGTATATTGTGTTGAAGACATGGTATATTGTGTTAAAGACATGGTATATTGTATTGAAGATATGGTATATTGTGTTAAAGATATGGTATATTGTGATAAAGATATAGTATCTTGTATTAAAGATACAGTATATTGTATTAAAAGTATAGTATGTTATATTAAAGATATAGTAGAAGCAAAACCTTTTAACTCCAGTAAGTTACAGCAAATTCCAAGCATGAGATTTAAAAATCCGTTTAAGACATTCCAGTTTTTAATTGCTGGAAAGGAAAGTGGCTTTGATTTCAGGAGATCTTTAAGCCAACAGAAAAACAAATAAGATTCCAAAACCTATTTAAGATATTTTAATTTTTTAATTGGAAAGGACGAGTGGCTTTGACTTCAGCAGCTCCTGAAGCCAGCAGACAAACAAAGGAGATTTAAAAGTCTGCTTAAGATATTTAATTTTTTTAATTGCTGGAAAGGACAAGTGGCTTTAAACTTCAGGAGATCTTGAAGCCAGCAGACAAACAAATGAGATTCAAAAATCTGTTTAAGACATTTCATTTTTTTAATTGCTGGAAAGGACAAGTGGCTTTAAACTTCAGGAGATCTTGAAGCCAGCAGACAAACAAATGAGATTCAAAAATCTGTTTAAGACATTTCATTTTTTTAATTGCTGGAAAGGACAAGTAGCTTTAACTTTAGAAGCTCCTGAAGCCAGCAAAGAAACAAATGAGATTTAAAAGTCTGCCTAAGATATTTAATTTTTTTTTAATTGCTGGAAAGGACGAGTGGCTTTACCTTCAGCAGCTCCTGAAGCCAGCAGACAAACAAATGAGATTTAAAAATCTATTTAAGATATTTTAATTTTTTAATTGCTGGAAAGGACAAGTGGCTTTAACTTTAGAAGCTCCCGAAGCCAGCAAAGAAACAAATGAGATTTAAAAGTCTGCCTAAGATATTTAATTGTTTTAATTGCTGTAAAGGACGAGTGGCTTTGACTTCAGGAGATCTTGAAGCCAACAGACAAACAAATGAGGTTTTAAAATCCATTTAAGATATTTAATTGTTTTAATTGCTGGAAAGGACGAGTGGCTCTGACTTCAGCAGCTCCTGAAGCCAGCACACAAACCCTTCAGTGAGAAAAATCACAACCCGTTATAAAATCATCAAATGCAGGTTGGCCACCACCAAGAGCTCCTCTGGAGCCCACTTTAGGTGGCCCCAAAAGGCACCAGGAGCACAAATCCCCGAGCTGCTCCTGCTGGGTCCCTGCAGATGTGATTTATCCCAGCACTTTGGGGAGGATGTGGCCATTTAAATTTAAAAAATAAATAAATAAAATCAAAGTACAGTCGCTGCCCTGGAAAGGCCACGGGTTCAGGGAAAAGACAAAAATAGAAGAGAAGAAAGGGCAGGAACAGGCTGAGTCTGGAAGGAGATCCAGAAGTTTCCTCTACAGATAAAACAGGAATGAAATCCTGTTTGCTGCAGTGAACTGCACACACACAGGGGATAAATCAGTTAAAGGAGGAAGCACTTTTTCACTTTTCACTTATTTTCAGAGCCACTTTCTGGGTTGGGGCCAGGCTTTGATGAATTGCAGCCACAGAAAAAAAACAAACTTTTTCTTCCTTTTGCAGAACAGAGCAGCGTCCTGCCAGAGCTGCTGAGACAATAAATTGGTTTTACAATTGGTTTTACTGGTTTCCCCAGTGTCTGTATGTTGGATTACTTTTTTTTTTTTACTTAGAGATGAAACAATTTAGATGTTGTAATTCAAATGATCACAATCAGAAGTCGACTATTTCTTAATTTCAATGCATTATAAGTGTTTCTTGGCTTATCAGCTTTTGCTGCACCATATTATAAATGTCTTAAAGTTTACCATCTAAAATTACCCCCATAAATCTTACTACATCTCTCCTAATTCAATTTGTCTAATAGAAAATATCTATAAAAATAAAAATCTTTAAAGATTTTATCTATAAAGATAAAATATCTAATAACATCTATAAAACCATCCTTTAAAACCTATTTCTAATTTTATTTTGCTTTCAACAGCACCCATCTGATTTTACAACATTTCGAAATTAGCATTTCTTACCTCAAAATTTACATACAAACATCCACCTTCTATCAAATTTGAAAAACTCTCTACAAATCTGTTCCCCACATCTGGATGCTCAGACTCCCAGGAATTCCACCAAAACCAGGGAAAACCCCATTTCCAAGCAAACCCACAATAAAAACAAGAAGAGGATGCTCCTTTGGGCATTTTCACCCCAAAACTTGAGAATAGAAGAGTTTTGTGTCCCAAAACCAGTAAAAATCCCATTTTTCAAGCAAACCCACAAAAGAGACAAGAAAAGGGATTCTCCTTTTGAGCATCTTCACCCCAAAAGGTGAGAGTACAAGAATTTTGTGTCACAAAACCATTTAAAAATCCATTTTTCAGGCAAACCCACAATAAAGACAAGAAGAAGATGCAGCTTTTGGGCATCTTCACCCCAAACACTGAGAGTAGAAGAATTTTGTGTTACAAAACCAGTAAAAAACCCATTTTTCAAGCAAATCCACAATAAAGACAAGAAGAAGGAATCTCCTTTTGTGCATCTTCACCCCAAAACTTGCGAATAGAAGAATTTTGTGTCCCAAAATCAGTAAAAAACCCCATTTTTCAAGCAAATCCACAATAAAGACAAGAAGAGGGATTCTCCTTTTGGACATCTTCACCCCAAAAGGTGAGAGCAGAATAATTTTGTGTCCCAAAATCAGTAAAAAACCCCATTTTTCAGGCAAACCCACAATAAAGACAAGAAGAGGATGCAGCTTTTGGGCATCTTCACCCCAAAACTTGAGCATAGAACAATTGTGGATGCTCCTTTTGGTCATTTTCACCCCAAAACTTGAGAGTAGAAGCGTTTTGTGCCACCCACCTTTGCAGTGGCACCTCTCTGCTCCCTGCTGGCTGCCTGGCACAGGGGGCATTTTCTGCTGGGGAGGGTTGTTCTGGCTCATTGAAAAACCCCAATTTTTCAGGCAAACCCACAATAAAGACAAAGAAGATGCTCCTTTTGGGGATCTTCACCCCGAAACTTGAGAATAGAAGAATTTTGTGTCCCAAAATCAGTAAAAAACCCCATTTTTCAAGCAAATCCACAATAAAGACAAGAAGAAGATGCAGCTTTTGGGCATCTTCACCCCAAAACTTGAGCATAGAACAATTGTGGATGCTCCTTTTGGTCATGTTCACCCCAAAACTTGAGAGTAGAAGCGTTTTGTGCCACCCACCTTTGCAGTGGCACCTCTCTGCTCCCTGCTGGCTGCTGGCTGCCTGGCACGGGGGCATTTTCTGCTGGGGAGGGTTGTCCTGCCCCAGCCAGGGCCAGCCCAGGAGCTGGGCTCTGCTCGTGGCTCCTCACCTGGATGTGCATCACCATCTTCACACCCTGCAGAGGAGACACCCCTGGCTGTCAGACACCCCCAAACCTGGGCCAGAAAATCCTTTGTTAAAGAACAAACAAACCCTTTGTTAAAGGACAAATCCTTTGTTAAAGAACAAACAAATCCTTTATAAAAGAACGAACATCCTCAAGTGATGCTCCAGAAGAAATCTGCAGCCCTGCTCACCTCCTGCCTCCCTGGCTGCAGCTGGCTGCTGGCTGGCACCAGGGGCTGCTGCCCCTTCCCTCCTCCTCCTCCTCCTCCTCCTCTTCCTCCTCCTCTCAAGCCTGGCATCTTCTGGAGAGCTTCCTTGAGCTGCCTGAACTCTTCCATCTGAGCCTGAGGGGAGGAGAAGGACACAGAGAAACCTCACAGGGGGTTAAACATCTCCCTGCTGGGAAGTGGATTCATTGCTTAGAAAATATTTCTTATTTAGAGAATATCTCTTATTTAGATAATGTCTCTTGTTTAGAGAATATTTCTTATTTAGAGAATATCTCTTATTTAGAGAATATTTCTTATTTAGAGAATATTTCTTGTTTAGAGAATAGCTCTTATTTAGAGAATATTTCTTATTTAGGAAATATTTCTTATTTAGAGAATATTTCTTATTTAGAAAATATCTCCTATTTAGAGAATATTTCTTATTTAGAGAATAGCTCTTATTTAGAGAATATTTCTTATTTAGGAAATATCTCTTATTTAGAGAATATTTCTTATTTAAGGAATATTTCTGATTTAGAGAATATTTGCCCAGGTGGTTACCTGGGCATTGAGGAGCTGGGAGTGAACCTCCTGGTGGGCTTTCCTGAGGAGCTTGCTCTCTTCTCTGAGTTTAAACACCGTGTCTGCAGGAGAAGAAGAGATTTGTTTAAAAAGAGATTTTTTTTTTTTTTCCAAGTGTGGCATCTCCCTTTCTCACCACAAATTCCTCCTGACCTCACAGATCTCTCCAAGCCCAGGAATCACAAACCTGCTCCCCATTCCTTCCAGCAATTCCTTCTCTCCAGGCTCTTTCCCACCTCCTGCTCTCAGCTCAGGCTCTTGCTGTGTTTGCCACAGGACTCAGATAATTTGATTTTTATTTCCCTTCCCCCTTGGCTTCTGACTGTGATGAGTGAATTATAACATCTGTACTGCCTCACCCTTCACACGAGACTGAAAACGGAATAAAAGCTTTTCAAACACCTCTCAATTGCCCATCCCTGGGTCAGAAAAAGGCTCAATCCAACAAATCCTGATCCCAGTCCCTCCTCAGCCTGGTGTTTTCTGTTTGTCACCCTCACCCTGCAGGTTGGTGACCTCGCTGTCCTTCTCCTGCTGCAGCTGGGCCAATTTCTGGCTGTGGCTCTCCAGGCTCTTCCTGTGCTCCAGTCTGAGGCTGTTGTGCTGCAGCTGCAGGTCCAGCAGCTGCTTCTTGACATCGTCGTGCTGGTTCTGGAGAGAAGAACAAGGGTCAGGGTGGTGCCTTGGGAAGGCTGAGCTGGAACAGAGCCAAAGAATAAAGCAGGGATTTATGAAAAGGATCTCCTCCATGGAGCCACCTTGGGCAGCACAAGAGCCCAGCCAGGGCTGCACCCAAGAGGAACCAAAATGGTCCCAAAATGAACCCAAGATGAACCCAAATGGTCCCAAAATGAACCCAAGATGAACCCAAATGGTCCCAGAATGAACCCAAGATGAACCAAAATGAACCCAAAATGAACCCAAGAGGAACCAGAATGGTCCCAAAAAAAATTAACCCGAGATGAACCAAAATGGGCCCAAAATGAACCAGAATGGTCCCAAAATTAACCCGAGATGAACCAAAATGGTCCCAAAATGAACCCAAGATGAACCCAAATTGTCCCAAGATGAACCAAAATGGTCCCAAAATGAACCAAAGTGGTTCCAAAATGAACCCAAGAGGAACCAAAATGGTCCCAAAACGCACGAGCGCTCACGGGGTGTCACAGACATATTTTATGAAAAATCTTTTTGCCAGGATCTTTTCTCTTGAGGAGCTGGGAAGCTTCAGCTTCTCCACGTTTTGCTGCTTTGGAATGTGATTTAGAGAATTGTTTGCCCAGCATGTGAAATTGTTTTTACTTGGTGACAATGACAGCCACCTGTGTCGAGGCCGTGAGCAGTCACAAGATTTTATTATCATTCCATTCCTTTCTTTTCCAGCTTTCTGATGGATCCTTTCTCTCTATTATTTTCAGGATAGTTTTAATACAACATTTTAATATTGTATAATATCATAACATAACAAATCAGCCTTCTGAAACATAAAATCAAGATTCTCATCTGGAACACAACCACAACGGGGTCTCTCATTTTTAGAATTTCTTCCACTCAGAGCACCAAGTTCTCCCATCCCACCTTCCTCCTGCTGTCCAGACAGCAGAAACGTTCCAGACCACGGCAGAAATGATCGGGTGGGAGGTGAAAAAGGCAACAGCAGCACCTCAAACCCAGCTGTCTGTGCCCTGATTTGGGAACAGCTTTGTGCACAGCAGCAGGACAAAGTGGGATCAGCGACCTGGGTGTAGAACCCACAAGCAGGGAGAGGCCACAGCTCATTTTTTCACCTCCCAGCAGCCTCAGGAAATCCGTGTCAGAATTCCCTGGGCTGCTCAGGAATGCCAGGGTGCCTCCTGCAGCCAAACATTTTCATCTCCAGCCAAGAGGAAGAAAGGGCTTGGCGAGACAAAGGCTCAGGCCAGGCTCCAGCTGGTTTTTTTTGGGCAGAGTCAAGGTGCTGGGAGGGGCTGGGCCAGCTCCAGATGTGACCCAGCCACCCAGGGGTGACAGCAGCGCCCGGGGACACCCGAGCCAGATGTGCTGGAGGCTCCATGGAGCCCTTTGGGGACATTTGGGACCTCCAGCTCCCATTTCCCAGGTGATGACAATGACATTCCTGGCAGAAATCTTCCTCCTGAGTGAGCCAGCTCCACTGGGAAACATTTCTGCCTGGGCTCCAGTGGCAGAAGTGTTACCCACAGCCTCATAATGGGCTAAAAACTGCTTTTTCTGAGAAAAAAAATCCCATTTTTTTTTTAAATCTCCCACAGTCCCAAGGGCTGTTTTGTCTTTCAGCAGCTGTAAATGTAGTTTTAAAAAAAAAATAGATGGTTGGGGTTGTTTTTGGTTTTTTTTTCCCCCCACTCCTCCAATAAAAGGAAGCAAGAGAAAAGGAGCCAGGAATAAAAAAAAAGCTCTGAGTGTCCCCTTGAGAGAAGCAAAGCAGAGCATTCTGCCCAGGCTGCAGTTGCTATGAAGAGGAATTTTGCTGTTGCAGAGCGTTCCCAGAATCCCAGAATTGGGAGAAAGCCCAAGAGACAGAACTGGACTTCCTTTCCTCCAGCTGGAATCCAAAAGCCAGGCAGCTGGAGGTCCAGCTCAGCTCAGGAAATCCAGCCCAGTGCTGCTGGAACCCAGCCCTCTTTCTCCATCCCAGACTTAAATTAGCATTTCACTGCCAAGTTTAGTCTAAAAATGTTTTTAAAAACCACCCCAGCAGCCTCCAGTTGCATTGCTCCAACAAAAGCAAAATTGAACATCAAGATGTGCTTCAGGTAGAGCAGGTGATAAGCTATAAAATGCTATAAAATGTTATAAAATACAATAAAACGCTATAAAATGCTTTAAGCTGCCCTGCTCTGAGCCTCTCCCATGGACTGGAATATTTGGTAGGAGCCCAAAGGTGAGCTCCAATGGATAAACCAAATTTTCACACTGAGAGACCCAGAAAAAGAGCCAAACCCTGGGTGATAAAAATGCTCAAAGGCTGATGTTGCAGTAAGAAAAATTATAGAAAAATTATAAAGAAAAATAGAAAAATTATAAAGAAAAGCCTCATAAAATCAGGCCTGCTCTGGCTGGGCTCTTGTGCTGCCCAAGTGTGGGAAATGGATTTGTACAGAATTTAAAAAGTTTGATAGAAGGTTTATGTAGTGTGTGTTTGTATGTAAATTTTGAGATAGGCAGTGTTGATTTAGAAAAGTTAGGGAATAAGATAGATATTGTTAAGGGAGAAATGGAATTAGAAATAAGTTTTAAAAGATGGATAATTCTATTTCTCTAAAATATCTGTTTTAGATATTTTAGAGATAATTTTATTTTACAGAAATAGGATTATGGAAGATGTATTGTAGTAAGATCTGACACCCAAGGTGGATCCATTGAGGAGATCCTTTAAATAAATCCCTGCTTTATTCTGTGGCTCTGTTCTAGCTCAGCCTTCCCAAGTGCAGGAATCTTGGGATTCTCCACCCCTAAAACACAGCAGCCAAACCTCCCTCACCTTCAGGATCTTGTGCTGGGAGCTGAGGGCCCCATATCTGTTCATGGAGTCTTGCTGGGGAGAAAAAAGATCCAACAGTGCCATTAGATCCAGAAAAATCCAGGGCAGGGAGAAAAAAGATCCAACAGTGCCGTTAGATCCAGAAAAATCCAGGGCAGGGAGAAAAGCCCCACAGAAGCAGCTGCCCAAATTCAGCCCACAGGGAGGGACTGGGAGCAGCAGAACATTTCCAGGCAGGAAAATGTTGAGTTTTTGTCTTCTTTTTGCTGGGGTTGGGATGAAATGTGTGAGGTGGGATTTCTTGTTTGGACTCAGGTGTTTGTTAGTTCTTATCAGTGTTAGAGTCTCACAGCAGTGAGTTCTGCAGTTCTTCACCAACAAGGCACAAAATGGCCAAATATCTTTCTTTACAAGGTCTTTTAAGGCTAAACTGTCCAATTAAGAAATTACACCTAAATTATTTTCACTTTTAACCCGATAACCAATCACTTGAAGTTGGCAACGTGGAGTTTTTTACCCAATTCCACAAAACCACCCAAACCCATGGAGGAGAAGGAGAAGGAGAAGGAGAAGGAGAAGGAGAAGGAGAAGGCCATCTTGCTCGATGTATATCACTATATTTTAAGACCCCCAACCTCTCAGTTTCCCACCCTGTGACCTCACACCCTTCTATCCAAACCCCACACCCACACTCCCAGCTCCATCATTCCATTCTGGAAGCTTCTCCACGGCCCCAGGTCAGCGCAGGGCTCTCCTGGGGGTCAGTGCCTGCCAGCACAGAAAGTCTGGAATTCCCAGCAGCCAGAACTCCAGCCCAGAGGAGTCAGCCAAAGTTCAGCCTGTGCCGCACACACGGAGCCTTCCCTGCCTTCCCGGTGGCACCAGAAAAAACAAATGCCATTGTTCCCCAGCCAGCCTGGGACAAACCACACCTACCTTCTCCTTGTTGAGAGCTTCCTGAGCTTCTAACTTGTACACCAAAAAATCTGGAAAGGGGAAAGAAGGAGGCAGGTAAGACACAAAACCCACGGCGTGGGCACGCTGCTGTTCTCAAGGCAAAAAGTGACAGTGGGTTGGAGGGTGGCAGTGCCACCTCTCCAGTGACACTGCACAAACCAGGAGTCCTGCAAATTTCTCCTCCTTCTCCATAAAAAGAACCCAAAACAATAAGTTGTTTACAGAAAGCGTGTGAGAAAGCAGTGTAGACGTCAGACGGTTTAGGAAAAAGTTAAAAAATCAGGGTGACAGGCAGGTGAGCGAGCTGGGGTTTCAGCAGGGTCGGGTTTGGATTTTGGAGGGCAGAAGGAGCTCAGCCCCTTGTGAGCACAGAAAATCAGCAGGCTGGGATGCCGAGGCTGCTGGGGGAGCATCCCGTGCCCTGGGAGGGTGGGAGTGCTGCCATGAGAGCCGGGACCCAAAAAACCCCTTCCCTTCTATTTCTATTTCTATTTCTATTTCTATTTCTATTTCTATTTGTCTCTCTATTTCTATTTCCTTTTCTATTTCTATTTCTATCTCTATTTCTATCTCTATCTCTATTTCTATCTCTATTTCTATTTCTATCTCTATTTCTATTTCTATCTCTATTTCTATTTCTATCTCTATTTCTATTTCTATCTCTATTTCTATCTCTATTTCTATTTCTATTTCTATCTCTATTTCTATTTCTATTTCTATCTCTATCTCTATCTCTATCTCTATTTCTATTTCTATTTCTATTTCTGTTTATGTTCATGTTTAAGCAGTGACATTCCACTGAAGCGCTGCGCAGCATTCTGAAGCCCTGGCTCTGGTGCCAATCCTTTCCCTGATTTCTGCATTTTTCCGCCGCTCTGGGGCTCGAGGGGCTTTGGGGGTCTCACCTTCCTTGGTCTTCTTGTGCTCGCCCCTCTCCTTCTGCAGGGAGCGCTCCAGGCGGGACCGGTGCTCGTACACCACTGGGGAGAGGCAGAGACCGCAAACCTCCCGTTCATCCCCAAATCTTCACCCCACCATCCAAAAAAATTCACATATTTTTCCCCACCATTAAAAAAAAAAATCAGATATTTCCCCCACCATTTTAAAAAAAATCAGATTTTTTCCCCACCCATAAAAAAATTCAGATATTTTTTCCACCGTTAAAAAAAATCAGATTTTTTTCCCACCATTAAAAAAAAAAATCAGATATTTCCTCCACCATTTTAAAAAAAATCAGATTTTTTCCCCACCCATAAAAAAATTCAGATATTTTTTCCACCATTAAAAAAATCAGATTTTTCCCCACCATTAAAAAAAAAATCAGATATTTCCTCCACCATTTAAAAAAAAATCAGATTTTTTCCCACCAATAAAAAAATTCAGATATTTTTCCACCATTAAAAAAAAATCCGATTTTTTTCCTACCATTAAAATGCAGATCTTTTCCCCACCATTAAAAAAATTGAATATTTTTTCCACCATTAAAAAGATCAGATTTTTTCCCACCATTAAAATTCAGATATTTTCCCCACCATTAAAAAAAAATTGGATATTTTTCCCGCCATTAAAAATAAAAATCTGATTTTTTCCACCATTAAAAAAATGGGATTTTTTCCACCTGTTGTTTCCCACAACAACTCGCTCCAGCTGTTGTTGTGAACATGCAGAATGTGTTACAGAGATTTCTTTACCCAAGGGTGGGTTTTTAATTATTATTTCTTAATTTCTTCCTTTCTTAATGAACCAACGGTGATGGTGTTTAGATTAGAGGACCAATTAGGTCAACCTATATATCTATAAAAGCAATAGGTGTCTTAATAATAATAATAGAATAATGTAGAATAAAGAGATTGATCAACCTTCTATGAATCACAGAGTCAATATTAATTATTGCCCAGCCTGTTGCTACATCAGGCCCCGAGTGTAGAAGAGATTTTTCCCCTTCCACAACCCAGCCATTGACTGGCCCTAAGTGCAGGACAGGTTTTTCCCCTTCCACAACCCAAGCCAGGATTTTCCCCTTCCACAACCCAGCCATTGACTGGCCCTAAGTGCAGGACAGGTTTTTCCCCTTCCACAACCCAAGCCAGGATTTTCCCCTTCCACAACCCAGCCACTGACTGGCGCTGAGTGTAGAAGAGATTTTTTCCCCTTCCACAACCCAACCCCCAGTGCAGGAGTGATTTTTTTTCCCCTTCCACGACCCACTGAGAAAACCTGGGGGGTGTTTAGAGCCAGGAGTTGGACTCGGATGATCCCCGTGGGTCCCTCCCAGCTCAGGACAATCCCAAATTCCATCATTCTTTGCTCATCTTCGTGCTGAGGCACAGCAGCAGCTTGTCTGGCCGAACTGGCAGCTCGGGGAGCCAGGAAGTCCTGAACAATTTGCTTTTACAGGAGAGAATGGAGGGTGGTGAGTGTGTAAATCCAGCTGGAATCCAGCCAGGCACCCTCACCTGCTGCCAAAGGAGCTGCTGAAACAATCAAAAGGCAGAGCCAGGTGCAGAAGAGTGCAGGGGAATTAAATTGTGCCACAAGCGCAGGGACAGAGCCCCAGGTTTGTCCCCAGAGCACGGCACCAGAGGCAGATGAGCCTCCCAAAATCATCTTTCTCATCTGCCCCTCGCCAGGCTTCCCCAAATCCAAAAAGAAGCCTTGCCTTTGTTGAAATTGTTGGACAAGAGAGTGTCTTCTCAAAATAAAAAAGGGTAGCCATGGCAACAGCTGTGTTTGGGAATGGGAGGACTGACAGGGGGTTAGGAATCCCAGCAACAGGCTGCAGCTCTGCAGTTCACACACGTTTGGGTGGGAAAAAAGATGAGTTTGGCTCAGTTGTTGGCCCGTTGTTCCCAAAAACTGGGGTTCCCTGAGGCTGCCACTGCCATCCTCTGGAGAAGCAGCCCCTCTGTGCAAGAGGAGCAAGAGAAGCTGGCACACCAGGGAGGGATGTGGGGTAACTTCTGCCCTGCTGGGCTCTGCACGCCCCAAACTCTGCTGCAGGTGGGAATTGTGGCTGGGACTGAGCTGTAGGTGAAGGGAAAATGGAAGCAAACCATGAGATGACAGCGCTGAAGCTGAAGGCACGTTAATTAGATCCACTCCCGAGGCTGACTGGGTTTTGTTTCCTGCAGAGGAACACGCACAGCCCGCGCTGTGCAAGGAGAACACACAGCCCTGGGCACCAGCAGCCCTGCTGGGATGCTCCACTTGCAGCTCAGAGCCACCAGGAGAAGGTTTAACCCTTAAAGACTCAAATGTTGAGTCACAGATCTGCGGGATGCCCCAGCAATACAGGAAAAAAATATCCCTGGATGTGTCCACAAAGGTCATGACAGACACCCTGGATTTGATTTTAGCCGGGGAAGAGCTCCCGTGTAAGCACTGTGATCTAAACTGACTTTTTAGGGGGGAAAAAGGGGTTAAATAATATCATGACCTTGAGTAGAACAATTTTTGGCCACATGGATTCATTCTGTGGGAATTCCAGGGGCAGCCCATCCTCCAGTGCTGCCTACCCCCAGGGCATTCCCACCAAACCTCTCATGGGGAGCTCAGCAAATCCCTCCAGAGACCCCAAATCCTGTGGCAGCTCCTGGAAACCTTGGCGCACCCAGCAAGGCTGGAACGATGGGCTGGACAAAGGAGATCAGAGTTCAGCAGCGGAGTAACCGCGTGTCCTCAGCCCTCCCCGCGGGCTGAAATCCCATTTTCCCACAGTGAGGCATTTATGTAAGGAGGACAAACGAGGGGAGAGAGGGGGAGGAGGAATCCACACGCTGGGTTTGCCTTCCGGTCTCCAGCAGCTCCTGCCAGGGAAACCAAGCGCTGGGCAGCGGGATCAGAAAAGCCAATTCTTCCTCCTCCTCTTCCTCCTCCTCTTCCTCCTCCTCTTTCTCCTCTTCCCATTTTTTAGGGAGCTAAAAATCCATCAGCAGCATCCATCAGCCCCAAAAAGCTCTTAGGACTTTTTAAATCCCGGATCAACCTCTCGAGAACGAGGTGGGTTTGTCAGCCGGATCAGAAAAGCCAATTCTTCCTCCTCCTCTTCCTCTCCTTCCCCCTCTTTTTAGGGAGCTAAAAAAATCTGCAGCATCCATCAGCCCCAAAAAGCTGGCACGATTATTTTTTGTCCCAGACTTTTTTAGTCTGACCCAACATCTCAAGAATGAGGTGGGTTTGTCAGCGGGATCAGAAAAGCCAATTCTTCCTCCTCCTCTTCCTCCTCTTCCCCCTCTTCCCCATTTTTTAGGGAGCTAAAAATCTGCAGCATCCATCAGCCCCAAAAAGCTGTTACGACTTTTTAAATCCCGGATCAACCTCTCAAGAACGAGGTGGGTTTGTCAGAAAAGCCAATTCTGCTTCCTCCCCTTCCTCCTCTTCCCCTTTTTTTTAGGGAGCTAAAAACCTGCAGTATCCATCAGCCCCAAAATGCTGGCACGACTTTTTTAGTCCCGGACTTTTTTTAGTCTGGACTTTTTTAGTCCGGACCAACCTCTGGAGAACGAGGTGGGTTTATCGCCCTGCAGAGGCAGCGGGCAGCAGCGGACTGTGACAAAACTTCAGGGACAGATCTCTTCCCTCTCTGCTCGCTTCCACACGGGACAGAGGGAGCGGAGCCGCCTCTCAGAGCCTGCCCTGCCTTTTTACTCCTCGCTTTCGGCGCGACAGGGGTTTGGATTTGCAGCCAAAGGGAGAAGAAATGGAATAGACGTGACGCAGCTGAGCTCGCCCATCCAGCTCCGATCCCCCTTTGCCAATTCAGAGTCAGGGCTGCTCTAATTCCTGACACCCAAATGGGGGAAAAGGAAACAATTCAGAGTCAGGGCTGCTCTAATTCCTGACATCCGAATGGGGGAAAGGAAACAGCGCAGCATCTTTAAAGTGAAGGGATGAACAGGGGAGCATGCTTGTGGCTGGGAGGGAGAGAAGTTGGGGCAGGGTGTGCACACGCGGACAGATCCGGAGCGGGTCACTCACCTTGGAGCTCTGGAGAGGATCACTCATCTCAGAGCTCCGGAGAGGATCACTCATCTCGGAGCTCCGGAGGGGTCACTCACCTTGCAGCTCTGGAGCAGGTAACTGCTTACTCACCTTGGAGCTCTGGAGAGGATCACTCACCTTGGAGCTCCAGAGCTGGTCACTCACCGTGGAGCTCCGGAGGGGTCACTCACCTTGGAGCTCCAGAGCAGGTCAGAGCTCCAGAGCAGGTCACTCACCTTGGAGCTGGGCTGACAGCGCTTCCTGCTGCTGTTTGTATTTCTGCGCCAGCGCCTCGGCGCTCCGCACCTTCTGCTGCAAGTGGTTGTAGAGGAAAACTCCGGAGGCCAGGCAGGCCAGGGTGAGCAGGCAGAAGGCGGTCTGCAGCAGCCCCTTCTGCCTCCTGGAGCACATCCCGGTGCCCATGGCGGGGCCGGAGCGGCGGTGCAGCGCAGCCTCGCCGGCGCTGCTAAAGCATCTGGTTATTTCGGCCCAGCGGCTCCTTTCCTCCGCGGATCCCTGCGGAAGATGCGAGCGCAGGCTCGGCTCCGCTCCCTCCGGCCCTGGAGGGGCTCCTGCCGGGCTCTATTCCTCGCTGTCCGGCGGGACATCCGCGTCCGAGCGGAGCCCGAGCATCCTCGGGGGGCGGCCCGGAGGGGCTGCGGGGTGAGGGCAGCGGGCGGAGGGCACCGAGCAGCAGCAGGAGCAGCAGGAGGAGGAGGAGGAGGAGGAGGAAAACTTTTGCTTCCCATGTGCTGCGGCGGAGACGGGGGGGCGGGAAGGGGGTACCGCCGCCTTTTGGCTCTTCCCACCTCCCCCGCTGGAGCAAGCACCGGAAAAAATAACCCGGCGAGAGGAGGAGAAGCCCTTGGGCCCCCTCCCCGCGGCTTCCCCCGCCGGCAGATCCTGGAGGAAGCGGCGGCACCGGGGCCGGGAGTGCGGCCAGGATCGCGGCGGCGGCATCCGGGCTGCGGCGGCGGAGTCCGCCCTCGGCGGCGGGAGGGGCTGCGGGCACCGGGGGGACACAGGGGGACCTGGGGACAGCAGAATGCCGGGCCAGGGGTGGCCGGGTCCCGGCATCACCCGGAGCCCCTCGGCAGGCTGTTCCTTCCCTGCTCCGGTACCTGTTGCTAACGGGAGGAGGATGAGGGACACCGGGAGGGATGGAGCGGGAGAGCATCCTCACACGAGTTCTTTAAGAGCTGCTAAAAGCTGTGGTTTCTCCTTGGGAAATAGGAGCTGATGAAGGCAGGAGGGCGGGAGGAGGGGAAAGATGGGAGTTTGGCTTTTTCCCAGAGGTTTGTGTTGGAAGGGAGCCTGAACCTCATCCCTGCCCTGGGCAGGGACACCTTCCACCAGCCCAGGTTGCTCCAAGCCCTGTCCATCCCAAGGTGTTCTGGACATGCTCTCCATGTGGGCTCCTCTCTTCTGGTAGAGCCCAGCTGGTTTTACCCATGTGAGTGATGCACGAGGTGACCCTTAAAGGTCCCTTCCAACCCAAAGCATTCCATGATTTTGTACCTCATGGGACAGACAAAGCTCCTGGAGCCTTGCCCGGGTTCTGAGCTCACATCTAAGACCCCCAGGTTTGTAATGAATCTTCTCTGATTCATTAGGCTGGCTCATCTTTTATCTGAACTCACAAGGATATTTCTCCTGGAATTCTGCCAAGTTCCCTCTTTCAGGCACCTGGGGAATAAGCAACAATCACAACAGTTCTTCAGCAGCAATTCCCCTCTAAGAGTCGTGCGTGGTGGTTTCATAAATGTTAATCAAATGAGCTTTGCAGCTCTGCTGGGAATTGGATGAGTGGCACTTCTGTCACCCCCATTTGTCATCGGGAAAACTGAGGCACAGTGTTCCTGTAAGGTTATGATTTAGCCAAAATAACTTTTATGGTAGGATTTTTTTCCTCCCTCCCCGAGCATTTTAAGTGGATTTGGTGGATTTGTTCTGCCAGGCCTTGGGTGAGACTCAGCCTGCTGAAAATGGGGTGATTTGGCTCTGGTACAGCTTCCACTAAGCATTATAGGCTTTCCTTAATGAATTAACTGATTACTGCAGCTCCTTCTGGAAAGCAGAGCAGCACTGATGGGATGCCATGGATTGAGTGTGTGTAGGACCAGGGATAACCTACTTCCTATTCTCAGATATTCAGTGCAAGATACTCCACTGTACCAGACAGATTTACTGCCCAACTGTGTCTCTACAGAAATGCCCAGCCCTGGGGGCTGCTGAATGCTCCAGCATCTCTCCAGGCTGTTTGTCAGGAGCTGGAATGTCCTGGCTGCATCCTGAGGACTGAGCAGGCAGCCCGTGGGATGAGGGGTTTCAGTCTCAATTTTGCCTCTATTCAGCACATTCTTTTTTCTTTTTCCTTTTTTTTTCCCCTCCTGCACTCATTAATTACTTCCTCATGTGTTGATTCCTGCCTGAGAAACACTGAGAGTTTTTGAGGTTTTTGACAGAGAGGAGTCTGGAAAAGGTTAAAACTAGATTAGGAAATGTTTATCTGAGAAAGATTTGATTGACAGAATGTCTGTGAGCAGGCACTTTACTTTTGTAACAGATAACTTTATTCCTGCAATGAACTCAGGTTTAGATTTAACTCCATATTTCTGCACCAGATCTAAGGCCAGTGAGAGCCAAAGGCTTTGCTTCATGTTTGTGCTTTACCAATATTTAAATAATTCAGAGGATTCCTCCTTATACAAATCCCCACAACATCCCCCATCCCTAGAGGTCTGCATGAGTATTTTTAGGGAGATACAGAGGAGGAGAAACCCCTGAGCTAAACAAACTGACCGTAGGTGACAGCTCCCTTCAAACCCAGCTCAAAATGCTTTGTGCCTCAGGGATTATCTGATCATCTCCTTTTGCTCCCTCTAATCCAGTGGGTGATCACATCTGATGACAGCTTTAAAATAATAATCTGAACAGAACAAGCAATTCCCATGGGAAAGCTCAGGGTGTATGTGCTTGTAAAGAAAATGCCACTTTCCCCCCCTGTGGAACAAACTGTGAGTATTAACCATCTGTGCAAGTCGTGCAGTGCTGGAAAGCTCCAGCCTTTTAATCAGAGCTTTGGATTCCATAGCAGGATTTCATCAGCTGCGGGAGCGTTTTCAGCCAGGTTATGTAAATTCTGTCAAGAAACCAAGTGGCTGAGAAAGATGGATGGAAGGAATGTGCTGGGAGGAGGCTGCATTGTTTAGGGGTTTAGTTTTATAAATCTACAGATAAATGTGCCACATTTCACACTGGACACCCACCTTAAAGGCTTTATGGGGTTTGGATCTGCCTTCTAGGGAATCCCACTCTGGGAATCCAGTGCACAAATGTGGGAGGAAACAGGCTGAGCAGGGGAGGAGGAGTTTGAGGCAGGAGTTCAGAGGATGACAAATGACAGAAATGTTGAGAATGGCATGAGAAATGGATGAGAAATGGATGAGAAATGAGAAATGGATGAGAAATGGCACAAATGTTTCAAAGTGCTCAAAGTGGGCACCTTGATGTGCATGGATTCAGAGCACGAGAGGAACCAGCACTCCTGGGGCTGCCTGCCCTTCCCCACACAGAAATTCCCAATTCATTTCCTCCAGCAGCAAAAATGCCCTGAAATTTACCCATTCCTGGGGACAGATCTCACCTCGGTGTCCCCAAGGTGAAGGGGTGGGAGAGATGAAGCATTCCTGTCTTCCCAGAACAAGCAGTGACAGCTTCTAATTAGAATTCATTAGAGGCAGCCCCAGGGAGCTGATGGGACCATTTTTCAGGATGTTGTTGAAATTATTTTTCATCTCATGATGACATGTTGGCTCAGTGCTCTGAGTTCCCTTCCCCAAGCCTACAGAATTCCTTTGAGTCATCTGTGCTGTGCCTAAAAGTGAGGAGATGAGACCCCAGAACCCTCAGCAAACCCTGGGCATGGCCTTGATACAAGAGAAGGGGAATGGAGGAGCAAAATGTGGCAGAAACATTATTTTTATTAAGTTACAAGGTAAAACTCATTGTTTAGATGAGCATTTCATAGAAACTGGAGCACAAGGAGATCCACAATTACTGAATGTCTGGATATTTTGGCAGTTATTTGGTATTTATATTAAAATCAGCTCCCAGAGTCAAAGTATTCTGAGAGAAATTATTCTTTCAAAATATTCTTTCTCTTTATTCTTTCAAAAAATGATCTTTACTTCAAGAATTTACAGTGCAAAAAACTTCCACCATGTGAATCTTAGGTCAAAGTATTCTGAGAAAAACTGTTTATTCTTTAAAAAAATAGTCTTTACTCCAAGAATTTACAGGGCAAAACACTTCCACCATGTGAATCTTAGATCCTCTGAGAAAAAAACCCACCTTTGCCTTTTAGTTCTACCTCATCTTTTACAGTTTGGACTGGGAATCTTCCTTGCTTTGAGTCCTGGACCAGTCTGTGATTTGGGTTAGTTTTTATTCAAAAAAGCAATAAAACCAGGCATCACCAGGCAGGATTCTGGAGGTGCAGACCTCCAGAAATTATAATTAATATAATAATTACATTATTTTCCCTGCTGTGGGTGAAGTCCCATTTGTCACCATGTTGTTGTGAGGGGGATTTCTGGGAAAAATAAAGAACATTTTAATTGTTGTTAACCAGGCTGGAGCCTGAGCAGGTGATGGTGGGAGGAGAAGGCAGCAGCAGCAGCGTGGAGCTGGCACAGAACACTCAGCAGATCTGTTCTGCTCCCTCCTCCAGGATGTTCTGCTGCTCTGTGGCACCTCAGGATAACAGAGAGCTGAGAATTCCTCATGATCTCACTGCAGTGTTTTTCCAGGGGAAGCTTCATGCCTGCACAAGCACTCTGTGGGATCAGCCAGCCTCATCACTTGGACACAGGGCTGCTTTGTCTGACTTCATGCTCTGCAGATATCCATGACACATCAAGCTGGAAAGATCATTTATGAGCAACTCAAGCTGGCATTTCTACACAGAAGGTGTCAGCCAGGGAGATTTCAGTCTGGTTTTTAAAACCCCCATAAGCCAAGAGCTTAAGTCATCTCTGCTTTGTCACTGTGTGTTAACTGTAGCCATCGAGAGATTTAGGGTGAGATTTCAGACATTGCTTAATCATTGTTGGTTTTAAATAGAACAGACTTTCCTGAACCATGCATTTGGGTCCTGAAAATCCTATTCAGCATTTTTTTGCACATGGATCATGGGAACACGGTCCAAAGGGTATTGCCAGAGAGATGTGGAGTCTGAGATTCACATCTGAATTCAGAAGTGATGAGAGAATCTGGGACTATCTGGGAATGTTCCTTGCTGGTGGATTCAGCAGCCTCCTTCCAGGGATCCATCTCCAGCTGGCAGGAGTGGATGTCCTCAGTAGCAAGACTTTCATAAGGAGAACAACACAAAGCCATAAAAATGGAAATCACCTCCTGTTCTGTTAAATTAACCTGTCAAAAATTCTCTCTGTGGCCAACAATCAAGCTGACAATAAGCTAATTACAGAAAGACCTCTAAACACAAAAAGTATTAGATTGACTGGGTTGTTACCTGCCTGTATTTTCTTGCCTGAGCAGCCCACAAATCTTCAGGCACATTGTTGATTTGCCTCGTTGTGTGATCCCAGGGGCTGTGTGGGGAGATAAAATCTGCAGGAGTGCCTGTGACTCTCCCAGATCCCGGGGCTGGAGGCACAGGAGCCAATTCCCCTGCACAAAAACACTCCTTGCAGCCAGCACTGCCTGCAAAGTCAACCTCAAGGAGCTCCAGCTCTATTTCTTACATAACACTCAATAACAATCCTCTTGGGAAGCCCTCCCAGCCCTCTTTATATCATTTAGATAAGAAAAAAGCCCCTTTAGGGCAAAGTAATTCAAGCCCCTCTTCTGCAGATGATGCACTGATGGGTAGTGCAGGTTTAGCCCTGCATTTAAACACCCCGAGGAGCACAGGGATGCCTTGGGAAGGCTGGCCTGGAACAGAGGCTGCACAGAGCTAAAGAATAAAGCAGGGATTTATGAAAAGGATCTCCTCCATGGAGCCACCGTGGGCAGCACAAGAGCCCAGCCAGGGCTGCACCCAAGATGAACCCAAATGGTCCCAAAATGAACCCAAGGTGAACCCAAATGGTCCCAAAATGAACAAAAATGGTCACAAAATGAACCTAAGATGAACCAAGATGGCTCCAAAATGAACCCAAGGTGAACCAAAATGGTCCCAGAATGAACCCAAGAGGAACCAAAATGGTCCCAAAATGAACCCAAGAGGAACAAAAATGGTCCCAAGATGAACCAAAATGAACCCAGGATGAACCAAAATGGTCCCCTGAGGCATCAACAGCACAGGACAATCATGCTGAAATTTCAGCTTTTTCCCTCTGAAACTTCCCCAATCCCCCTCCTCTTCCCCTGCTCCTTGGTTATTTGCCATTGGCATGTCCCCCCTGCCTCCTCACAGCCATCTCTGCAGCTTGCTCCCAGCAGATTCCCTGTCTTGGTGTGTGGATGGAAAAGAGGGAATGGCAGTGAATCCCTTCCCTGGGCACCACGGGAGTGGGGAGTGGGGAATGAGCAGCCTTGCAGTAACTCCTTCCTCAACATTCCTGCAGAAAAATGGGATGTCCCTCCTGGTGACCCTCCCAGGGCCTGCAACAGCACCAGGATTTCATTAATTGGGTTTTCAGCAGAAGCCAGTGATTGTAAAAATCACCAAACCTGGGCTTGCAAAGGGTGCATCAAGGACTGGAAGGATGGGGTTGGGTTAGGTTCACTTGTAAAAATTAACTCTGATTTAGGACAGGACCTGACAAGAATTACAGCACGAGAACTATTAATAAAATCCTTGTGTCTTGCTGCTGTGTGCAATTTCACTTTTAAAACTTAACTCTGATTTAGGACAGGACCTGACAAGAATTACAGCATGAGCCCTATTCATAAAATCTTTGTGTGTTGCTACTGTGTGCAGTTTCACTTTTAAAAATTAACTCTTATTTAGGACAGGACCTGACAAGAATTACACTTGTGTGTTGTTGCTGTGTGCAGTTTCACTTTTAAAAATTAACCCTGATTTAGGACAGGACCTGACAAGAATTACAGCTATTCATAAAATCTTCGTGTGCATCACAAACAGGGAGGCACAAAGACCCAATTTCCCAGGAAAAAAAGCCAAATATTCATTTACAGCCACACAGGCCTTGACTCAGGCACATGAGTGAGTTACTTAAATTAAAAAAAAAAAAAAAAAAAAAAAAAAAAAAAAAAAAAAAAAAGCAGAAAAAAACCAAAAAACAAAAAAACCCCAAAACAAAACAAAAAAAGAGGACTGGTTTCAGGTACAGGGCTGGTGTAATCCCACTGATTTCAGGACCACTTTGGGATTTTGAAGGCTCTCATTGGGATTTAAGCACAGCCATCCCAGAATTCAGCCAGTTTTCCACCTGGCACTGCTGGGACACTCAGCAAAGGCCAGAATTCTGATCCATTTTCCTCATTTTTCAGTGATGCTGAGCACTGGAAGGATCCTGCCTTAGGTACTGTGTGGAGGAAGAGGAGGGGACCCCAAATACCCCTCAAAAATCAGAATTATTGGCACAGGTTCAGAGTCTGTCCCTGCCTGCTTCTGCTACCCTTAATTATTATTATTTTTTCTACATTTTCCAGTTGTTTTTCAGTGCTAAAAATAGCTGGGAGGGAATAAAGAGCAATCCCCCTTGGGCTTGGATTCTATTAAGCCGTGGTTCTATTTTCTTCAGAGGAGAAAAGAAAATGTGGAACAGAATTTCCTCAAAGTGAATTCCCAAAGCTGGGCACTGGAGGGATGTAGGTCACTTTGCTTTGTTCTGAGCTATAAATACATTGGTTTTTCCCTGAAAAGTGGGAGCACACTTATCCTTGCTGCTTTATTCAGGTCACTGCCTCTGAAGGTAACAGCAGAGCTCCTGCTGCCACTTCCAGGCTCTGCTTTTAACGAGAGGATTCTCCAAATCAATTTTTTTTTCCCTGTATTAAGCATGTAAAACAGCACTGCAGGGGATTAATTTATCTTTTATAATTTTATAACTCTATATATTTTACATATTTTATAATATCTACACTTATATATTCAATATATTTGTAATTTTAGAATATATAATTTAATTATTTTTATTTATACAATAATTGTATATATTATATAATATTCTATATTATATATTATTAATCTATATTATTGTATATGATTATATATCATAATATAATAGTATATATTTATATAATATATATTTTTACATTTATATATATTTACACATTAATATATTATTTTCTATTTTATAGAGATATTTTGCATCTCTACAGATCCTGAAAACACATTTTGAGCAGCCTATTTTCCCCTCAATCACCAATACATTTTTATCCCACCAACATATTTTGATCCCACGAAATACTGAAATTCAAAGAACATCACAAAAGGATCAAGTGGCCCAAGTTTTGCACGTGCCACTTCTGGAAGGTGCAAAATATTAAGGAGATTTCTTTGGGGGAAAAAAAGGGCAATTAAAAAATTTTAAAATAATAATAATGGTAATAATAATAATAATAATTAATAGAATAAATACTGAAATAGAAATAATAAAAATAATAATTTTATATTTTAAAATCTTAAAGGAAATCCACAGAGCCTGGCTGACCCTGGAGTGGCTTCCATGGCTGCCAGAAGGTGCTGAAGGAAAAGCTCATGAATATTTCTGTGGAACAGCGGCATCCAGTGGGCAAAGAACAATTCCTGCTGATTTCCTTGGAAAACCAGGACAGGGCCATGGAAAAAACAGAGGTTTCTCCCAATTATTCAGTTCTGGGTAACTCCAGCCCCTCGCAGTAAACTTTGTTAATTTTATTTAACATCCAAGCTGAGTTTTCATTGCTGCATTGTGACCCATTGCTTTTTGGGTTGATGATGCCTGAGAAGGTAACTTTGCAAACAGTCAATTTTATTTTTATTTTTTATTTTAAATTTTATTTTTAATTTTATTTTTAAAAGAGGGTTGCTTGATTTTTTTTTTTCATTTTAAACAATCGATTTTAATTTTAAATTTTGTTTTTAAAGAGAGATTAGCTTGAATTTTAATTATTTTCAATTTTAAAATATTTAGGTTTTAATTTTTACTTTTTTAAAGAAAGGAGGCTTGAATTTTAGGGGTTTTTTTTAAGTTTTAAAACATTTCAATTTTATTTTTTAAAGAGAAATTAGCTTGGGGAAAAAAAACCCAACCTGACAGAACTCAGAGCCTGGATGTGCCAGCTCCCATTTAGAACAAGCACTAGCAAAAGTAAATCCTGAATTATCTCAGTAATATTATATATTTATATATATATAAAATATAATATTTGAGTGAGCCCTCTAAGAATGGATCTTGTAGTACAATTGGTGTTGGCTGCGCTCACCTGCCTCTAATTCATTTTTTAATTTAGATTAACATAAATCTGCCTGGCAAAAATCAAGCTGAGGGAGGGAACACCACTGACCACGTTCCAAAATATTCCCCAGCACTCACTTTTCACCCTTTGGCCAAAGGCTGGCCTGAAACGCAGCCGTGTCAGGACCAGGGCAGATCAATTCCCTCACCCCACGCTCACAAATTCACATTTTTTCCACTTTGTGTGTTTAGCTGGCCTGGCCAACATCGCTTTTACGCAACACAGAGGAAAAGGGACACCGAGTCCTCCTGTTTTTATCAAGTGGCAGTGACAAGCTTGCTGTTGGACAGGTCCTTTGTAGCCTGGAGCCACAAAACTCAGGGTGACAGCTGCTGTGCCCTGACACTGTCTCAGAAATTTGCTCTTTTCAGCCTCCACGAGCCCCAGGCCATGCTGCTGCCTGATGTCCTTCTTCCCTCTGCTGCACTTCCAGGACTCTGGGGTGGCACCAAGGGATGGCTTTTGGTGACCTTGCTGCTACATTCCTGCTGGGTGTTAATGCTGGCATGGTTTTACCTCACTTAACCAGAGTTTTCAAGGTGTCTCTGAGCTCAGCAGGGCCAAATTCAGTGGGGTTTGTGTCTTCACCTGACAGGAGAGTGCAGGGCATTAAAGCTGGCAAGGTTTTACCTCATTAACCAGAGTTTTCAAGGCGTCTCTGAGCTCAGCAGGGCCAAATTCAGCAGAGTTGGTGTGTCTTCACCTGACAGGAGAGCGCAGGGCATTAAAGCTGGCAAGGTTTTGCCTCACTTGGGTGTCTCTGAGCTCAGCAGGGGCAAAGTCAGCAGAGTTTGTGTGTCTTCACCTGACAGGAGAGAGTCACATGAACACTGTCATCACTGCTAGCATCACACACGTGACACAAACTCCTAAATTGCCTCTGAAGGTAATTATAAAAGCAGTAGTCCTATGCTTTCAGGTTCAAGGCCAGGCTGGATGGAGCAACCTGGCCTAGTGGAAGGTGTCCCTGTCCACAACAGGGGGCTGGAGCTGGGGGATCTTTAAGGTGGTCTCCAACCCAACCAATTCCATGATCCAGGTGTTTAAATTCACCTGTGGTGACACTTCAGCCACCCAGGATCTCATCCCAGGCACAAGGCTGGGACAGGAGGAGGATTTCAAAGCCCTCCTGCTGAACAAAGACACAAATTCCCTTCACGGAATCACAGAACAGTTTGGGTTGGACGGGGACCTTGAGGATCACCTCGTTCCACCCTCTGCCGTGGGCAGGGACACCTTCCAGGATCCCAGCTTGCTCCAAGCCCTGGCATTGAACACTTCCAGGGATGGGTGATCTACACCTCCCCTGACTGACCTCTCCCAGCGCCTCACCCCTTCACAGTGCAGAATTCCCCCCGAATATCCAACCTAAACCCGCTATTCTGGCATCCAACCCCCTAAAGCGAGCACTTGTTGGACTAAGTGATCCTAAACACCCCAAACACGCAACCCACGAGCATCCCTCCCCGTCCCCTGCCGCTCCGCCCGGACAAACCGGGCACTGCCCCGACCCTTCCCCTCACGCCCGAGCCGAGACGGGCCTGGGGCTCCCCGTGGGAGACCTTCACAGTGCAGAATTCCATCCGAATATCCAACCTAAATCCGCTCTTTTAGCATCCAACCCCCCTAAAGTGAGCACTTGTTGGACTAAGTGATCCTAAACACCCCAAACACGCGACCTACGAGCATCCCTCCCCCATCCCTCCCTGTCCGCTCCTGCGGGCTCCGCTCCGCCCGGACAAACCGGGCACTGCCCCGACCCCTCACGCCCGAGCCGAGACGGGCCTGGGGCTCCCCTTGGGAGACCTCCATAGTGCAGAATTCCACCCGAATATCCAACCTAAACCCGCTCTTTTAGCATCCAACCCCCCTAAACCGAGCACTTGCTGGACTGAGTGATCCTAAACACCCCAAACACGAGACCCACGAGCATCCTTCCCTCACACTCCCCATCCCCTCCCTCGGGCTGCGCGGCCGCTCCGCCCGGGCAAACCGGGCACTGCCCCGAACCTTCCCCCTCACCCTCGAGCCGAGACGGGCCTGCGGCTCCCCTTGGGCTCCCCGTGGGCTCCCCGCGGGCTCCCGGGAGTTGTAGTCGGAGCGCCCGGAGCGGAACTACGGCTCCCGGCTGCCCGCGGGAGAGCAGGCGGGGCGGCCCCGGGGCCGAGCTGCGGCTGCGGCAGCAGCACCGCGGGGACGCGGCGGCCGCGGGGACACGGCCAGGCTCCGGGGACACGGCCCGGCTCAGGGCAAGGGGGTTTGCTACAGTCACACCGGGAGGTGCCGGGATAAAGGCGGATCTCAGCCCCGGTGCCCAGCGTCACCCGCTGTTCTCCGCCCGCCCGGGCGCCGCTGTGGGGATGGAGGAGGGACGGCGGCGGGCGCAGCGCTGGGTTTGTGGCTCTGGGGATCCTCGGCTCTGCCTTGGCGCTGAGGTACGTGCCTGGCTTTTCTCGGGTTGTTCCCCTCGGGATGGGGCAGCTGGAAGGGGCCGGGGTGGTTCTGGAAGCTTTAGCCGAGGTGATTCTGGTCCCTTTACCGGGGTACTTCTGGCCCCTTCAGCCGGGATTGGGGCTGCTTTAGCCGGCGTGATTCTGGCCCCTGTATCGGAGTGATTCTGGCCCCTTTACCGGGGTGGTTCTGGCAGCTTTTGCCTGGGTGGTTCTGGCAGCTGTAGCTGGGATTAAGGCCCCTTTACCGGGATGGTTCTGGCCCCTTTAACCCGGGTAGTTCTGGCATCTTTAGCCGGGATTAAGGCCCCTTTGCCGGCATGGTTCTGGCCCCGTCAATCGGGATTGAGGCCGCTTTAGCCCGGGTGGTTCTGGCAGCTTTAGCCGGGCTGGTTTCGGCACCTTTAGCCGGGATTGGGGCCGCTTTAGCCCGGGTGGTTCTGGCCCCTTTAGCCGGGCTGGTTCCAGCACCTTTAGCTGGGATTGGGGCCACTTTAGCCCGGGTGGTTCTGGCCCCTTTAGCCAGGATTGAGGTCCCTTCAGCCGGGGTGGTCCTGGCCCCTTTAGCCGGGATTGGGGCCGCTTTAGCCCGGGTGGTCCTGGCCCCTTTAGTCGGGATTGGGGCCGCTTTAGCCCGGGTGGTTCTGGCCGCTTTAGCCGGGCTGGTTCCAGCACCTTTAGCCGGGATTGGGGCCGCACCCGGGCGCTGCTGCTGCAGCCCCGTCGGTGTTTCCCGCTGCCCTGGAGGGTGTGAGCAGTCTCCTGTTCCCCGACAGGTACTGCAGGTAAGGCCGGGCTGGCTGGGCTGGCGGTGATTCCTGCCGGGAATTTCGTTTTCCCTGGAGCGTGTGAGGAAGGAAGCTCGGAGCTGAGGCACGTGTGGGTTTTTCTCTGCCGTGTTTCTGTATTTCCAGTCTGCCTGAATGAAGGCCAGACGAAACCCGGAATAAACCCAGAGCAGTTGGTGCAGCTGCACTGGAGACACTGAAAGTGTTTGCTCTCATTTCACTGCCCATGCTCAGCTGCGGAATTACTTTCTGAATGTCACAAATTCTGATTTCTACCTCGCTGAGAAGCAAGTGAGCCCTGGCTCACCTTCATGGAGGTCACTTGAGCTTGGCTTTACTGCTGAACCTTCTCTCTTTTTTGGCTAAGAGCCTCATGACATCCTCTGCACTTCTCTGTTGCTGTAGGAGGAGTGTATTTGGCTCAATTGAGATACCATTTTTATTTCTCCTCTGTTTGGCAACTCCCTGGTTTGCTGAAACTTGCTATGAAGAATGATGCAGTTGTTCATCCTTCTAGGTCCTTCCTCTGTGCTTGATTACCTGTTGAATTTTTCATTCATGGTTTCAGGATCTGGATGAGTGAATTGTCAAGGGATGCAGCGCCTGTAAATAACCCACATCCCACATTTTTATGGTGGGAATGATGCTGTGTGACAAGTAGATAATGGAGATGACAAAGGGGAAGCTTCCACAGCCTTGGCAGAGCTGGAGAGGTTCTTGCCCTCTTTTGAGCTTTGCTTTCTGCTCTCAGTAGTAGGTGTCTAGGTTTGTGTCTAGAGCAGGTGACATGTTTTGGACTCATGGTGGCTCCTTTAAAAAGTTCTTTTTTGACTTACAGGGCAGTAGTTGGGTATCGGGTAACTCTGTGTAGTCTCAGCTGCACCACTGGTGTATCCTCAGTACCTTATGCCTGTTTTTCAGACTGATTTAATTCTGTGCTGGAAGAGCAGGAGTTCTTTAGGGTGCCTGCAGCATTATTAACAGTCTGTCATTTAACAGCATCACCACAGGCTCTGTTTTATTGAAGAGTTATTTCCTTTTTAGGCTTCACAAAGGTGAATGTGTTTCCCATGCCTTCCTCTTTGCACAGCTCTGTGAGTCACTGCCATGGGAAGGAGCTTCATATTTGTGTGATACTTGGCTCAGCACAATTCTTTGCTTATTCTGATTTTGCTGTATAGCATCATATGTTTTGACATTTATTTTGAGTGCATGTTTGGAGCTCTGTGGCTGTGAAAATCCTCTGCCAAATTTCGTGTGTGAAGAATCTGTTATTCTCCTGCTTTGGTCTGCAATGGGCACTGCTGGGATTGTTTGGAAGAACTGGGATGCCTTTTCCACTGAAACTTCATCAAATGTCTGGGAAACTGCAAAAAACTGTGGGAGTGCTGGAAGTGTGGTGGTTGCAGTTGTCTCCTTCCCTTTTTCTTGGGAAGAGAGATGTCCATGGCTTTTTCAGCTGCCTTGATGTAGAAGTGGGTGGCTCCAGGAGCGCAGAATGCTGAGAGCTGTGGCTGCTGCCTCAGAGACGAGCTCATCTCCTGCCTTGTGTTTGTGCAGGTTTGATTTTGCTGCTCACAGAGGCTGGTCCTGGTGGTCCCTCTGGAGCTGAAGGTTTTCTCCAGCTCTCTGAGGTTGTGTTGTCCCTGCCTGTTCCCATCAAATCTGTTTGCCTTGCTCGTAATCTTGCTCCAGCAGAGCTCTGGGCTCAGGCAGGATTCAGGGCTGTGCTGAATGTCACCGTGCCACAGCAGCTCTGGTCCTGCCCTTTCCCTTCAGTTGTTGTTTTCCAGGGAGAGAACGGAGAGTCCTCTTTGAGTTCTGGCTGTTTTTCAGGGATTCTAGTTCATGGCTTCTCAAGCATGTTTTTGGAGGGGCCAGAATTGTAATACAGTGTTCTCTCACCTTTCTATAACTCTCCCTGGAAGCTCTGATGGGAGAGAAATCACTGAATTCTCCTTAAACAAAGTGCAGTCTGTTGTTTTGTGGGAGATTTGCAGAATTTAAATATTTCTTTTCCCTCTGTAGTAGTGTTTGATATTTTCAAGAACACAGAAAAAGTCCTTCAGCATTTAGACTGGAACATGGAATCAGTGAAGTTTCATTGATGTACTGGCAGGATATTCAGCTGATTGATCTTGGACCTTGAGCCACATTCCCTGATGAAACCCCAAGGGAATTAGGGATGAATGCTGGATCAGGGGTTGAAACTTCCTTCTTTTCCTGTGACCAGGCTGTGGAGAGCAGAACTTGGAGTTGGGATGTGTGAGCTTTATTCCTGGCTCTGCCACCAATCCCACGTGTACCTCAGGCTCCATTTCCCATCTGCAGAGTGCTCTTGGATTCTCCAGAGTCCCCAGAGCACAAAGAAAACATCTGGACCTGTAAAATGCACAGACCTGGAGGGGAACTGATGGACGTGCTGCCCCTCAAACCTTGGTTGAGTGAGGAAGGCAAGATCTCCTCCTCACTTTGTTCTGCTCCCACATGGCTGCCTGGCCAAAGGCATGTCAGCAGAGATTAGATTTAAACCTCCTGATCTGCTTTCAGAGCACAGAAAGGGCAAGTTGCAGGCTGAGAGCAGGCAGGAGTGCAGTGCTGACCGTGCTGGGAGCCTGGAGGGGAATCTCAAGTTGGTCGGATGAGCTATCTAGGCTCATCAGGGATCCAGCAGGTTTTATGCTCCAGCTCCCTCATGCCAGGCTGAAGGAGCTGCTTTTTGTGTGGAAAAATTGTGTTCCTAACTCAGAGGATTTGTTAATCCCTTTGTGCCACCACTGCTGAGGGTCCCAGAGTCTGAATACCTGTGAGCCACAGCTCTGTGTTTCCTCAGCCTGTGTTCAACCACCTCTCAGGACATCAGAGTTAATTCCTCCTGATTTTTTCATTCCTGCAGTAAATCAGGATTTTGATTTTTGAATGACTTTTGGGGACACTTACTGACTTTAGGGACAGGCAAGGCAATCATGTTTGGGGTTTTATGGGTTTTTATGGTTTTGTATTGGGGTTTTATGAACTTTTAAATGCTTGAACTCAGATTTTAGTGGTAAATAGGAGTTGATAGCTGGTGTGAGAGAGATGCAGACCTGAGCTTTACCAGGGCTCCACACCATCAGCTCTGGGCCAGATGGTCTTGCCTCTGAGAAATATATTAGAGCAATGTCAAGGAAGAGCACAGTTGAAATCCTCTGCCAAGACAGATTTCTCACTGCTGGAATATGTTTCTGTCTGATCCTCTATTTCTAGATGATTGAAAATAGTTCTGGAAGGGATTTTGCTGAGGCCACCTAGTCCATCCTTCTCCACAAGGCATGCTAAAGTACACTGAAACCCTTCCTGATGGATCTGTTAAGCTTGTTCTTAGAGCAGTGGAGATTGTCCAGCTGCCCTGGCTGGTTGTATTTGACTTTATTAAACTGTGTTTTTTAATATTGTGGCTTTGTCACTGTTCTGGGAACAGAAAAAAGGGATGCAGGTGGTTGATTATTGACCTCTTAGTGCCAAGGGCCAGAAAAGTGATGGTGATTCCTGGCAGGAGATGGAGAAGAATCACTCAATGCAATAATATTGAGTTTTTCTTTCTTTTCCACAGAGATCTTCCATGGAAGAGTTTAAATACCATTCTCCCATTGTTTTCTATGCAAAGACCTTCATTTAAACTTAGCAAATAATTGCTTTTTTTTTTCCTTAAACAACATTACCTAGTGGTTGTGTGTGTGGGCAGGGAGTATTTGTTTTTATTATAAAGCAATATAAATTTAACTCAGAGATCTGCTATTGAGGAAAAAGTGGATTCTCATCAGCTGCTGAGCTTTTTCAAGGCTCCAGGCTCAAATCTGCAAACTGTCAGCTCCAATTAAAGCCAATGGCTGGAGCTGTTTTTTCTCCCTCCTGGAAAGAACACAGTTCATCAAAAGCCAGAAGGAAATTTCATCATGAGCAATGAGCAATTATCTCATGGGATGTAATAAGAGAGATCCACGAGATGCCCAGTGTGAACTTTCACTTGTAATCACTTTTAATTCTCCACTGGGCACACGAGCACTGATCTCAGCAATTTGCAGCCTGAAGTTTTCCTGTGGAGTAGAAGCTGGTAGAGGGAACTTGTGCTTTTGTAGGGTTTGATTGATGTTGATGTAGAAATGTGAATTTTGAGCATCCCTGAGCTGGCAGGAGATATTCCACCTTTCTGTGTGGGGTGGGTTAACCCTGGCAGGCAGCTCCAGTGGGACAGGGAGCAGGACTGGAAAGGTGAAATTAAGGAATTCCTCAGGTGCAAGGATTGCTTGGGGAGGCAAAGAGACTCCAAACATTCCCCTTTTCTATTTTTCCCCCCAGTTTTTATTGCTGAGCACCTGTGGTCACTCAGGATGCTCCCTCCCAAATTCCTGTGCACCCCCAGCCTCAGTGGGAAAACCAGGAAAGGTTTGGATTGTTCAGCCCCAGCTGAACCCCCTGTGCTGTCAGCCCTGCTTGGGTCACAAAAGCAGAGCAGTGGAGGAAATGCAGGGAATCCCAGCCAAACCCAGTGCCCTGTGGTGTGCCACAGCTTCTGCTGGTGGCAGCCTGGGCCAGCTGCTTATTTGTGGTTTGTGCTGGTGTTTCCTAAAGGTGCTGTTTGCATTTCGGTGTTTCAAAGCAAATATTGACCATTGTGCAATCCAATTCATGGCTTAGTCCTGCAGTTAGCAGGGAGCTGATTCATGGAAAACACTGTGCTGTGTCTTTGCTCCTGGGTGATCACTGTCACTTTCTGTTTAATTAATTTTGTTACTCACTGCTGATAAAAAGCCCTTTTTGGTCCACAGCTCTCAGTGACAAAGCCAGTTTGGATTTGGTGCAGATCAGTGTTACGTTTTTGGAGCAGGTTCACTTTTCTGTGCCTGTTGTCATCACAGGGGGGTTGAAATTTGAGTTAAATTGAAGGTTCAAGGCCAGCTCAGTGCAGTTTTTGTGTCCACTGCAGCTTTTGGGTCCTGGCTTACTCACACACAATGAACCCAAAATTTAAAATGTGTAACTTCTCTCTAACTTCTTCCAGCTTTAGGTGGGAGATAATTTATTTAGATCATTTATTCTGAGGTTGATGTCCATTTTTTAGGAAACCAGAATGCTGGAATGACGAGTTTGCACAAAGCTTCTGAATATTAATAAATTTGCTGGTGCTTCCTTTAGACCTACATCCTTTAACAAGGTGAAGGAATAGATGGAAAAACAGAGTGAGAACCACTCAAATATTACTGAAAGAAACAACTCAGTGCCAGAACACAACCAGTGTAAAATAAAATGTAAAATTCAGTTTGGGCAAAACAGATCAATGGGCTGGCATTTGTAAAGGCCAAGTGTTGATTGCAGAGATAAAATGCTCGGTGGGGACTGAGCCTGGCTGGTTATTTTTAGCATTTCCTCCCTTGTGTTTCAGGATGTGCCTGTGCCTGCTCTCATGCTGGAATGACAAGATATTAATCCCTGAGCAAAGGCCTATTAATCACCTGCTTTATTCTGTTTATGTAATACAGTTAAATATACTCTGGGAGCATGTGAGGTTTGGGCCCTGGAAATGATTTCACCTCACTCAGGCTTTTCTAATTTTTTTTTTTTGATTGATTGGTTTCACCAGTGGCAGCTGCCCCATATCTGATTTTTTAATTTCATCTCAGGCTGATTGATCAGTAAAATGCCTTCATTTATCTGCTGTTGGTATTTAAGCCACAAAAGCAGCATCTGCTCCTCTCTGCCTCCCTCCCCTGTGCCAGTGATGCCATTTTGCACAATTTTCAACTAAACAAAATTCCTGACTGCACAGGGAGAAGGGAAGAAAAGTGTCATTGAGGCTTTGCAGGGGAATCTCCTGGAATTCCAGGCTGGTTTGGGTTGGAAGGGACATTAAAGCCCATCCTATTTCCAGTACCCCAGGTTGCTCCCAGCCCTGTCCAACCTGGTCTTGGACATTCCAGGGATGGGGCAGCCCCAGCTTCTCTGCTGCAAGACACTCTCCATGTGGTGGTGGGTCAAAAATATTGATTTTCTGTGTGTTTTGCTGGTTTTCTGCTCTGCTTTCATCTAATAGGAACTATATTTGTGTGAATTTCAGGTTTTTGGCGTGAATGGTAATAAACTTAGCAGCTGAAAGCCTTGAGCAGAGCTATTTGATCCTGGTTGTGTTACTAAGGAACACAAAAGAATTTATTTCTGGCTTGCAGGTAGGGAGCAATACTTGATGGTGCATTGAGCTGTGAAATTTGTGTCAGGAAAGAGGGAAAACCCTGCTGAGCCTTATTTCTGTAGGGAAATGCTCACAGGAGTAGTGGAGAAAGTGCTAAAAAACAGTTTCTAATTCAATATGAGCTGGCTTAATTCAGCCAGTACACCAAAATTATGTTGATGTTTTTGATGTGAGGATATGCAAAATTAAGTCTTGAAGCTTTACAGTGTGGTAGCTGATCAATTTACACTTCTAATGACTTGGTAAGACTTTATTTAATGGCACTGGAAGAGTCATAAGAGAATGAAAAGAGTAAGAAATGGACAGTGGTGTTATTTTCAAATATTCAGTGTAATGCTGGCTGATTTGGGGGCTGATCAGTTGGGGAAATTGGGAATTTTGGAGAAGTGTGTGATTTGAAGTTACCTGAGGAAGCATCTCCTGCATGGGCAAATCTCTCTAAAGTGGAGCAATTCACCTCAAGACAATTCAAACTGCAAAACATGTGTAAAGGGGAAAAAAAAAAAAAAAAAGCTGGTTTTTTTTACTTTTAAACACGTCCTCTGTTTACTATGCTGTTCAAATAATGTGATCACCAGGCACTGATTTTTGTCAGCTGCTTACAGCCCTGGGTTCTGTTTGCTGTGGGGCCACACCAGCAGCAACCTTTGCCTCCCACGAGGTGGAAATTGGGCTGAAATATTTGAATATTGGCAGAAAGTTACCACAATTATTGCAGCTTAAATATTGTGGGCTGAATGCTGGAGTATTTCCCTTTTTTCCAGTTAAGTTGTAGTGGGACTTCCTAAAACTGAGAGATCACATCTAGGCTGCTCTTTCCTGTGTCACAGCAGGCAAATCAGAATGTTAGATGAGGATTCAGAAATCTGGATTATTCCTTCATGCTTACTTGAAATTCCCATGGGAAACTGATGTTTTCTCTCTGAATTATTTCTGGCAGCCCTACCTGGAGTAATTACAGCCCAGGCAGCATCAAGGGAGGAGTATTTGCTTCAGTGAGTGAAACATCTCCACTTAGGAAGTCAATAATGCTGCTCTGGCAAGGCTCAGACCACGAGAACACTGTAATTCATCCCCTAAGGGTTTTGAACAGCTTTTTCCTCCTGTTCTGCATCTCCCCTGAGGAGGAGATGGGAGTGCAGGATGCACTTGGTGCCTTCTTGTGTGGAAAATGGAATATTCAGGTTAGGAAGGCATCCTCAGAGCAGCCAGCAAGGGGCTGCTGGTGCTTTTTGCAGCACTGACAGCCCCTTTGAAAGCATTCAGCATCACAGGTGTGCAGCTCCAGCAGCATCCAAAATTTGGGGGAAGGTGCACAGGGAAATGTGGGTTTGCCTTTGTGGGACACAAAGGATATCCTTTGATAATTCCTGCTCTCACAGAGACAGTGAGCACTGGTGCACCTCCAGCTCTGCAATGTTACATCCACCCCCACAAAAACAAATGAAAGAGTCCCCCAGGGAGACTTTTAGTGATGATGAGGAGGGAGGATGATGTGAAGCTCACAAGGGCTGTGCTGTCAGGATGCTCTGCTGGGTGCTTGTCAGGATGTGGCAGTGCCAGCCTGCTCCGCTCTCTTCAGGTGGGGAGGTTGGATTGAGCCCTTTTCTGACCCAGAGATGGGGCAACTGAGAGGTGTCTCTGAAAAAAATTTATTCAATTTTCACTTTCATGTAAAGGTTGAGACAATACAGATGTTATAATTCACTCATCATAATCAGGAATTAACTATTACATTTTAAGTGTTTCTTGGATTATCAGCTTTAGCCACACCATGATGTAAATGCCTTAAAGCTGATAATCTAAAATTACCCCTTGTGGGATAATACATCTTTCACAGTTCTGTTTCTCCAGAGTATTTAGTTTTATTTGCAAGGCCACCTTTTGAAACTTGTTTCTGGTTCCATTTCTCTCTCAGCAATGTCTGTCCTATTCCATGGCATTTCTAAGCCAATATTTCTTATCTCAAAGTTTAAATACAAATCCACACTATAAAAACCTTCTATCCAACTTAAAGAATTTTCTACAAATCCCTTTCCCAAAGGGAGGGATTATCCTCCTTCATGCTGTAGGGATTTATGTTTTATGGGTTTGTGGCACAGCCTGGAATGTTCTTTGATCAATAATTGCAGGAACTGGCATTGCCTTCCCTGGAATACTGAGAGCTCCAAACCCCTGGTGGTTCATTCATTCCTGGGGAGAGGAAGAAGGCTGGGAACTGACCCTGTATCCCCACCAGTACCCTGTGGAATTTGTTACTTTCTTCCCTAAGCATGGAATTCCCCTTCCCACTGTTAGCACCCACCCCCAGTTCCCTTGGATGAAGCAGGAAGAGGTGGTGGGGTGGTTCTTTTTAGGGACAAGGCCTGTAACAATAATTGAATTGTGCTTTATTTTGCATTGTTGGATGTTCCCATTTGTTTTCTCTGCTTGACTGGTTCATAGCAGCCTTTAAATAAAAGCAGTTCTGCCTCTTAGTTGAAGCAATAAATAGTCCATTTTATTAATCTCTGATCTGGAGGGAGAGGGAAAATCTCACTAGGTTCTAAAAAGATATTCTTTGATAATTCCTGCTCTCACAAAGACAGTGAGCACTGGTGCACCTCCAGCTCAGCAATGTTACATCCACCCCCACAAAAACAAATGAAAGAGTCCCCCAGGGAGACTTTTAGTGGTGATGAGAAGGGAGGATGATGTGGAGCTCACAAGGACAGCTGGCTTTGATGCTGCTCTGGTGTGCCAGGTGTTCGGATGTCGCAGCAGTGAGGACAGGGAGAGGCTGAAGCTGCAGAGATGCTGAGGCTGAGCAGAGATCAGGCTCACTCTGCACGTTGGAAATGTGGTTTTGCATCAGACCACTCCTCCACGCATTCAAAAGGGGATGTTTGGCTGGAGGATGGGTTTATTTTTAGGGTTTGGTGGTTTCAGATGTTTTTATTGGTGGGTGGCAGCGTTGACAGCACATCCCAGGGCCCAGAGCTGCTCCTGCTGCTGGGGCTGAGCACATCCCCTCAGCTGGACCCTCTGTGTCGTGGCACTGGAGGAGTTTTGCTTGTGCCATCTGCATTATTCATCCCTTGGCATCCTCTTGGGCCTTTGTTTCAATTTTTGAGAAAATCTGGGTGTTGTGGATAGCTCAGGAGGAAGAGAGAGACCCAGGGATGCCCAAGGATGCTAGAGGAGATTTTTCCTGGCTCTGCATATTGAAAGCCACATTCCTCTTCTCTGTCTTATGCTGGTGAAGAGAGAAACAAGGATTTGAGAATCTGCTTGATTTAAGAATCTGATTTAATTCAGAATTGAGGATGTGCTGCATCTGTGTGGTGTTCACCTCATTTACCCATTGTCATGGCAACAGTTGGGAAAGCTGTCCCTGTCTCACTGATCCCAGCACTAAATCTGCTGGGTTTATTGCAGGTGGAGCAACAGCCCTTCCCTGTTCCTGCTGTAGCTCGTGGATAAATAACAGGAAAAGACTGAAATTAATCTGACATTGGCCATGTTTTTGAAAAACTGCCCTTACTTGGGGAAAACAGGCAAACGTTTCTTTCAGGTTTGAAAACTTCCTGTATCCTCAAATCAAAACCAAAACTGACTTGAAGGGCAAGTGAAACTGAACAGTGCTGTATTAAGATGAGATGCATGTGAGGAGACTTCCTGAAAAATGGACTGAGATTCACTTTTATTGCTAAAATCCTGCTGCTGGTGTTTTCTTTGTCATTTATTTCAATTTTATTTACTGTGCTTGCTTGTTCCTGCTGCTGTTGTGTCTCTTTGCTTATTCTTGAGTTTGGAATCAAGGGCTGGTACTGGAATTTTGTACACTCCTTGCCCAGTTCTCTTCCCTCAGGCACAGCTCTCTGCAAGAAGTTTTTGGATATTGTTGCAGATGCTGATGAGCCTTGGAAGCCTGGTTAATTTTTACATCACTCCCATCAGTGCTAAAGCTGTGAGAATCTGGGAATAAAACAGATTTATCTCCTCAGCAGGTCAGGCTTTTTTCTGCAGGCAGATGATTCTGGGGTTGGAAATGTGATGTGTGGAGTGGCCCCCCCTAAACTCGTGTTTTATTTCCAGGTGTGCTGACCATGCTGCCGCTGATCCCGCCCGTCTCCGAGACCCCTCTGGAGGAGCAGTTTTAGGGTTTGCTCTGCAGATCCATGGACCTGGACCCCCATGCCAGCATGCAGGTGGGGATGAGGGTAGTCCGTGGAGTGGACTGGAAGTGGGGCAGCCAGGACAGCGGCGAGGGCAACGTGGGCACCGTGGTGGAGATCGGCCGCACGGGCAGCCCCACCACGCCCGACAAGACCGTGGTGGTGCAGTGGGATCAGGGCAACAGAACCAACTACCGCACGGGCTTCCAGGGGGCCTACGACCTGCTGCTCTATGACAACGCCCAGATAGGTGAGCACAGCAGGGCACAGCCCCTGGCACAGCCATTCCTGCCCCCTGGCACACCTGCCCGAGTGCCAGCCTGCGGAGCAATGCTGGGACTGATGGGCAGGGCGTTGCTGGTTCTGTCTGTGCAAAGGCTCTGCTGGAGCAGGGGCACAGCCACCTCCTGTCCCTGTCCCGTGTGCTGGGACAGCCTTTGGCACCACCTGGCCATGGCCCAGGCATTCCTGTTTCCCTCTGTGCAAAGGCTCTGCTGGAGCTGGGCATGGGCTAGGGCACAGCCACCTCCTGTCCCTGTCCCTTGTGCTGGAACAGCCTTTGGCACCACCTGGTTTCCCTCTGTGCAAAGGCTCTGCTGGAGCAGGGCATGGGCAAAGGCACAGCCACTGGCACAGCCATCTCCTGCCAGTGTCCCATGTGCTGGGACAGCCTTTGGCACCACCTGGCCATGGCCAGGGCATTCCTGTTTCTCACTCTGCAAAGGCTCTGCTGGAGCAGGGTCTGGGCAAGGGCACAGCCACCTCCTGTCCCTGTCCTGTGTGTTGGGACAGCCTTTGGCACCACCTGGCCATGGCCAGGGCATTCCTGTTTCTCACTCTGCAAAGGCTCTGCTGGAGCAGGGTCTGGGCAAGGGCACAGCCACCTCCTGTCCCTGTCCTGTGTGTTGGGACAGCCTTTGGCACCACCTGGCCATGGCCAGGGCATTCCTGTTTCTCACTCTGCAAAGGCTCTGCTGGAGCAGGGTCTGGGCAAGGACACAGCCACCTCCTGTCCTTGTCCTGTGTGCTGGGACAGCTTTTGGCACCACTTGGCCATGGCCAGGCTATTCCTGTTTCTCTGTGTGCAAAGGCTCTGCTGGAGCAGGGTCTGGGCAAGGGCACAGCCACCTCCTGTCCCTGTCCTGTGTGTTCTGTGTGCAAAGGCTCTGCTGGAAGGGTTTGGCATTCTGCAGTGCTGGAAGGGTGATTCTAAGATCTTGATTTCCCCTGGAATTTGTGTGGATCTCAAATGTCTTTTTGTTTAAGGGTGGTTCTAAGATCCTGATTTCCCCTGGAATTTGTATGAATCTCAAAAGATCCTTTTCTAGAAGGCTTTGGCATTCTGCAATGCTGCAAGGGTGATTCTAAGATCCTGATTTCCCCTGGAATTTGTGTGGATCTCAAAGATCCTTTTCTAGAAGGCTTTGGCATTCTGCAGTGCTGGAATGGTGGTTATGAAAACTTGGTTTCCCCTGGAATTTGTCTGGATCTGAAAGGTCCTTTTCTGGAAGGCTTTGGCATTCTGCAGTGCTGCAAGGGTGGTTCTAAAAACTTGATTTTCCCTGGAATTCCTGTGCATCTCCCATTCCCTTTCCCTCCCCCAGGTGTCCGTCACCCCAACATCATCTGTGACTGCTGCAAGAAGCACGGCATCCGAGGCATGAGGTGGAAATGCAAAATGTGCTTTGACTACGACCTGTGCACCCAGTGCTACATGAACAACAAGCACGACCTGTCCCACTCCTTCGAGCGCTACGAGACCGCTCATTCCCAGCCGTGAGTCCTCCCCACCCTCAGCACTTTTGGGGGGCTCAGTTCCATCCTGGGGCTCTGCAAAACCTGCTGTGTGCACCCCGGGGGTGTGCAGAATAACAGTAGAACCTAACTTGTACATGTCTGTGTGATTTGTAAAGAATTTCATGTAAATTTAGTGGGTGGTGCACGATGTTTTCTGGGTTTTATTTGGGGTTTTATGACAAAAAAGGTTTGTTCTATAGAATAATTCTGATTTATGGGGCTCAGTTCCATCCTGGGGCTCTGCAAAACCTGCTGTGTGCACCCCAGGGGTGTGCAGAATAACCCAGCAATAACTTAGAACCTTACTTGTACATATCTGTGTGATTTTTAAAGAATTTCATGTAAATTTATTGGGCGGTGCTCAATTTTTGCTGATTGGGTTGCACGATGTTTGTTCTGTAGAATAATTCTGATTTATGGGGCTCAGTTTCATCCTGGGGCTCTCCAAAACCTGCTGTGTGCACCCCAGGGGTTTGCAAAATAACCCAGCAATAATTTTCAACCTTACTTGTACAAGTCTGTAAAGAATTTCATGTAAATTTATCATGCAGTGCTCAATTTTTGCTGATTGGGTTTTAAAAGGTTTGTTCTATGGAATAATTCTGATTTATGGGGCTCAGTTCCTCCTGGAGCTCTCCAAAACCTGCTGTGTGCACCCCAGGGGTGAGCAAAATAACCTAGTAGAACCTAACTTGTACATGTGTGATTTATAGAAATTAATGTAAATATATTAGGCAGTGTTCAATTTTTGCTGATTGGGTTGCACGACCAAAAAGGTTTGTTCTATAGAATAATTCTGATTTATGGGGCTCAGTTCCATCCTGTGGCTCTCCAAAACCTGCTGTGTGCACCCCAGGGGTGTGCAAAATAACCCAGCAATAATTTGCAACCTTACTTGTACATATCTGTGTGATTTATAAAGAAATTCTTGTAAATATGTTGGGCGGTGCTCAATTTTTGCTGGGTTTTATTTTGGGTTTTATTTATTTTTTTAATGGGTTTTATTTTGGGTTTTATGACCAAAAAGTTTTGTTCTATAGAATAATTCTGATTTATGGGGCTCAGTTCCACCCTAGTGCTCTCCAAAAGAGAGATATCTGTGCAAAATAACCCAGTAGAACCTAACTTGTACATGTCTGGATAATTTATAAAGAATTTCATGTAAATATATCGGGCAATGCTCAAGTTTTGCTGATTGGCTTTTAAAAGGTTTTTTCTATAGCAGAATGCCAGGCTTGGTTAGGTTTTATGAAGCTGCTTGGGAAAAAAAAAAAAAGGCAGCAAACAGAAATCTGCAAATTGTTTTTCTAAAGTGACAAAAGGATGATTTCTGCTCTGGTTTTTCTCTTCCTCAGCTCCCCCACAATTCAAGAATTTCTCAGACAAGTTTTGCTATTTGCTGTTCTCAGGCCAGGGATCTTGCACTCCCAAATTGTTGATTTATTTTTGGGGTCTATTCACTGAAGAGCAGCACTTTCTCACCTACTCCTGCTCTGCACATTAATTTTTTTGGAGGTGTTTGCTGCACTGATGCCTGTGGAACAGCATCTGGAATTTTATGTTCCTCATGATTTGCCAAAACATGGGAAATCTGCTCTCCTGTCCTGAGGAAGAATTCAAAAATAGTCTCACTTTTATTTGCACCTCCTAAAGTGGGCATGAAGATGAATCATGTAATCCTCTTGCCTTCAGGAGAAAGAATAAGAAATCAGCTCTGCTTGGGATTGATTTTCTTTATTTTTTTCCTTTTTTTTTTCTTTTTTTTTTTTTTTTTTTTTTTTTTTTTGCCTGTCTTTGAAATATCACTGTGCCTTGAATCCATCTGTGGAATGCCAAGTGGAATTACTGTGGTGTGGGATTTGCAGCTGCTTTTCCTGCCATGTGGGAAGCTCTGCCTGGAGCTGATTTTGCCAAGGTGATGCCAGCCTTGGTTGAGCCAAAATTCCTGGCAGAGGAAGGATGTTCCTGGCCAGAGAATCTCCCCTCTGAGATTTGTATTTATCCACCAGATTAGGCTGTTTCTGGAGCTTTAATATGTTAAATTTCTGGAGTGTTAATACGAGAATCCAGCCAGATCCTACTGTGAAATGAGCTTCACAATTTGGTGTATCTATAAAAACACACATCTCTATAAAAATAGACATGAGGGGTTTTTTACTCTTTCTGTTAATACCAGAGTTATCTCCAAGTCAGTTACTCAGGGATGCCTGCTTGTGTCTTTTAGTTGAGCTTTAAGGTACATCATTTTACTCACTTTGAAATTAAAAATAAAAAAGGCACTGCTGCAGAGCAGCTGTTGGATTGAGCCCTTTTCTGACCCAGAGATGGGGCAACTGAGAGGTGTTTGCAAAACTTTTATTCCATTTTCAGTCTCATGTGAAGGTTGAGACAACACAGATGTTATAATTCACACCATCACAATCTGAAGTTAATTATTTCTTAATTACAATGCATTCTAAGTGCTTCTTGGCCTATCAGCTTGAGCCACACAGTTCTGTAAATGCCTTAAAGTTAATAATCTAAAATTACCCCTCGTGGAATAATACATCTTTCATAGTTCTATTTCTCCAAAGAATTTAGTTTTATTTGCAAGGCCACCTTTTGAAACTTGTTTCTGGTTCCATTTCTCTCTCAGCAATGTCTGTCCCATTCCATGGCATTTCTAAGTCAGCATTTCTTATCTCAAAATTTAAATACAAATCCACACTATAAAAACCTTCTATCCAACTTGAAGAATTTTCTACAAATCCCTTTCCCACAAGCAACCCCAATTTTCTGCCCTGTGCTGGGGTTTCCCAACCCTGCAGGTGGGAAATCCTTTGGGCAGCAGGGACCTGACCTTCCCCAGGAGCACCTGGGATGCTGTGTTTTGTAATTAAAAAATAGTCATCTTCTAATTGTAATGAATTATAACATCTGTATAATCTCACCCTTCTCATAAAACTAAAAGTTTTTAAAACTACCGTTTTAAATTTAAATTTTAAAATTACCCCATCTCTAAGTCAAAAAAAAAAAAAAGTAAAAAAATTCAAAATTCAAATATAAGTTAAAAAAAATTCTTGCCCCATGTGAGGGCCCCATCTTTGCTGTAATGCAAATGTGATTTATTGGTGCAGGGCTCTGGAGAGTGCTCTGGGTTTTTGAGGATGGAATGTCCTGGTGTGAAACAAAGGGCAGGGGTCACCTTTGAACAAACCATGGAGAGATTTCTGTGGAGTGAGGCAGCTCTGAGCTGTGCAGGCACTGCCTCAGGCACTGCAGCATCCTTTTCAAGAACAGAAATTTTCTGCCTATGACTCACTGGGACTATTGCTTAGATCACTCATCTCTCTTCTTTTCTTTTTTCTTCTTTTTTTTTTTTTTTTTTTCCTTCTAAATAAAGTAGAAGATAAAACCTTTGGCAGTTCCTTAGGGACAAAAAGAGAAAAACAGAGTATTTTCTTTTTTTTCCTTCTAAGTAAAGTAGAAGAGAAAACCTTTGGCACTTCCTTAAGGACAAGGAGAGAAAATCAGAGTATTTAAAAAGTCAGTGGTGAATCTGTGTGGATTTGGGTTTTTGCTTTTGAGCCTCCTTTAGATCCCAGGATTCTCCTTTCTCTGACAGGGAGTGGGAATCCTTTGGTCCTTCACAAATTCCTGCTGCTGCTGCCAGAGCCTGCCTGGCTGCTGAGCCATCCCAGTTTGCAGCAGGTCACTAATCCAGGATTTAGGGGGATTTAACCCCAGACAGGCCCTGCAGAGGGTTCCCAATCAGTTCTCCAAAGAGGCTTTGGAGACACCTTTACCTGAAGAGCTATTTCAGCTCTTAGAATGACCTGAGTTTGAACTTCAAGTGCTGATTTTTTTTAAATTTTGCTATTTGAGGTAATCTCTTCCTGACCTCCTAATTTGTTATTTTATATTGGTCTTGTTTAGTTTGGATTTTATGGCTCTTGTGGGAGAGGCTCTCATCCTTGGCTTAAAAGGATGGAACAGCTGAGTTTTACTGAAGAGCTTTTTTCAGAGCTGTTGTATCCATTTGCTGAATATGTGCTTAGTAATTGGAAGATAAATCAGTGTCTGTGAGCAGGGCAGCAAAGCAGAGCTCATCAAGTTTCTGTTAGGGCTGGAAAAGTCAGGCACATTCTGGTGACTTCTGCAAATAATCAAACTGAGACACAAAATATTAATGTTGTTCTATTCCCATGCAGCACCAACATTTTGCTTGGATCACCTGCTCAGGGCTGGGGCTGAGCTGAATTTCAGATGTGGAACAATTTACCCAGGCTATTTTCTAGCCTTCTCTCACCAATAAATCACAACCTCAGTAGTTTTTTTGCAAGCCCTGTTTTTTTTGGGTTTTTTTTCCTGGCAAACAATGGAGCTGGAGGAGCCAGCAAGCTGCACAGGGAAATGTTTTGTGTAATCAAGCACAAGAAATACAAATATTTTCTCCCATTGTGCTTTATCCTGTAGTCAAAACAGAAATTGCAGTTATTTTCATCTGTAATTCTTAAACCAGCTCTGGCTGGTGGAGTTACCAGCTGGAGTTGGAAATCAGATCCAGGAACAAGTGTGTGCTCTGATTTAGGTCTGTGCAGTGCAAACCCTTTAATAATCCAAATTCCCATCTGTGGCTCTGAGAGCTGAGCTAATCCAGCAGCTGAGTGACAACTGCTGGGTGTTTGATTTCTGGGCAATAAAGAGATGCAGGTTTATTTACATGGTAACCTCCTCAGCAGCTGGTATTTATTAACTATTTCTTTTAAACTGCAGTGGCAGTTTGAACTAAGAAATTTGAGTGAGGAATATTTGGAATCAGATTAATTTATTATTATTATTATTATTATTATTATTATTATTATTATTATTATTATTATTATTATTATTATTTATTGTTTTTTAAAATATGTTAATGAATGTATGGTTTTACTTTAGGGCAAAAACCACCATGATTTGCCAGATAAATTGCCTGTGCCTCCTTAAAAAACCCCAGCCATGAGCACCAAGGTGTGTTTTCATACTGGGGCTTCCCTGGTGTAATTTGGATTATCCTGTTTCATTTTTGGAACAGGGATTGTGTTTCAGTGACATATTTTATCTTTATCTTTTCTGGAATTACATGATCAAAACTTCAAGCAGGAGAAACCTTCACTGAACCAGCTTTAGCTGGGTTGTGAGCTAATAGTGAAGTTTGGAGGATGATAATAAGACATTTTTCACTCTGTGTGCTCAGTGGTGTTTCTGCATCTTCTCAGTGCAATATTCTGCCTTTAAATGCTCTGCATGAACATTTCTGAGTGAAAAACTGTCTGCAGGAACCTTTTTAGTTCCCATTTAGTAGCCTTGATCTGAAACCTTCCCTGCTTTTCAGAGCAGGATTTGATCCAAATTATTTTGGGGGTTACCAAAAACCCACAGCTTTTACTGATAAATTAATGTGTTTTAAGGATACAGCTGATTTTGTCAATAAATGTGCCTTGTCTGGGAAGGAAAGGATTGAAAAGGAAAAAATCTGGGTAGAGGCAGTTCCTGAAATAGATTTCTGTGATCCAAATGACTTTGGGGTTACCAAAAAAACACTGATAAATTCATGTGTTATAAGGATACAGCTTGTTTTGTCATGAACTGTGTCTTGTCAAGGAAGGAAAGGATTGAAAAGGAAAAAAATCTGGGTAGAGGCAGTTCCTGAAATAGGTTTCTGTGATCCTGATCCCTCTCCAGCTCCTTGTCTTAGTCTGGTTCCTGCTTGAGCAACCAGCAGCCATCTGTCACAAGTGCCTTCCTTTATCCTCTGCTGGAAGAGTTTCAGGAGGAGCTTTGCTGGGGGGATTAGAAAACCTGGAATTTCTTGCATTGAGGTCACTTTTGTCTGTAGTTCCTGCAAGATCTTCATGTTTTGGCTTTTCTGGAGGTGGATCTTTGTGTGTCCTGGCAGGGATGTGGGTTTGTGTCTCCCACAAGGGGAAAATCTGGTTTAGAGCTGTGCCTTTATGAAGGGATTAATGTGATATTTATGAGCTGCCACCTTGCAGGGTAACCATCCCTTCTGCTTCCCAGTCCCCTTAATTGTGTTTATTTCTTCAGATAAGAGCTTTCTGCAGCAGAAAAATCTTACCAAACACATCAGCCAAGCCTGGTGTGAAGGAGCTTTGGCTTGCTGCTGCAAATTTAAAGTAGTTTTTGTTTGAATTTCTCCAGATCAGTGGATTTGGATTTCCCATCCCTCTCTTTAAAGCAGCTGTTCCAGATGCTGCAGCAGAGATCTCAGGGATGTCAAAACCCAAATCAGCACCTCAGAGAAGCTTGAGCAGGCAGAACATCCCCAGGGAGTGGTTCTCCATGCTGGAGAGAGCCATAACTTCATTCTGTACATTTCTGGGCTCTGCAGTAATTTAATATCCTTGGAATTTGTGGGGCAGAAATGGCTGCAGACTTGTGCTGTCATAATTAAATTTGTTATTAAAGGCAGTACCACAGGGATTAAATTTTATCTCAGGGGTATTTTTGCATCACACTGGGTAACTTTGGTTGTTAGCCAATATTTGGAGCAAAACATTGAATTAGATTAAAACCTTGATAAGAATCTTTGGCTCAGGAGATGTGGTGCTTGCATCACTCTTTGGTGATGGGTGGTTTAAGGCAGGGTCAGAATTTTGGTGAGGCTGGGGAAGGAGGGCACTTCTGCTGGGTGGCCCCAGAATTTTAGCAGGACAGGAGATGGAGTTTCTTACAATTTCCTTCTTTGAGGAAACTCAGCTTTCTAAATGGATCAGCTTTGTTTTTTTGGTCTCCATCCACAAATTTCAGAGGAGGTGGCAGGTTAATGTGAGAGTGTTGAGCTGGGGAATGACTACTGTTACATGATGATCCAAAAAGGGAACTTCTGCTAAGAATAGAATGAGGGGTGGATATTTTGCTATTTAAACATCTTAAGCTCAGCTTGGTGCTTTATTTTACTATCAGTAAGAATCTTTGCATTGAATCCCATCCCTTGTGAGAGAAGGCTTTGGAAGAGAGAGTTACATTTTTATCATTTTGTCTCAGGGCTTGGCTCAGACATCTTTGATAAATTATTAGAAAAACATTGAACAAAATGCAGTGAAAACATCTAGGCTGTTTCAGAGGCTGTACCCAAATCCGTGCTGGTTTTATCAGTGCCTGATAGTGCAATAAAATGAATGTTGAGCAGTGGCTCTTTGTAGCTGAGCTTTTCCCTCCACTGTCATTATCTTCTTTCTTAACAATATCCAGCCTTGATGGTGCTTAAACCAGTCAAAATATCAACCCTCCAAATACAGAGCCTTCATTTTCCTCCTGATGAGCTCCAGCCTGGGTAATTAATGAATATTAATTATTAGTCATTATAAGAGCAAGGCATAAATAGTCCCTTCCTCTTTTGAAACACAGAGGGTTGTAAACCACAGGTGGCAGATCTGCTAACAGGTTAAGAAAAGTAAAAGACTTAAGCATTTGCTGGATAAGTAAACACTAAGTTCAAGCATAAGCTTTTCATCCTCCTGAGTCTCCACCTTTCCTCTGGAGGTATTAGATGGAAAAGAAATGCAGTGCTCTGAGGTCAGCCCTACCCCCAGGAAGCTTCCCCTCCCCTTGCCCTGAGCAGCAGCTGCTGAACTTGGGCTGCCCTGTCTGGGCTGGGACTTGCCAAGAGCCTGTCTGGCTGCAGGGGCATGGATTGGGGCACCTAGAAAAGGGATTGCACCCTGGCTGAGCAGCCAGGCAGGTCCCCGTGGATTTTTTGGTGACTGATGAGAAGGCTTTGTGGCAGCCTGGGGACAGCAGAGAGGCTGCTGTGACATTATGGGAATTGGGAGCTGCTTTAACAGGACATCAGACCCCCTGTTCACCATCACGTAGGTACCTTGCTGCTTTTCCCTGCAGCTGGGGGGTCTCTGCTGGGGCTGTGGGGTGCAGGGCAGGTCTGGGAGAGCCTGGGATGCTCCAGGCACAGCCCTGCTGCTCTGAACTGCTCTCATTCTCTGGATCAGATTCTCTGATTCTCTGAATCAGATTCAGATTCTCTGATTCTCTGATTCTGATTCTCTGATTCTCTGATTCAGATTCTCTGATTCTCTGATTTTCTGCTTGCAGAACTTGCTGAGCTCCAGGAATGCCACAGCCCTACTGGTCTGAGCTGCTCTGATTCTCTGAATCAGATTCAGATTCTCTGATTCTCTGATTTTCTGAATCAGATTCAGAGTCTCTGATTCAGATTCTCTGATTCTCAGCTTGCAGAACATGCTCAGCTCCATGAATGCCACAGGCCTGCTGCTCTGCACAGCTCTGATTCTCTGAATCTGATTCAGATTCTCTGATTCTCTGATTGCAGAACGTGCTGAGCTCCATGAATTCCACAGTCCTGCAGCTCTGATTCTCTGAATCTGATTCAGATTCTCTGATTCTCTGATTGCAGAACGTGCTGAGCTCCATGAATTCCACAGTCCTGCTGCTCTGATTCTCTGGATCAGATTCAGATTCTCTGATTGCAGAACGTGCTGAGCTCCATCAATGCCTCCCTGCAGGGTCCCCCCAGAAATGTTCCTCACCCTAAAGTCAAGGGTGATCCTCATGGGACAGCCCTCAGCTGGAGCAGAGCTTTGTCACTTCTGTAACAACAAATTCATTTGTTCCTCTGATTTTGTTTTTGCAGGGTCCTCGTGAGCCCTCGCCAGAATCTGACTCGCATCACGTTAAAAGGGACTTTCCAGGGGGCTAAAGTGGTCCGTGGGCCTGACTGGGAGTGGGGTAACCAGGATGGTAAGCTGCTTTTGGAAAGTCCTGTAGAACACCATTTGTTTTTTTAATATATATATAAAAATCAATAATTTAAATATTTAATATTTTAAAATTGTTTTATTTTATATATTTTAATTTTAATCTATGTTTTTATTTTATATTTTATTCCTATTTATAGATTTATCTATTTTAAAAATATGTAGCTAATTTTATATATATATATGTATATATATATAATAATTTTTTCTGTATGTAAAATATTTTTATTTTTGCAAATTGCTGGTTGAAAATCCACATGTTGAGCAGCAGCTTCTAGGGGGGTTGTTCAAGTGATGCAGGTGCCTGTTCTTTAGAGTAATTAAAATCTATTTTTTCCTTGTACTTGTTGTTCGTCACATATCTGTGACATAAACCATGTCCAGGGTGTGGGGAGGAAGTTTTGCTGCTCCTCTTCCATAGATGTGAAAACCACTGAGAACCATGCTGGAAGTTCTTGTATAAAATTGTAAATGCACACCACATTACAAGAAAAGAAAGACTCCCCTCTTCCTGAAAAAGCTTTAATTGATAGTGGAGAGTTTATCTGACTTTGTGCACAGTATCCATTTTCTTTTGGAGTTTTTGCAATGTCTTTATTTGGATACTTTCAAGAACAGTGAGGAGGAATTCTCTCAAAGGAGGGTTTCCCATGGTGCACTAATGAAAAATAACTGTGGTTACTGGAGGTTGGTTCCTGCTTTCTGTAGGAATTGAAACCTTCAGGCTGAGAATGCAATGGGACAAAAATGTTTTTTTTAAACTGCTTTAGGGGTGTAATTCCTGTCCCCAGGTCAGTGACAGCAGTTGCTGTGTGCTGCTCCAGGGCTGAGGGAGCTTTCCTCCCCATTTGTCCCAGATCCCTGCGCACACACTGTGATGTTTACAGCTCCTTTTTCCTCTGAAGAATTAAGTCAAAAGTTCAAAGGTTTCCAAAGTTGACTCTGCCGTTTATTGCAGCTCTGGGCTCGCTGGAGGATGTGGATGCTTGCAGGGTCAGAGGGTAAATCAGCTTATGCTCAATACAGCTTATCCACCCTCTGGAGATCACAGCAGCATTTACATGTCTGAGACTTGTGCTGCTGACAGTGCTGCTGACCTGAAAGCAGCTCCCTGGGCAGGAGCAGTGAGAGGAACCCTAAATCCAGCCCTCAGCTGCTCTCTGGTCTTGGTGGAGCTGCTCCATCCGCAGCCATGGTCTTGTCATGAGCAGAACTGCCAGCAAAGCCCAGCCTTTGCATTGTGCTGATGAATGAGGAGCTCAGCTCCTTCAGGCTGTTGGGTTTCAGGACTTTGCAGACAGCCACAAGTTCCTCAGTGAGACAGATCTTGGTGTCCTTGTCTGGGGAAGTGTTGGGACTTGCCCAGACTGGGAATCTGCAAACCCTGATTGCCTTCACTGTGTTGTCTCTTGGATCAGAGCACGTCCCAGTGCCCAGCCAGAATCACCTCCCCACATCCATCCTCTTCTTCTGGATTCCTCAAGCTCCTTGCTTGAAGAAAACCAAGTTTCTTTGATGTTCCTCCCCCAGATGGGGTTGGGGAGAGATTTAAAGATCCTGGGTGGATCTTGCAGCACATGGATGGTGTTGGGGAGAGATTGAAAGATCCTGGGTGGATCTTGAACCCTTGGATCCTGGATCTTGCAGCACATGGATGGTGTTGGGGAGAGATTGAAAGATCCTGGGTGGATCTTTAGCACTTGGATCCTGGATCTTGCAGCACTGCTGAGTATTTTTGTTGCCACAGTGTGGTGCCATGACACCACGTGTGTATTCCCCAACTAGGCCATGCTCCTGCACACCAGGAATCCTCCACAGAATCATTCCAAAATTGAACGGCTCACTGGGTTTCAGCAACTTTAACGCAGAGATTCCCTCCTAATCACTCCAAATGAGTTGTCTCATGATCCAATTTTCCTGATTTGCACTTCTTTTCCCCTCAGGGGGTGAGGGTAAGACCGGCCGCGTGGTCGATATCCGCGGCTGGGACGTGGAGACCGGCCGCAGCGTCGCCAGCGTCACCTGGGCAGATGGCACCACCAACGTCTACAGGGTGGGCCACAAGGGAAAAGTGGACCTCAAATGTACTGTGGAGGCTTCTGGGGGCTTCTACTACAAGGAGCACCTCCCAAAATTAGGTGGGTGAAGTCTTTGTTGAGAAGTTGTGATTCACACGGCCGTTGGCGCTGAAGCCATTTTTTGTTTGGAAGACACAAAACCACCTCCTGGTTTTCTAAAGTTCCCACATAATGAGCATTATTTGAGAGAATTTGGTTTGTGTGTGAACATACTACTTGATCTCAGAGCGGTTCATGAAATAGTTTGGACTTTTAGTGTTAAAATCATCGGAATACCCACAGTTCTATCCCAAGGAATACAACCTCTGCTGGAAATGCAGGAAATTTCCACTCTGCTGCAGAGAACCCAACTTTTCTCACTTTTGTTACATTTGTCAATCCAAAGCTTTTCACTCTTCAGGCAAGCTGTTGTTCGCTGTGCTTTTAGAGTGCAAACACTCTCCTGGTGGAGCCAAAAGTGGGAACGTGACCAAAGGGAGATTTTGGAGAATGGAACAGCCAAAAATTATAAAAAATTATGGGAAAAGAGGATGTCTGTACTGGCAACTTGCTGCAATCCCCCTTTCCTCTTAAATCCAAGGAAACTCCTTGTGCTTTTGGATTTGAAGCTTTTTTTCCACCCAGTGCAGTAATTTAGCTGTGGGGCTGTTTTTCTTTTAATGAGATGCAGGGACATCTTTGGCTCCCCTGAAGGAAAACAGAGGGGTCTGTTCTGGTGTTTGCAGCAACAAAATCAGGGTTTTTATCAGACAAAACTTTTCAGGAAAACTTTTACCAGTCCTTCTCAAACTTTTCTCTCCCTGGGCACCTTGGCAAGAGCATGAGGGGAGGGAAAGGTTGGATGAGGAGATTAATTCCAGGGGTATGGATGCATGGGATGGGTGGGAGGGTAAGGAACTCCTCAGAGTGAATTCTGTGCCTGCCTGTGGGGGGGAAGAACTAATTTTGGGTGCTGTGTGGGCATGTCTGAACAGCAGTTGTGGGTGAGTGGATTGCTAAGAACAGCTCCTGGTGTCTGCCAAGGCCTGAGAGGCATTCCCTGCTCTGCAGAGGCACAACATGGCTCTTGTTAGAGCTGCTTATGGATTATTAATATAAAATTTGAAATTGTAAAATATAATTTTAATATAATGTAATTATTAATATAATTAGAGATAAATCCTGCTGATTTCTCTGCTGTCCTATAGAGTGTATAGAGCATGAAAAGGGATTTGCACCATTCTGCCCCAAATTAGTGTTAATTTTCAGCCCTTGTAAGGAAGCTATTGAGGCACTCAGGGTGTGTGACTGCACCCTGCATGCCTGTGGGTGCTGTCCTTGTTGTCCCCAGGGAAACCAGCTGAGCTGCAGAGGAAGGAGAGCACTGACAGGCATCCCTTCCAGCACGGGGACAAGGTGAAGTGCCTGCTGGACATCGACATCCTGCGGGAGATGCAGGAGGGCCACGGGGGCTGGAATCCCAAAATGGCTGAGGTAAGTCCTTGGATTCTCCCTGGGTACAATTCCAGCCTCTGCCTCCTTCTGCACTGCTCAGGAAGTTACTAGAACATCTTTGTGTGACCTTAGAGTTGAAGTGAATCACAAATGCAGATTTTTTTAGTGATAACTCTGACTCCAGCGTCCTATTTTTGGGCTCTGTTGGATGAGAATGGCCTTGTAGATATTTACAGGAATTTAGGACTTGAAAATGTTGGGATTAACAGGAAAATGCAGAATTTAGGATTGGGAAATGACGGAATTAAAGGGAAAATCCAGAAATTCGGACTGGGAAATCTGGGATTAACAGGAAAATACGGAATTAAAGATTCACAGGAATTTAGGACTTGGAAATGCTTGGATTAATAGGAAAATCCAGAATTTAGGACTCACAGGAATTTAGGACTTGGAAATGCTGGGATTAACAGGAAAATCCAGAATTTAGGAGTAGGAAATGATGGAATTAAAGGGAAAATCCAGAGTTTAGGACTGGGAAATGCTGGGCTTAGTAAGAAGCTACAGAACGTAGATTTGGGAGCAGTGTGGATGGGAAATGCTGGGTGGTTTAGCCTTAGACACCTTCTTTCCCCACTATTAAACAAGGTGATTTATCGAGGGGCTTTCCCCTCTTTTATTTTGTGCCCAAAGTTCATTGGGCAGACAGGGACCGTGCACAGGATCACGGACAGAGGGGACGTGAGGGTCCAGTTCAACCCTGAGACCCGCTGGACTTTCCACCCTGGAGCCCTGACCAAGGTAGGTGCTGGGAATGCTGCAGGGAGGTCACTGATCCTGCTGGGTTAGGGCTCAGTGTGTCCCCAGAGGTGCTGAAGGGACACCCTGCTCTTCTAAACACAATTGTCCTGTTTTTTGAACTTTTGCAAAGTCCTGAAGGTAAACTGCATTTCTTAATTTCAGCTTCCAGTCCCTCATCCTTCTGCAGCTGCCTTGCCCTTGTGATGAACCTTTTCCCCACATAATTTCCCTTTGATTTTTTTTTTGTTCTTCCTTGTTTTGTGTCTTCGTCTTGTTCTTTTTTGCAGCTTTGTTTCACTTCTCTTTGATTTCTTCTGAAACTTTAATCCAGCCCTTCTAATTTTGTGGCTGTATTTCTAAAGCTCGCAGCTCTGGCCTTCCCCAGAGGTTTGAGGACTTTGAGAAGTGGATAATTAGAGATAATTAGGTGTAGAAGAAGCTGCTGGAAGACCACAAAATTCTGACCTGAGCAAGGTCACAGTGCTAAAAACTCCCAACACCAGTGGAAAATGCAGTGTCAGACTGTTTTGCACAAAATCAGTCTGCTCTGAAAAGTGTGTTTTGACACTGCTCCCTTCCTAGCTCAGTGAGCAGAGGGAGCATCTGGCAAATTCCCAGCACAGATAAACCCTGCTTTCCCTTTTCTGTTTAAAATAACAAACATTTAACTTCCTTATTAGACTGAATTAAAATCTCCAGTGCCTAGCCAGGTGTAGCGAGGAGATGGACCAAGAAAACTTCCATGCTTTATCTGGTATTAATAACAAACCATTTGGAGCAAAAGAAGTTAGGAAACTGCCTGTTCCAAATTATTTCCCTACTTAAATGTGTACATGGCTTAAAAAAGAATTAGGCTGTATTTATTTTCTTGGTAGCTGCATTTATGTTTTGCCATGCTGTTTTTTGACTCAGTGGGTGTCTTGTTTGTTGGGATTTTGGGACTGGGGTGGTGCGGGCTGATCACTATTAATTTTTTGTCTCTGTCTGTGTGTGGCTTCATCCCCCAAAAGCTTATGACTTTCTTTTTCTTGTAGCTCAACACCTTTTGGGTTGGTGATGTGGTCCGGGTGATAGATGATATGGAAACAGTGAAGCGGTTCCAACCTGGTCATGGGGAGTGGACAGATGAGATGGCACCTGTGAGTGCGCGCCAGTTCCAGTTCCAGGACAGTCCAGTAACCTCCTGAGCTCCCCCAAGCCCTCAGCACTTAGACATGGGCTTGTACCCCCCCAGAATTCCTGCTGGGAAGTCCCTGCCCAGCCCCTGCTGCTGGTGGCTCTCGGTGACGCCGTCGTGCCTGCGGCACCCAAACGGGACAAGGGGGAATCCAGCAAAAAAGGATTTGGCTGCCACCAACTCATGGGAGAGGTTTCCATCATCAAATTCCTCTTATGCCCTCCCTGACTCTCTGCAATGAGGCAGGGAGGTGGAAAAATCAGCCCAGCATGGCTAAAAAGTGGGATGCAGGTTCCTCCAGGAGCAGTTAAAGCCCAGAGGAAACTGTCCCCAGTCCCAGCTTGATCAGGTCTTGTCAGCACCTTCCTCCCCAGCCTTTCCCAGTGTGGCTGGGAAAACCCTTCCATGGCAAACCAGTGAGAGAGAAACTGGTGAGAACCCTCTGGTGTCCTCGAAGTGGGAGCTGTCTGTGAGTGTGTCATTGTCCAGTGCTTCTTTTCACACAGCAGGAGCTGCAGCTTTACGAAAAAATAAACCCCAAAAAAAAAAAAAAAAAAAAAAACCAAAAAAACCCTGGCTTTGGGTCTGGGAACTTGTGGTGGAGAAAAAAAAAAAAATCGGGTTTTTTTTTTCCTTCCAGACCCTGGGGCACATTGGGAAGGTGATCAAGGTCTATGGGGATGGAGATCTGCGAGTGTCAGTGGGGGGACAGTCCTGGACCTTCAACCCTGCCTGCCTGACAGCCTACCAGAGGGAGGAGGAGGCCAACCTGATGACCACAGAGAGTGCCAAGGAGTCCAAAAGTGAGGGACAAACCTGCTCCTCCCAGGGCTGGGAGATCTTTGGTCCAGCTCTTTGGGTGGTGGCAAAATCCAGGTGTTCTTCCCTGGATGGAGAACTGAAGTTTGGCTGTGCTTTGCTGGGCAAACAAAGCTGGGCCTTAGGAAAATGTAGGATTTAGTACTTGGAAATACTGTAATTAATGGGGAAATACAGGATTTGTGGCTGGGAAATGCTGGGATTAATGGAGAAATGTAGGATTTAGGATTTGGAAATGATGGGATTACTAGGAAAATGCAGAATTCAGGACTCACTGGAATTTAGGAATGGGAAATGCTGGGATGAACAGGAAAATGCAGGATTTAGGACTTGGAAATGATGGGATTGACAGGAAAATGCAGAATTTAGGACTCACTGGAATTTAGGACTGGGAAATGCTGGGATTAATGGGGAAGTGCAGGATTTAGGACTGCGAAATGCTGAGATTAATGGGAAAATGCAGAATTTAGGACTTGGAGATGCTGGGATTAATGGGAAAATACAGAATAAAACCCAGCTGTGCCTTACTGGGTAAGCAAAACTGGTTTTGACAGGAAAATAAAGATTTTAGGACTTGGAAATGCTGGGCTTAACGGGAAAATACAGAATTTAGGGCTCAGAATTGCTAAGCACAGTTCTGCCCTAGGTTCAGTATTTGCCTCATTCCTGTTGTGTCTCAGTTCCCTGTTCCATCCTGTTTCCTGTACAAGGACACTGATTCTTGTGAAATATTCCCAGGTCTATGCATGGAACTGTTGTGAAATCCACAATTGTTTTGCCTAATCTGCCCTGAAATCGAGTTTGGGACCACACGGTGCATGGAGGGGATTTTTTTTGTGCTTTGCACATCTGCTCCAGAAATTTTTTTTGTGGCCTGACCATCTTTATTTCCTCTGAGTGTCAGAATCATGTGGGAGGGAGCACAGACTTGCCAGGATTTTTTTTTTGTTTGTTTTCCTGATTCAGATGGATGTGGAGCTGTTTGCTCAAGTCAGACTTGAGGCAGAACTTGCAAAATTTTTTTGACTTTGCACTGCTGGAGAGCTGTGACACCTGTGTCCCCTCAAACACTGAGAGATGTGGGGTGACAGGTGCATTTCTGTCTCTTTTTCAGGTACTTTGGTGACTGTCCTGGAGAAGCTGCTGTCCCAGAGGACAGAGTCAGAGCATGCAGGGTGCCTGGTCATTTGTGCAGCCCTCAACAACGCAGCTAAAATCCGGGAGCTCCTCCAGAAATACCCAGACAAGGCAAGTTTGGAAGACAAAAATGTTATTTTTCCTTTGTTTCTGCTCTTTAAAACATCATCATAAAATTCTGTAGTCAAGCAGGGAAGAGAATGTGAGGAAAACAATAGATGTGTCAGGCTTGGTGGTATCTCCTAACAGCTGGAATATTTATTTTGCTGCAATTTCTGCAAGGATTGCAGTTGCTGCAAGGATTAAATTCACAAGTTAAATGTGCATATTTTATGCCTCTATTTTGTGGCAGTAAATCTGAACTAAAATCCTTACGGCACCTTTCCCAAGCTGGCTTTTCCCAAATTTCCTGTGTGGCCACTGCAGCTGTAGAATGGGAGAGAGAGGGGTTTATCTATAGGAAAACAGGAGCAGAAATCAGAAAATTTGCTGGAAAAGAAAGGCAGGGCTTGTGTCTGGCTGTGCCTGTCCTTAGAGGACCTTGTAAAATCACATTGTTGGAATCAGGAGGGAGAAAAGCTGCCCAGATCTGTGCAGTGTCTTATCTCATGTCTGACTGGAGCAGGGAGCTGGGCTGGACAATTCCTGTGCTTGCAGAGTGCCAAACTGTCAGGATCACATCTCCTGAAACCTCCTGCAGGGAGGGGCTCAGGGTTTAGATACAGGGCAAAAAAAAAAAAAGAAAAAAAACCACCAAAGTTTCAGTAGTGTGTCCTTGGAAACCATGAGTAACAAAAAGGTTTTGTTGGGGGTGTGGTTGTGGGGCTGTGACCCAGGATCAGCTCTGAAGAAGTTGATTTAGTGGTTGTCTGGTATTTATTATACTTCATTATTTATAAACTTAAATCTAAGTTTATAAATAAACTTCTGGGGGTGGGAAGGAGACACAAATACTTGCAATTCTCAGATTGATCCCAAATAGGAAAGTCTCAAGAGTAAGGAATCCATGATACGATCAGTTATTTTTATTAGACTTCTATTTCTACTCTAATATATATATATAAATAAATTAGCTGTTTCTGTTAGAGACTTACAGAGAGATCAGGCTGGATTTGAGGCTGACTTATAGCAAGTTGGAATTGCTTGGCAGGGTTTTTCCAGCTTATCAGCACTGTCTGCCTGGTGTCAATGGAAGAACAGCAGTGACCTCTAATTCCTCTTTGCCCAAAGGACTCACCCATCATTTTGAGCCTGTCCAGGGAAGTGCTGCCTCTCCTGTGCTCTGACTGCTGCAGGGATAAAACCTTCATTATTAACTTGTTCTCCTTGCCAATCTGCTGAGGTTTTGTGCCTCTTTCTCCTCTCCTTAGCCTCCACTGCTTTCAGAAGCTGGCTTTGCCTTTTTTTTTTTTACCTCTTGTGCCTTTAACTCTCCAAAACTCTCACTGCAGCACTTGAGCCCTGAGATGTCCCCTGCAGCCACTGCACCCACTGAAGTACCTGCAGCAGCACAGCACAGCAGGGACCTGGCACCTCCAGAGCCTTATGCAAAGCTGATTTGATTTCCTCACACATTTTCCCTTGGGAAGGGAATTGTTGGCAGAGGTATCAAGGAGCGTCGTGCTCTCAGGCACTGAGTGATTTGGCAGCAGGGCTTTGCAATTACAGAGCTCCATCTCTGTTCTCTCACTTCTCCCCTCTTGACTAAACATGCTGCCCCCTTCCCCTTCCAGAATGTTCTGGGACAAGCTCAGCTGGGAGCTGCTGGCCAGCAGAGGAGCCAGCAGGGCACGGACCCCGTGGGATTTCTGGGCTGTTCCCACCCTGCTCCAGGCACAGAACGAGCTCATCCCTGATTTTCTGTGTCTCTGCCCTTCCCAAAGGTGGATGCCAAGAACCAGGGCAGGACTGCCCTGCAGATTGCCTCTTACCAGGGGCACCTGGAGGTGGTGAAGGCTCTGCTGCAGGCACATGCCAACGTCGACCTGCGTGACGACGAGGGGGACACGGCGCTGCACTACGCAGCCTTTGGGTAGGACACCTCCCCTCCTGCTGGCCCTGATGGAAATAATAGTAATAATCCCAACCCTAACAACAAAAAAAACCCCAAACAAAACAACAAAAAAAAACCCCAACCAGACCAAAACAAAACAAAACAAAAACACCCCAGTTTTTTTAACACTGAGAGGAAGCGGGGTGGGGCTGAGAGGATACAAAACCTGATTTCTGTTGCTTTGCAAAGAATTGATTGGAATTACTCAAACCTTTTTTTTTTCCCTTGCTTTAAACCAGAAACCAAGCTGAAGTTGCCCGTGTGCTGCTGGCCAAGGGGGCCAGTGCAGACCTGCTGAACAATGCCAAGTGCACAGCCCTGTACGTCGCTGTCAGCCAAGGCTTCACCGAGGTGGTGAGAGCCCTCTGTGAGCTCAACTGTGATGTCAACCTCCCAGTAAGTTTGGCATTACTGCAGGCATTTGGGCCAGGGAGGTGTTGGAGGATTTTTTGGGGGTTTTTTTTGAGGTGGGGAGGTGCTTCTTTTTGAGAAAAGTTTGATTTACAGCCTCGAGGGAAGCTTAGATGAATGTAAAAATACAATACACAGACATTAAGCAGAACAAACATAAACTTATGTTTCTGTAGTTATAAGTAAAAATATATCAAGAAGCTGTATTGATAAAACAGTGAAAAGTTTATAAAGTAAAAGTGTAGTTACATAAAATAAGCTAAGAATTTAGAAGTTATGATAGAAACATTTATACAGACATGAGACAGAAACCCATTAGATAAAAGTATCCACAGTGCAACAAAATTAAGTAATGGTAATAAGTTATAAAAACAAAATAAACCTTGTAACAACTATCTATTAGCTTAAAAAATTATAAATTATCTTATAACAAAGAACTTGTGACTACTCTTAAGCTATAGCCAACTGCTTACTCCTTTAAAATTTCACAATCTCTGAGACTAATGTTTATCTAAACAATAAATTGTTCTTAGCCCAAAAATAGTCCCATCCCTTCATTCTTAACAACAATAATAATACTTCTTTATGTCTTACACCATCTGTGGCTTTGTAGAATTCAAATCTGTCCTCTGAAGAGGCACTGGGAAATATTCCTGAATTTCAGTACCCTGAAATTCCAGCTTTGAGTCTGCCCCTTCTTCATCACATCAGCATTTTCTGCTCTGCTCAGGCTTCCAGGGAGAGCTGAGCTGCTGTTCCTGTGTGTTGTGGCCACACTCCTGTTCCCAAAACCAAGATTTTTAACATTTTTAAGGCCAGGCAGTGATGGTGACTTGGACCCAGCCCGTTTTTAGGGTTTATTGTGTGCTGGTGGGGCTGTTCTGTGCTGGGTCATCCCTCAGAGCTGCTCAGGAGTTCCAGCAGCTCCCAGGGGGTTTCCTTGGGCTTTCTGAGGTTGGTAACCTGGGTTTGCTTTGGTCTCCATGTGTAGGATTCCCGGGGAGACACCCCCCTGCATTATGCTATCACCATGGACTACAAAGTCGTGATTGAGATTCTCACTGAAGTTCCCAACATCGATTTCACTGTCCAGAACTGTCAAGGCTTCAACCTGCTCCACTATTCTGCCCTGAAAGGCAACAAGCTGTAAGTCACCTTTCTTTTTTTCCCCATTTTTACGCCTTTAGCAGGTGTTAATTTGTGCTGGCTGTGTGAGGAGGTGGCAAATGTGGTTCTGGGTAGTTGGTTAAACATTTCTGGGGTTTGGATAAGCTCCTTCAGGCCTTCACAGGAAACTCCTGCCTGCTTTCCCCATCTCATCTTTCTCATGCTTCCCTAGGCTGGGAATCTCACTGTTTCTGGACAGTCTCAGATATTTGGGTCTTAGAAAGCCTGGGAGCCTCTGGAACTCTTCCAAAGATAAATCTCCTCATTATTTTCAAAGCAATGTGGCTTTTCCCTACTTTATTAAAGATAACGGAGGGCTTTTGTTGTATTCTTGTAATTCTGTGTGTTTGAGGGACTGCTCTTCATTGCTGGTGTCAGCACACCTGGTAAAACATGGACATGAATAACTCCTGACAGGAGAGGCAGAGATTCATTCTTCCATCATTAATAACCTCTCCAACTCTGCAGAGCCATAAAAAAGATTCTGGCCAGGGCTCGACAGCTGGTGGACTCCAAAAAGGAAGATGGATTCACTGCCCTGCACCTTGCTGCTCTCAACAACCACTTGGAAGTGGCTGAAATTCTTATCAGAGAGGTAAGAAATAACTCAAAACCAACATCAAGGAAAAGTTTTTCAAACACCTCTCAGCTGGCCCATCCCTGGGTCAGGAAATGTATTATTGTCTGACAAATTGGTGCTTCTGTGAGGAGCAGATAACTCAGCTAAACTCAACAAAGGTGGAGTGGGATTTGGGAGCTGCCAGGCCCCACACTCTGAGCTCTGCAGCCAAGCTCAGCAGCCCCATCTCCCCGTGCTGCAGTTCCTGCTTTTCCAGGGTCCCACAAGGAGTAATTTAGATGATTGACTGTAAAGCATCTTCAACATGGTATAACAAAAACTGACAAACCAAAAAACACTTACAGTGTATTGTAATTAGGAAATAGTTAACTCCTGATTGTGATGAGTGAATTATAATGTCTGTATTGTCTCACCCTTCTCATGAGACTGAAAATAGAACAAAAGTTTTTCAGACACCTCTCAGCTGGCCCATCTCTGGGTCAGAACAGGGTGTTATTGTCTTAAAAATCAGTGTGAGGAGCAGACACCTTGGCTAAACTCAACAAAGGTGGAGTGGGATTTGGGAGCTGCCAGGCCCCACACTCTGAGCTCTGCAGCCAAGCTCAGCACTCAGAGCTCATCCCCCGTGCTGCAATTCCTGTTTTTCCAGGCTCCCACGAGGGGTGATTTTACTTTATTGACTTCAAAGCATCTACAGCATGGTATAACTAAAACTGATAAGCCAAGAAACACTTACAGTGTATTGTAATTAGGAAATAGTTAACTCCTGATTGTGATGGTGTGAATTATAACATCTGTATTGTCTCACCCTTCACACGAGACTGAAAATGGAATAAAAGTTTTTAAAACACCATCTCTGGGTCAGGAAACGGGTATTGTCTGACAAATCGGTGCTTCTGTGAGGAGCAGATAGCTAAACTCAGCAAAGGTGGAGTGGGATTTGGGAGCTGCCAGGCCCCACACTCTGAGCTCTGCAGCCAAGCTCAGCACTCAGAGCTCATCCCCCGTGCTGCAATTCCTGCTTTTGCAGGGTCGCTGTGACGTGAACGTGAAGAACAGCAGGAAGCAGAGCCCGCTGCACCTGGCAGTGATCCAGGGCCACGTGGGCATGCTGCAGCTGCTGGTGAGCCAGGGCAGCGATGTCAATGCTGAGGATGAGGATGGTGACACCGCCATGCACATCGCCCTGGAGCGCCAGCAGCTCATGGCCCTGGCCCTGGAGAAGAGGGACGGGGACATGGGAGCCACCCTCCTGGCCAAGGTGAGCAGAGTACCAGAACGTGGGGGTTTAGGGATTTTTGTGGGTAAAACACCACAGAATGTGGTGGTTTAGTGATTTTTGTGTGATTTTAGTGTATTATAGATATATGTATATATATGTAATCTATGTTATATATATTTATTATATTATATATAATACATATTATATATTATATAATATATATTATAGATATATGTATATATATGTAATATATATTTTTTAATATATGTATACTGTTGTTAGATTAGATTAGATTAGATTGTACTATATGTTATATGTTATTATATAACATTGTCATTATAATACATTATACAATAATATATTACATATATTACATATTATATATTATATTATATGTTATTACATTATAGGTTATATTATATGTTAATGATTTTAATGTTTATTATTAAATTTCATATTATTTATTTTATTTTTCTTCTTTTATTTATTATTGTTGTTATTATGATTTAATTATATTTTATTATTTTCTTATTTACCATTATGAATTTATTATTATTATTATTATTATTATTATTATTATTATTATTATTATTATTATTATTTACTGTTATGCTTGAAATTATTAGGATAAGTGCAACCACCCATTCCCCTTTTTTAGCACTGCTCCTTCATCCTGCTCCTTACCAAACCCCCAGGAGATGATGGCTCAGGTGCAGGGCCAAAGTCCTGGAAGTCCTCAGGAGGGATCTGTGCCTGTCCCTCCCAGCATTATTGACAGTGACACCATCTCTAAGTGCTGTAAATTCCTTCCCATCTAATTTTACTTGCCCTGCCTGACCCACTCTGGCTGGTTAAGTCAGTGGAATATGTGACTTGACTTTGAATTATTTGGGATCATGCACATCAGAGTTTGGCTCTTGAAATAGCTGTCACCCTGCAGCAGCTGCTCAGCAGCTCTGTGGGGCCTCCAGCTTCTTCCTTTCAGAGAAATTAATGCCCACTTCTCTGATTTGTAGGGATAATCACCAGGTAGGGTCACTCTGAGGCACTCCTGGCCCTGCAGTGTAACATTTGAACCCATTATTTACAAAAAGAATCTTTGTGTGCTTTCAAAAAGTTGCACTTCCAAGTTTTAAGTACAAGGTTTAAGACTTTATTTAGATTTTGATGCAGATTAGAAGCTTGGGAGTATATTTCAGTGTGTTTTTCTCAATTTCTTTTAGCTGCAGGCTTCTGGCTTGCTGGGAAATGTGGAGCTGAACGTTGGGACTGCCATTGCCTGCTACTTAGCACAAGAAGGAGCAGATATTAATTATGCAAATCATCGGGGAAAGTCTCCTTTGGACCTCATCACAGATGGAAGAATTGTCCAGATTGTCAAAGACTTCTCACAGAAATTCAGGTGAGCCTCGGGAAACCCTTGGAAATCAGAGATTCCCCCAGCCCTGGTGTCTCTGCAACTGCTGCAGGAGGGATGGAGAATCTCTGAGACCCTCTAGAGCTGCTCCAGGAGGGATGGAGAATCCCTGAGACCCTCTAGAGCTGCTCATGGGGGGATGGAGAATCCCTGAGACCCTCTAGAGCTGCTCATGGGGGGATGGAGAATCCCTGAGACCCTCAGGATGTCACCCTGAGCGTGTCCTGTTTGTTCTGGAGTGTGGAGGGCTGAAGTGAGGCTGTGTGCTGAGTTTGGAAGGGTTGGGAAAAGCAGATTAATGAGGCTCTTTGCAAACCCTTGGCAATCTGAGGAGCCTCTGAGGCCACTGACAACAACTTTGCAGAGCAGTCCTGGGTTCTGTTTTACTTCCATTTGATCCTCACTCGCAGATATTTAAAAAGAGTACTGCAAAAGTGGGCACCAAAACCCCCAGGACTTATTCCAGGGCTAGATAAACACTTGTTTTGAAGCTGATAAGAGAAATACCTGAGAAAATGCCAGAGGGAGAGTATGGCAAGTCAAAGCTGGCTTTATCTGGGACTCTGAGCAGCATTTGTTTGGATTTGGGCTTTGCAAACACGAAAGCAGAGTTCTGTTTGATCTGGGGCACAGAGTCTGTGCTGTTCCTGATGGAGGAGGAACCCCCAGCAGTGCAAAAGGTGAAAAGTGTCTCTTTAACACCTTCCCCAGGAATTCTGCCAGTGGAATATGTGTTGGACTGAGGTTTTTTGCTTAAAAATGTAATTTCTGTCAGGCTGACATTCCTCATTACTATTATTATTATTATTATTATTATTATTATTATTATTATTATTAATTTTTTTATTATTATTGTCCCATTATTATTATTATTATCTGCTTTCAGCAGATGATTGTGCTGTTATTTTACTGTTACCTCCAAAACAGCAGTTTCAACTTGTGTAAATGGATATAAATTAGAGATCCCTGCTCTTTTCCTTTCTTTTTTGGGCAGAACCATTGAGGATCCCAGCTGAGCTTGTCCCAGCAGGGCAGGGAAGGTTCTCAGGTTTATCTGCCTGAGCCTGTGCTGCCCTGTGGGGTAACCCAGGGATAACCTGTGGGAAATGGATTTGTAGAAAATTCTTAAAACTTAACAGAAATTTCACATAGTATGTGTGTAAATATCTGTGTGTAAATCTTGAGGTAAGAAATGATGATTTAGAAATGTTCTAGAATAGGACAGACATTGTTGAGAGAGAAACTGAATTAGAAACAAGTTTTAAAGAATAACTTAAAAAAAAGATTTCCTACTTTAGAGAAAATGTATGTAAATTTTGAGGTTAGAAATGTTGATTTAGAAACGTTATAGAATAGGACAGACATTGTTGAGAGAGAAACTGAATTAGAAACAAGTTTTAAAGAATAACTTTAAAAAAAGATTTCCTACTTTAGAGAAAATGTATGTAAATTTTGAGGTAAGAAATTATGATTTAGAAATGTTATAGAACAGGACAGACATTGTTGAGAGAGAAACTGAATTAGAAACAAGTTTTAAAGGATAACTTTACAAAAAAAAAAGATTTCATACTTCAGAGAAATAGAACGGAAGATGAAATAAAAATATTAAAACACCTTTCAGTTACCTCATCTCTGAGTCAGAAAAAGGCTCAGTCTGACATTACCCACTGCTGAAGGAGCTTGTGGCTCTCATTTCTGACATCTGCAGGGATCAGCAGGTTTCTTCTGAGAGCTCAACCATCACCTGCAGCCTTCGCCGTGTGCACACCACGCCCAACACCATGACCAACCTCAGTGTCTCCAGCGTGGCAGTGCCCACAGAGTGCCTGGTCTGCTCAGAGCTGGCCTTGCTCATCCATTTCTTCCCATGCCAGCACAGTATTGTGTGTGAAGGTGAGTCCACACTGATTTTTTATTTTTTTTTTCTCCCCCATTTTTTTTTTTCCTCATGGTTTTCTTCCCAGCCTCTCTCTTTGCCCTGTCAGAAATCCAGCCCTGCTCACACACAGAGCTTTTGTGCTGTTTGTGTCCTGAAGCAACCCCAGCATGATTTCAGCATCTCAGACAGCCAAAGTTATCTCTGAAAAACACAAAATGTTCTGCCCACCTGCTGCTTGGGACTCCAGGCAGCTTTGTTGGGCCTGGGTAATTCAGAGGGAAAGCCAGTTCTGGCTGTCAGTGCTTTACCCCCCAGAAACCTCCTGAGAAGGATTTCCCTCTCCTCTGGCTCTCCTAACTCTTCATTCTTTGGGATTTCAGCTGATTTAAGGGCAGCCTGCTCAGACTTGCCAGCAAGTTCATCTCACAAGGCACAGAGTGAGTGAGCACAGGGAGTTTGCTCACAACTCTGTGCCAGAGCTTCATCCTCTTCCCCCAGAGCTTCATCCTCTTCCCCCAGAGCTGCAGCAGCTCCAGGGGCTCAGAGCAAGGAGGATTTAAAGTGATGTGTTTGCTGCTGACCTGGGAAAGATTAAATAAAAGAGTAGGGCACAGCTCAGAAAGCAGGTGGTGACCTCATTCCATGCAGGAGCAATCCCTCAATCACCCAGGGAGGCTCAGGTTGTTCAAATCTGATCTTCTTGAGTCTGTTGTGGGTTTAATTGTCATCTCTCCTTGTGGCAGAATGCTCCAGGAGGATGAAGAAGTGCATCAAATGTCAAGTGACAATAACCAAAAAGCTGAAACAAGGTATGTCCTGGCTGTCCTGCTGCTCAGGGCTGTGGGGAGGGTCCTGCACAGGCTTAGCTTGAGGGGCATCAGTGATTTTCAGTCAAATAAGAGTTCATTTATTTTGGCTTTTTGTGTATGTGTGTGCCTGTTGCATTATCCACCTTCAGAGAGGAAAAAAAAGTGGATTTTAATAGATTTTCTCAGGTGTCTAAGCCAAGCTCAAGCTGCATAGGACGGACATTTAAGGGAGCTTTACTGGGCCTGGCTTATTTTGTATATTGAAAGCAGTCAGGTTTCACATGGGGTGATTTAACAGTGAAAATTCATGAGGGAGGGAAAATTACACCTTGTGCAAGCCTTGCTCCTCCCCTGACTGAGAAATCAGTGTCTGTGCAGGGCTGGCATGACCCAGCTATGCAGAAATCTCAGAGCTGGAGTATTTCAATAAAGGTTTTCAGCCCACATTTCTCTCCTGTCCACGTTTCTCAGGAGGAGCTGTGATGTCAGCAGGGCAGCAGCAGGGTTTGCTTTTGCCATGGGGTTGATGCAAGTTGCCACTGAGATCACTCTCGGAGCATGTGAGGATTTAATTGCATGTCCTGCATGTGACTGAGCATTGTGGGCTTTTTTTGGAGTCAGCCTTGTGACTTGATGCCTGGAAAAAAAGCAGGAATCAGTCCCATGGCACTGGACAGGCACAGCTGGCAGAGCCAGAGCTCCTCTCTGCAACTCCATCCTGCCAAAAATACCACTTTAGACCTGACACTGGACGACAGCAGCATTTGTCTTTGCTGCAGACTGGCAGCAAAATAATGATGGGAATTCCAAAGAGGGCATTTGCAGGCAGATTTCCAGTGGTGGAGGAGCATCAATGTCTGAAATACCAGCAGGATTTCCCTGGCAGTGATGTCTTCAGTGCTTGTCTGTGACAAGCTCCCTGTCCCCAAGGACTGGGTTTGAAATCACTTCTTGCACCACTGATGTGCAGCTAATTCCAGAATTAGGAATGGGACATCTGTAGTGAAGTAAATCAGTAAATGACAGTGTAAATCAGTGATTCAGGAGCAGAAAATGAGCAGTGGGAGCTGCACTGAGAATATTTACCCAAACTCCCATTGTCCAGGATTTGGGATTCTTTCATTTCAGAGTCAACCAAATGACTCTTATTTATGTAAAACTCTTCATTTATGGAAATGAAAACTGTAAAACTCAACACAGGTGTTCAGATGGTTTCTTCTGGTTTGACCATGTGTGTCCTGAAAGACACACACAATTTCTCTGACATTTCTTGGGCAGAAATTGGAGTCCCAGGTGTGACCAGGAGGCTGAGAGAACACAGTAAGGATCCCTGTAAGGATTCCCAGATTAGTGGGGCAGAATATCACAACAAACTTTGAATATTTTCACTTGAAGTGAGCAGCATATTCCAGAGCACCAAGGCAGGAATTTCAGACAGGATTTTAAAAAAACCCCAAACCATACCAAACAAACACAAAGCACTGAGTGAGTAAAAAAAAAAAAACCATCACCCCAAGGATTTTTATTTGATCCCTGGCTGAGTGCAGAGAGTGCAGTGTGAGTGGGATGCTGCTGCTGGGAGGGGCAGAAGGAGGAGTTAATGAGTTAATTAAGGCTGATCTCTGCCCACAGACAGCACGGAGGTGGAGTGCAGCCCCAGCTCGGAGTGCACGGAGCAGAGGAAGCTGATGGAGGAGCTGCAGAGCCGCTACCGGCAGATGGAGGAGAGGATCACCTGCCCCATCTGCATCGACGACCAGATCAAGCTGGTGTTCCAGTGCGGGCACGGCTCGTGCCCAGACTGCAGCACGGCGCTGACCGTGTGCCCCATCTGCCGCCAGGCCATCCGCGAGAGGATCCACATCTTCGTCTGAGGGTGCTCCTCCACCCCCATCTGCCTCCAGGACATCCAGGACAGGATCCACAGCTTCGTCTGAGGGTGCTCCTCCACCCCCATCTGCCTCCAGGACATCCAGGACAGGATCCACAGCTTCCTCTGAGGGTGCTCCTCCACCCCCATCTGCCTGCAGGCCATCCAGGAGAGGATCCACATCTTGGCTGAGGATGCTCCTCCTCCCTGTGCCCCATCTGCCCACAGAGGATCCACATCTTCGTCTGAGGGTGCTCCTCCACCCCCATCTGCCTCCAGGACATCCAGGACAGGATCCACAGCTTCCTCTGAGGGTGCTCCTCCACCCCCATCTGCCTCCAGGACATCCAGGACAGGATCCACAGCTTCCTCTGAGGGTGCTCCTCCACCCCCATCTGCCTCCAGGACATCCAGGACAGGATCCACAGCTTCCTCTGAGGGTGCTCCTCCACCCCCATCTGCCTGCAGGCCATCCAGGAGAGGATCCACATCTTGGCTGAGGATGCTCCTCCTCCCTGTGCCCCATCTGCCCACAGAGGATCCACAGCTTCGTCTGAGGGTGCTCCTCCACCCCCATCTGCCTCCAGGCCATCCAGGAGAGGATCCACATCTTCCTCTGAGGATGCTGCTCCTCCCCTGCCCTCACTGAGTCCCATCTGCCCGGGAGTGGATCTACATCTTCCTGTGAGGATGCTCCTCCCTGGCCCTGACCCCATCTGCTGCCAGGCCATCCAGAAGAGGATCCATATCTTCGAGGATCCACATCTTCATCTGAGGATGCTGCTCCACCCCCATCTGCCTCCAGGCCATCCAGGAGAGGATCCATGCTGCTCCTCCCTGTGCCCCATCTGCCCGGGGGAGGATCCACGTCTTGGCTGAGGATGCTGCTCCTCCCCAGCCCCAGCCCTGCTGTGCTTCCTCCCTCCGCAGGGGTTTGGCTCCCTGGGAAAAGGAGGGAAGCACAGGAGGGATGTGCCAGGGGAGGAGGAAGAGGAGGAGGAGGAGGAGTCCCCTCTGGGGTGTCCCAGGGAAGGGACAGCCCCTCCCTCACCTGTGCTGCTCATCCACCACCACCACTGGACTGACCATGCTTCAGAGCTGGGCTGGGCAGATCCTGGGGTGTTCCAGAGCTGAACAGATCCTGGAATGTTCCAGAGCTGAACAGATCCTGGGGTGTTCCAGAGATGAACAGATCCTGGAATGTTTCAGAGATTAACAGATCCTGGGGTGTTACAGACCAGCACTGAACAGATTCTGGAATGTTCCAGAGCTGAACAGATCCTGGGGTGTTCCAGAGATGAACAGATCCTGGAATGTTCCAGAGATGAACAGATCCTGGAATGTTTCAGAGATTAACAGATCCTGGGGTGTTACAGAGCAGAACTGAACAGATTCTGGAATGTTCCAGAGATTAACAGATCCTGGGGTGTTACAGAGCAGAACTGAACAGATTCTGGAATGTTCCAGAGCTGAACAGATCCTGGGGTGTTACAGAGCAGAACTGAACAGATTCTGGAATGTTCCAGATCTGAACAGATCCTGGAATGTTCCGGAGCTGAGCAGATCCTGGGGTGTTCCAGAGCTGAGCAGATCCTGGAATGTTCCAGAGCTGAGCAGATCCTGGAATGTTCCGGAGCTGAGCAGATCCTGGAATGTTCCAGAGCTGAGCAGATCCTGGGGTGTTCCAGAGCTGAGCAGATCCTGGAATGTTCCGGAGCTGAGCAGGTCCTGGGGTGTTCCAGAGCTGAGCAGATCCTGGGGTGTTCAAGAGATGAACAGATCCTGGAATGTTCCAGAGCTGGGCTGAGCAGATCCTGGGGTGTTCCAGAGGCATCCAGGAGAGCTCCCAGCTCCCGAGGAGGTCCAGGACCAGCTGTCCCAGGTGCCAGGGACAGCCAGGGACAGGGAGGGATGTCCCCAAACCCCTGTGCACCCCTGGGGCTCAGCAGCCCAGCTGGATGTCAGGAGTCCTAAAGACAGAGCGTGTGCCTTAGAGAAAAAGTAGTGAACACTGATTGGAGAAAATCTGTTAAAACAAATATTTCTGACCTCTAAGTGACACTCTTCTTCTTCTTCTTCTTTTTCTTCTTCTTCCATATTTTATTTTATTTTTTTGGCAGAGCCGTGTGTTCAGAGACTCCTGAGCTTTCTATCCATAATGCCAAAGGCAGGTGTTAAATACTCCAATCAAAGTGTAAAGAAAATAAATAGTAATAATTAAGATACGAGGGGGAGGAGGAAAAAAAAAACAAAACAAAAGGGATTTCATTTTTGTTTCTTTGTTTTGCAGCAAAACTTAATAAAAATATATATTTTCCTGAGCATTAAAAATGAATGTACAAACAGTAGCTGTATTGTTTTCCAGCTGAGTGGAGAATTATTACCACTCAGTCATCCTGTAAAGTAAATTTTGGTGGAAGTGTGGCTGTTTGTCTGGGGTCTGGTGATACAGTGGTGCCCAAACCTCCTGTTTGTTACATATTGGAAGCAATATTTAAACAAACAAAGCAAAACAAAAATTCCAGTGTTCCTCTGCTCCCTTTGTTCCTTAGCAAAGAGGTGGCAGATCTTTCCAAGCAATGTGGAACTGTGTGGAGTGTGTGGTGGTGATGGGAATATTGATTATTTATAACCCTGTGGTTTATTCAGAAAGTTATTTCACCAGTTCTTGACTTCTAGAGATAATATTTATCCAGATATTCACTTGAGTTTGTTACAGTTTCAATAGATTTTTTTTTTTTTAAATCTGTGAAAGTGGATCAGATTTAACTCCTAAATTATTTATTTGGCTCCTGCTTAACACCCAAATAACCTGAAGCTGAACTTCAGAATCAGCTTTGGTGTAAAAATCAGAGGTGCAGATTCTCATTATTTCCCAGAAATCCAAGCTGATGGGAATCCCTTTGGAATAATCCAGAAATTTCCCCAAAATCTTTGCTGGGGCAGCAAAACAAAAGTGCTCAAAAGTCCAAATCTGAGCCAACTTTATCCTGTGTAATCTGCTTTTATTAACCCCTTTTTAGGGCAAGGGAATAATTTTGCAGACTATTTATTACCCCCAGACTATTAATTTTATCCATATTATTATCATTCATATTATACATATTGGTAGAAAATTCAGATTGGTAGAAAAGAGGGAGATTTTTTTGTTTTTCTTGCAAAGCAGAGTCAGGTAAAAAACCCATCTCTCCTTTATGGTCCCACTAATCTGTGCTGCTCCCAGGATTTTAGGAGGATAGAACCACCCACAAATTGATTATTAATATTAAATTAATTATAATATTAATATATAATTAATACATATTACAATATAAATATTATATATTTCTATTAATCATTATATTAACTGTATAATATAATGTAATATATTATAACATAATATAATATAATATTATATTATATTATATTATATTATATTATATTATATTATATATTAAATTATAATATTGAAGTAATGCAATTTAATATAAATTAATTATATTAAATTAATTATAATATTAAAATCATATCACATTAATTATAATATTAAAAACAGGTTATTAATACATCCCACCAGACATCAGGGACAAAAACATCCCCAGCCAGAGGAGCAGTTCTCAGTTCACTGTGGATTCATTTTATTTTTGCCTTTTTCCCTCATTTCACCCCCAAATTTCTGCTCTCAGCTCAGGATGCAGAGCTGAGCCCCAGCCTGGGTCAGGCCAGTGCAGCATTTCTGTGAGCAGCAGCTCCAAGTGACACTTCAACAAAATATTCCTTCTCCTGTGCCAGCTGGAGCTGTTTGCAGCTCATTTGTTTTTCATCAGAGCCTGGATTTTTCTAGGAACATCAGCAGCTGCTGATCACGAGGGGCTGCGGGCTAAAAAATGGGAAAATTCTCCTCAGGCCCCAAACATTCCTGTTTTCCCTCTTCCAGCACACAAATCCTTTTTTTTTTTAGCCCATGACCCACAGAAAAAAACCCCAATTTTTCAGTGCCATTCCCACAGGAATGTTGGGTTGTTGGTTTTATTTTTGGTTTTTTCTCCCCAAGTTGGGAGCGGAAGGGTGAAATCTGGAAGTGCCCAGGAGGGAAAATCCCATTCCCTGCAGGTGAAATCCTCATCCTGCTGCCTTGAGCCATCAGATTTTGGGTCCTTCTCCTTTCCTCAGCTCCGTGCAGAATTCCCAGATCACCACAGGGTGTTTAATTCCAGTGCTGAATTAATAGAGATTCCCTGAATAAACAAATTTCATGAGAGGTGAGGTTCCTTTGGCACAGCCAGAGATCCCCACTCCCAGCACTGATGGTTTTTTTTTCTCTGTAGCATCTCTTAGCACAGATTTACAGGTTCAAAACTTACAGGTTTTGCTGTAAGATTTGTTGTCATAAATTGCTTTTTGTGTTATTTTTGGGCACTGGGACGAAGCAGTGCCAGTGTCCTGAGAAACGGAGCAGAGTTACTGGAAATTGTGCTGAAAAATAACATTTCATGGAGGCTGAGCAAAGGAAAGGAGAGAAACGCTAAGGATAATCCATAGAGGTGAAAAAAAATCCTTATTTTTGAGCTGAAGGCTGCCCTGGGGAAGGGAGCCATGTGTTGTGTGTTTAAACCAAATATTTCAACAGCAGAGTGAAGAGAGCAAAGCTGAGCTGATGGAAGGAGGGGAGTGCATCCTGCTGTGCAAATAATCCCCTGCTCCGTGTCCTCCACAGCCTCTCCTTGCCCTTTTTTGGGTTTTTTCCACCATTCCCTCCCTGCTGAGAGCAGCTCAGAGCTGGGATGTGCATCCCTGGGTGCTGGAAAATCCCTGCAGAGCTCCCTGGAGGGGAGGATGAGGATGGATGCAGGGGGGAAGAAGCAGAGTCTGTGCCTGCCCAGCTCTGGATCCACTCACGTCAGGAATTCCAGAGCTCTTGAGGCACAAAGGAATGTTCCAGAGCCAGGATGACAGATCCTGCCCGATCCAACCCAAATATCTGCCCTGCAGAACCTCTCCTGCCTAGGGAGGGCTGGGGGACATCCCCAGCAGTGCCACCGAGGGTTCCGTGCCCTGCTGGCTCCGAGGAGCAGGGATTTCATCAGCCAGGCTCCATCTGGAGGGCTGGATCCTCTCCTCAGCTGACTCCCTTTGCCCTAAAACCCGAGGTTTGTCTTGGCCTCGGTGCTCTGCTGGTTTCTCAGCAAATATTTGGCTGGAGCTTGAATCATTTTGAAAGCTCTCTGCGGCCAGGGTGTGCTGAATTTCTGTCTAGATGGGCACAGTGAGGAGAGAGAAAGCAAAGTGCTTTCCAAGAAACCCTGCTCTCCCTTCTGATCCTCCCAGGGATAACCTGACAGGGGAGCAGGATCCCAAAAATGTCCCAGAGGTGGTGCCAAGGTTCCCATTCAGCACAGGATAAAGCAGGTCATGTGCAGCACGGTCTCTTCCCATTCAGAACGGTTCCGTGACTCATGGAAAAAGGGTTTTCCTGGCTGTGCTCACCCTTTGTGGCTGCATGGAGAAGCATTCAGGAACAGTGAGGTCCTAAAAACGCACTTAGCTGAAGCTCTGTGCTCTCACTCAGCCGTGCTGAGATGGATTTCACAAAAACTTCGACATGATGAAGGGAATTCTTGCTCCCCTCAGGCTGTGCTTGTGTGAGTCCCCAGTCCCTGCTTAAAAATTGGGTTCTTCTGCTCCTCTTCACAAAAATGAGAGCCACAAAAATGAGTGAGTGACACAAAAATGAGTGAGTGACACCAAAATGAGGCACTGAGTGGGTGCTTGGAGGGTTTCAGGTCCTGATTCCACGTGGACCTTGAGCAAATCTCACCTGCCCAGGGCTGGGTCTGAGCCTGTCCAAGGTGCAGGACAAAGCCCTGCCCTAGGTCAGGATTAAACTGCCCTGGGTCAGGATTAAACTGCCCTAAATCAGGATTAAACTGCCCTAAATCAGGATTAAACTGTCCTAAATCAGGATTAAACTGCCCTAGGTCAGGATTAAACTGCCTTAGGTCAGGATTAAGCTGCCCCCAGCTGCTCCAGCAGGAGGAGAGGAGGGTGTGCAGTGCACGAACTACAATCTCCCTCCAGCCCTGCTGAGTCCTCCTGGCCCTGGGAGAGGCCCTCGAAGCTGTTCCGTGGCTGAAACTCAATGTTCTTCCAGCTCTGGGTTTGATAACATTTTCCTTTGGAGCCAGTGCTGCCTTAGTGGAGAAGAGCCCTTGGCTGGAGCTCTGGAGCCCCATTCCCAGGCAGGTTTTCCCCTCAGGACTCCCCTCTCCATCAGCATTTTTCTGTTCTCTGCAGGTTCTAAAAGAAACTGAGAATTCGAGCACTGGAGGCATAGCTCAGCTGAGTTCTCCCTTGGTGCTGTCATTGCAGCTGAAACATCAACAGGGCTGAATTTGCATCTCTCTGGAGCTCCAAATGCAGGATTTTCCCGGAGCCGTGCACAGGCACATTCCTTCTGCTGCTGGGCGAGGAGGAACCATCCCTAGAAAGCAGCTGAGGGCACCAATTCCACAGGAGGAGAGCTCTGCACCCTGGCTTTCTGCTCTTCCTCCTCTCCCAGCTTCCCTCTGTGATTCCATCCATCCTGTTACTCCCTCTCCTGTCCTTTTCCTGGGGTCTGAACCGCTGCTGCACTTGGTGCTGGTTTGTCCTGGTGAGAATTGAGCAGGGAAATGTTCATGGAATTGGGCACCCAGACCACTGGCCTTATTTCTCCTGAGCTCTTTGAAAGCTCCAGGCCAGTTTGAGGCTGCAAATGGATGAAACTAAGAAAACACTGCAGGCTTGATTATGAACTGGGGTGGAAAAAATTCCTATTAAAGCATTTTTCATTATTAAAATTGCAAGGCTTTTCTGACATCTTTCGAATGCCTCAGATGCCCCCAGGGAATTTTTACAGGACCTTCCCCCTGCCTGGCATTTGCTGCTGGAACTGGGAGCCTGCAGAATTCCTTTTCCTCGGAGAGGGCAGAACTGGGGTTGAGTTCAGCCCACCTCAGGATGAGACAGAAAAGTGCAGCTGTCCCTAAAAACCTGAGAATTTCTGAGTGAGCTTTTTCAGCTGAAAATCTGAGAATTTCTGAGTGAGCTTTTTAGGCTGAGAATCTGAGAATTTCTGAGTGAGCTTTTTAGGCTGTCTCTGAAATCCTGAGAATTTCTGAGTGAGCTTTTTCAGTTGTCTCGGAAAATCTGAGAATTTCCGAGTGAGCTTTTCAAAAAGCCCCGAATGGATTCGTGTCTGGAGATGCCTCAAAGAAGCTCCCAGGCAAACCCCTCCAAGCCTCTTGGGGACCCAAACCCAGCGTGACACAAAAATCCCCCAAGCACACCAGAAACTGCAGCTCCCCAGCCGAGTTTGCTGGAAGAGGAGCTGCTGGTTTTACTTTTGGGGGATTTTATCAGCTCCCTGAGCAGTTTCCCAAGCAGAGAGCCCAGCCTGCTCTCCCAGCATCTCATTTTTCACCCTGGGACAGCCCGTGACAAATGACTGGAGCATCCCCAGTGACACATTCCAAGGGGCTGATGTTGGTTCTGGATTCCTCTTGCTGCCCTCTCCCCTGGTTTTTTATTTTGAGTTTTTGTTTGGTTTTTTTTTTCATTACATGAAGCTGACAACTGCAGATTTGCCCTGTGTTGCTCACACAGTTAAAAGAAGAGTTCATGTCCACCCCAGCTTGTTTCACTTTGCTGCTGCTCCTCGGCCAGCCCAAATTTCAGCTGCAGTAACACGATCCCACTTGGCAGAGCCTGAGAGAATCTTTGGCACATTGGAAAGAGGCTTAATGTAAAGTCTGCTCTTTTTTTCTTCTCTCTCTTTTTTTTTTTTTTTTAAATCTCTTTTTTTTAGTGTTTTTTTTTTTTAGGGCTTTTTGAAACTGCCCTGGTTGTGCACAGCTCTGGCAGCAGCTGCAGGGCTGCTCACAAACGCTCCAAATGTGAGCTCAAAGATCACAAATGCGTTCTGTGCAGGGAATGTCTTGAGTGCCTGTCCCAAAAAAATCCTCCAGAAACCCCTCCAGGACGACATGGATCGGGCAGAACAACTTTCTGCAGGCAGGAGGAGAAGCTCCCTGTCCCTGGAGCAGAAGAAGAGCAGTGGCTGGAGGACCACGCTGGGGTTTTTGTGTCTGTTCCCTGTGCTGGCTGTGCTGGCAGTTGTGGAATATCCAGCTGGAATTCAGGAAATTCAGGTGAGGAGAAGGGATCTGAGCCTCCTGAGGGGAGTGGGGTGTCCAAGAGAGGTGCAGGTATGCTCTGCTTAGAGGCTGGGATCTAAATATCTAAATAAATGTCTAAATGGATAGATAAATACCTAATCCAAATGGAGAAATAGATCTAATGGGTCACAATAGATCTAAATAGATAAGAAGATCTATACAGACCTAATAGATCTAAATAGATAAATACCTAAATAGATAAATGTCTAAATATCTAATCTAAATAGATAAATCTATCTAACAGGTCTGCAGATAAATAGGTCTAAATAGATAAATAGATCTGTAGACAAACAGATCTAAACAGACCTGAATAGATCCAAATAGATCAAAATAGATCCAAATAGATAAATATCTAAATGGATAAATGTCTGAATATCTAACCTAAATGGAGAAACAGATCTCAATAGATCTAGAGACAAATAGATCTAAGCAGGTAAGTATCTAAACAGATAAATGTCTTAATGTCTAAATAGATAAATAGATCTGAATAGATCTGTGGACAGATAGCTCTCAATAGATAAATATCTAACTAGATGAATGTCTAAATATCTAATCTAAATATGTAAATAGATCTCAATGGATCTATAGACAAATAGATCTAAATAGATCTGAATAAGCATCTAAACAGATGAATGTCTAAATGTCTAAATAGATAAATTAATCTCAATATCTCTATAGACAAATAGATCTAAATAGGTCTAAATAGATAAATATCTAACTAGATAAAAGTCTACATATCTAACTAGATAAATATCTAATCTGAATAGATAAATAGATCTGAATGGATCTGTGGACAGATAGATCTCAATATATAAATATCTAACTAGATAAAGTCTAAATATCTAATCTGAATAGATCAATAGATCTCAATGGATCTATAGCAAATAGATTTAAATAGATAAATATCTAAATAGATAAATCCCTCAATTGCTCATCTAAACAGATAAATAGATATAAATAAATCTGTAAATAACTCTAAATAGAACAGTGGATGTATAGATTAAAAATATCTGAACAGATGAGCATCTGTAAGGGCAGCAGGAGGAGTTCAGGCTGCTGGAGCCCCTTTGTGCCCAGGGTCCCAGAGGATAATTTGCTGCCCGAGGGTCCCAGAGGATAATTTGCTGCCAGAGGGATCAGGAGCCCGGGGAGGCAAACAGGGAACAGAGCTCGGGGAGTTTCTCTCAGAGATTTTTGGCTGCCCTGGGAATTTTCTGCTTTCCCAGCCCAGGCTGATGTGGCAGTGCCTGGCCTGGCTGGGCTGGGCTGAGCTGAGTTGGGCTGATCTGAGTTGGGCTGGGCTGAGTTGGGCTGATCTGAGTTGGGCTGATCTGAGTTGGGCTGGGTGAGCTGAGCTGGGCTGAGCTGAGCTGGGCTGGGCTGAGCTGAGTTGGGCTGATCTGAGTTGGGCTGGGCTGAGTTGGGCTGATCTGAGGCTGAGCTGAGCTGGGCTGGGCTGAGCTGAGTTAAACTAGGCTGATCTAAGCTGGGCTGATCTGAGCTAGGCTGGGCTGAGCTGATCTGAGTTGGGCTGATCTGAGTTGGGCTGGGCTGAGTTGAGCTGGGCTGGGCTGATCTGAGTTGGGCTGAGTTAAGCTGGGCTGAGCTGGGCTGAGCTTCCCTGCACTCCCTGCCCTGCTGTGGGGTCCAGGCTGGGACCTGCAGCTCTCAGCTGCCTCTCTTTGGGGTCACCCCTCAGTGGGACTCCCCAAATCCAGGGGGATCCCTGGGACTCAGGAGCTGATCTTCACTTTCTCCTTAACTCCATTTTAGCCTTTAATTCTATAAAAAAAAAGAATCTTTAGGGTTTTTGTGTATGTGAGCATCCTGGCACTGCCCTCATTTGCATCACACGCTCAGGTTGTTGTTAATTAGCCCTAATTCAGATGGAATTAATTACAGTCATTACAGCTCAGTGAAGGTCTGAGTGCCCAGGGTGAATAATTTAGAGCAGGGTGGTTGGCCCGTCTCTCACCCCATATATATATATATGTATAATTATATATATATAATTATATATGTGTGTGTGTGTATATCTGTATAAAAATTAAAGATGCCTTTTCTATCTGTATAAATTCTATCTGTAGATATTTCTATCTGTATAATTGTAGATTTCTATCTGTATAAAAATGAAAGGCATCATTTCTTCCATGAGGAAGCAGCAGCCAGCTCCTGCTGCCTCTGGAATGTGAGGCTGGGCCACTGTCCCTGGCTCTTGGCCACTGCCTTGGTGCCTCTGGAGCCCAATTTTCAGTGTTTTAGCCCCAAAAAGGAGAGACAGAGCTGGAAAACTTCCCAAAAACCCACTCTGGGTCCCATTCATTCCCCTCCAGGTTCTAAAAGGCTTTTCCAGCTGGAGCCAGACGTGTCGCACCAAATTCCAGCTCTTGTGCTGTTCCATGCTTTAAAGGCACTCCAGGCTTTCCAGGGCTCCTGTTGGCTTTGAGGGCATTTCAGAGCTCCCTGAAAGAGCTCCCTGCACAAAGATTTGCCTGTTTTAGTCATTTCTGCAGATTTACATCTGGGGAGTGACAGCACAGAGAGGAGGAAATGAGAATTTCCAGGCAGAGCTGCAGCACTCGCTGTGGCCAGGAGCCTCCTGAGGGCTCTTCCTGCTCTCCAAGAAGGAGAGGGGCAGGTTTGGGATGTTTTGGGATGATGCAGGGCTGCTCTCACCCCTTGGGTACCCCTCAGGCAGAGCCAGAGGTGCTCCCCAGCCCCCCAGGTGTCCATGGATTTTTTTATTCTGCACTCTGAAGCCCCTTAGAGAAGAGAATAAAAAGAAAATCAATTGGGATTTATTAAAGAGAATAAATTGGGATTTATTAAAGGCCTTCAAGAGGTGCACCTTGGGCAGTGAAAACCTCTGAGGGTTGTCAGAAACCTCTGGGTTTCCAGCCCAGGATGGATGACGGTCTCAGGTTTTTCACACAATTAAAATTTGGTCCATTTACATTTCAGGGGTTAATCCTCTAATTACAGCTTCAGGTACTGAAGTCATTTACCTCAATTCTCCCCCTGAAATTTAGTTTTATTTATGCTTTTTGGGGCCTGAGGCTGTGGGATGTCCTTGGATCTCAGGCCTGGAGGAATTTTTGTGTGTGACAAAATGTGAAAACACTGACTAACACTTCAATATGGACTTCACAGTTATTCACTAATGCAGCATTGGAGATACACGGGCTAAATAAACATAAAGGCTAAACATAAAAGCTAAATATCAAGGCACCAGCTGCCCTGGAGTGTCTCCATGTCCTGTTTTGTCTTTAAGGAAGATGTGCCAGGCTCAGCTGTGCCCAGCCCAGCCCCTGCCCGGCCCAGGCGTTACACCATCACCCCCGGCCACCTCAAGTGGGACCACTTCAACCTCACCTACAAGTAAGGCCTGGAAGCAGCCCCAAAACTGATCCTGGGGTCTGGATTCTCCTGCTCTGTCCAGTGGTTTTGGGTCTTGGCCCTGTGGCTTTTGGCAGGGCAGGGAGAGCTGCTGAAGCCACTCCAAAATAGGAATATTTTGGTAAATGCTGCACCTCTGGCTGGAGTGAGATGTTCAGGGCACAGTCAGGCTCCCCTCCCTCAGAATGTCCTGATTGAGGATTAATTCTCTTTATCCTGGTGGTTTTTTAAGAGTTCTGTATGAACCTCAGTCAGCACAGAGGGAAATCTCTGGGTAATCACTGGTGAATTTGAATTTATCCTTTCAGGTTTTCACTGTTGAAAGGTGGACTCAGGATTTCTGTGATTTCAGGGCTCTTAGAAAGGCAGAATAACCCCTCTTAGTGGGAGCAGCTGAGTACTTGAGTCAAGCCCTAAACTTTTGAATATTGTTCCAGAAGTCAATGGGAGGATTCCCTAATTTTTAATGCAGGAATTTTTCAGAGCTGAGCCCTCCCTTGGGCCATCCCTTCAGCAAAATTGAGTTTGCTGATGTTGTCCTGCTTAGTGTGGGATTTTAGCAATCTCTCTTGATTTCTCCCTGACAAATAAACAACAAAAAGCCCTTGCTGACAGTTCTGAGGGAAGGTTCTGCTCCTTCCCTTGCTGCTCACCCCAAAGAGGCTCTGAGAGCCTTCAGTGCCCAGGCTTGCCCTGAGGAACAGCCTGGCTTGATACAAAACCTTCTGCTCCCTTCAGCATGTGCTGGGACCAGGGGAGAACATAATCAGCATAGCTAAAAAACATCCCGAGGGGATAGAGAATATCTTGTCCCAGTTGCTCCACTTGAGGCAATTCCCTGGGGGCAGATCTTCCTGTGGGACCAGGTAAGTTCCTGGGAGCCACCTGTGCATTTCCACAGCCCAAACAGGAGCAAATCTGTGCATTTCCTTCAGCTTTAGCCCCTGCAGTCCCATCCTGCTTGTTCTTCTCTCTCCAGCCCACGCTGTTTGTGCTCTTGGGCTGAGATTTGGATCATTTGTCCCCAGAATTGTTTTGTCTCCCTGCTCTGTACAGAATCTGGAAAACAGAAAAGTTAAACCTGAGGGATCAGCACAGAATCTGGAAAACAGAAAAGTTAAACCTGAGGGATCAGCACAGAATCTGGGAACCAGCAAAGCCAAAGTCTGGTGGATGAGGAGGACGTTTCCTGATGCTGCTGTGTGTCCCTGCAGGATCCTGTCCTTCCCCAGGAACCTGCTGAGCGCCAGGGCCACGCGCCGCGGGCTGGCGGCCGCGTTCCGCATGTGGAGCGAGGTGTCCCCGTTCAGCTTCAGGGAGGTCCCCAGGCACCTCCCCAGCGACCTCAAAATCGGTGAGTGCCCCCCGGGTCCTGCACTGGGCCAGGGAGCTGTGGGAATTCCAGCAATTCCAGGGTGTAATGCAGGGTCTGGGAGGCAGGAGGGCTCTCCTGTGCTGGGTGGACTCTTGGGTAAGGTTTGGGGCTTTGGCAAAGGAAAAGTGCTTTTGTCTGCTCCAGGGAATATTAATGTCACAATTAACACTTCTTGTGAAGCTGGGAAGCTTCAGGCATTTGCCAAGAATGAACCCTCAAATTCTCTGCTGCTGGGATGCCACAGGTGGGGAAAGCCACAGAATAAGAATCCAAAGGTGGGGAAAGCCAAAGGAGAATAAAAATAAATCAGAAAGAATAAGAAATAGAAATAGAATAAGAGTAAGAGTAAGAATCCACAGGTGGGGAAAACCATGGGAAAATAAGAATCCACAGGTGGAGAAAGCCACAGGAATATAAGAGTAAGAATCCACAGGGGGGGAAAGGCACAGGAGAACAAGAATCCACAGACTCTTACTCCACAGATAGGAAGGTGAATGTTGGGAGGTGCAATGAGCCAGCCAGGATCACAGAGCAGGTGAGGGGTTCAGGTTGTTGGTGGGTCCATTCTCCCTTTTGCTGATCCCTCTGGAGCAGTCACTGCTCCATCCCTTCCCTCCTCCCCTCCACGGCTGTTCCTGAATTTCCTGGGGCCCAGAAAAGTTCAGTGCTGAGGTGTTTTCTGCTCAAGCCCAGCTGCCAGTTCTTCCTGGCATTTCTGAGGCACAGATTCCCGGTGCCAAGCAGGTTCACCCTCACTTCACACCACGTTCCCCTCCTGATGAGGCTCCAGGGCTCTGCTCTGTGCCCTATGGGAGCTCCAGGTGCCCAATTCCACGGATTCAGGATCCTGCTGCAGCTCTGACTCCAAGGCATCTGCTTATTTATGTTCAAAATGGAACAATCCAGGGGTTATCAGCTCTGCCCAGCCTCTCTCTCAAAAAGATCTTTTCCACCTGGCGTTGCAAGAGGAGCTCAGCATTCCCTGCTGGAAAACAAATTCCTTTGTGTCCTTTGGGAGCAGCTCTCCATGCAGGGTCAGCACTGAGTGTTGCCATCACTCCTGAGAATTGCTTTGCATTTATCTTTCCTTTGGAGGCTGGAAAACCCCTGGGATCCCATCAGAGACCTTCCCAGTGAGCCAGGGCTTTCCTGGGCAGGCTGATCCTGCTGGATAACTGTGGAAACTCAGGGCACTGAGAATATTTCTGTTTGCTACGTCCAGTCTAAGCTGGAGTGGTCTTATTCCTTCAATGACTTCATTGATTTTTTTGAGGTCATGGAGTAATCTCCATGAATTTGAAGATTTTTTTGTGAATGACAAACACTGGGGAATTTTAGGGGTTGGTTGTTGGTTTGATGTGATTTTTCTGCAATTCTTTTTCAATGAACCCAAGATGAACCAAAATGGTCCCAAAATAAACCCAAGGTGAACCAAAATGGTCCCAAGGTGAACCCAAAATGGTCCCAAAATGAACCCGAAATGAACCAAAATGGTCCCAAAAGGAACCCAAGGTGAACCAGAATGGTCCCAAGATGAATCCAAGAGGAACCAAAATGGTCCCAAATGAACCCAAGATGAACCAAAATGGTCCCAAAATGCACGATGGTCACGGGGTCTCTCCCTGGGATCAGCTCTGCTCCATGTGCACATTGCAGTTCAGTGTCCAATTCCAGCTCAGCCCCTGCACTCCCATCCTGCTTGTTTTTCTCCCTCCAGCCCACGGGGTTTGTGCTCTGGGTCTGAGATTTGGATCATTTGTCCTTGGTGCCCAGCTGGAGCAGGAATTGTTTGGTCTCCCTGCTCTGTGCACAGAGCTCACCATCCCCTGATGTGAACCCAGACCCACACACTAAAGCAGCACAGAATGTGAAAAACAGAAAAGTCAAAACCTGAGGAATCAGCACGGAATCTGAAAAATAGAAAATCCAAAACCCAAGGCATCAAAACCTTTCCTGTGGTTTCACCCCAGGAAGAATGCTGATAGAGCAGAGCTGTGGAGCCCAGTCCCAGCTGGTTTCTCTCCCCAGGAGTGTGGCTGACAGACCTGGTGCACGTGGCTGCCCACGAGATCGGACACGCCCTGGGCCTCATGCACTCGCTGAACCCCAACGCCCTCATGCACATCAACGCCACCCTGACGGGCAAGAAGAGCATTTCCCAGGACGAGGTGTGGGGAATCCACAGGCTCTACGGTGAGAGGGGGGCTCAGGCTCTGCCTCACCTGGCAGCTGGAGGCTGTGGAGCACTCGTGGTGTCAATCCCACCTCGTGCTCCTGCTTTGGAGCGTTCCCCATTCCGGCTCCACGCTGTTCCTTCTGACTTTTCCTGCCTGAAGTTGGTTGCTGAGTCTCCCCCAGCCCCTCTAACAGCTCATCTCCTGTTCCAGGCTGTAAGGACAGGTTGTTTATGTGCCCAGCGTGGACCAAGAAAGGCTTCTGTGAGAAGCGCAGGAGGCTGATGAAGAAGCACTGCCCGTCCAGCTGCGACTTCTGCTACGGTACCAGGGGCTCCCCTGGGGCTGGGGCTGCACACGGGGAGGGGAAAAGTCACCTGGGACAGGCAGGGTCTTCATTTCACACCAGGCAGCAGTGACACAAGTGATCCAGCTCCAAGCAGAGAGGGTGGTTTGTGAATCTGAGTCCAGATCCAGGTCTGGAACGAGGAATAATTCAACATTTATGGAGTGGAACGTGAAATTCCTCTCTGGAATTTAATTCCTGTCTTTAGCTGAGCCAGGGAACAGCAAGGCAGAGAGAGGAGCTGCAGAGCAGCTGCTGAGGCAGGGATGGGGCAGAAACAAGACAAAAACAATTCCAGCACAGCTGGGCTGGAGCTGCTCCCAGAACAGCACAGAAAGGTGATTAATCACAGGATGTTAATCACCTTCTCCAGCCTCAGGTGAGGAACTACTGCAGGGCAAGTTGCTGCAGCTGTGGCAGATAAATTGAGTCAGATAAAAACTGCTGTCCTTAGGGTATCCTGGATAACCAGTGCCTCTTCAGCACAGAGGGTTTTTGTTTTTTGGGCCACATTAATGAAAGATGCAATTAGATAATTAAAAACCCAGATATTCCACAGGCTTTTCACACACTGGACTGTTCATGTCCTCTTCCACAGCTGTGAAAGGGACAAATTGATTTTTATCCCACCACAAAATTCTTACCTTTGCACATCAATCACGTTTCTTTGTCTATCCAAGAATTGCTCAGGAAGAGGAGGCACTTTTTCACAAAATCGTTATTTAAGGAGCCTTAAATGTATTAATTTAAGTGTTTTGGGGTGATAAAGCTCCTTAACTGCTGCCATTTCCTCCTCTCCTTGCACAGAATTCCCATTTCCAACGGTGCCCCCCACTCTGCCCCCACCAAGGACCAAAACCAAGACAGTTTCTGAGGGCAGGAACGTCACCTTCCGCTGCGGGCAGAAGATCATCCATAAAAAAGGCAAAGTCTAGTAAGTGCTCTGTGCTCATCCAGGCCTTAGGAAACTCCACGTGCCAAAATCCAGGAGGAAGAATGACAAAAATAGGATAAAGAAGGATGGAGTTTATAATCTGGAGCTCAAAAAGGATAAAATCCAATTTTATATACAGCACAAAGCTAATTCCTACTATCAAGCCAAATTCCCTGGCTTGAATATTTATATTATTTATATTCTGCAAAATAGTTATAAAATTTTATATTTTTATTGAAATGTTTAGTATTTTTTAAATTTTATATTAAAAAATATTTATATTCTTTATATTCTGCAAAAAATCCATAGAATTTAAATTTACCTTTTCAGGTTTTAATTATTTGGCTGTTACTGAAGTATGAACAGGTTCTGGATGTATCTAAAATTTAGGTTGGCTCAAATCCATGACTTGGTTTAGACTTGAGGACCCAAATTCCCATCAACTTTCAGAGATTTAAACTCCAAAATGACTCATGATTATGCCCTGATTATCCACCTGAAATAAAGAGTAAAACTCAGCTGTGTTTTGGTAAAGTCTCTGCTCTACACTTATTCAGCAAAGTTTATTAGTAGAAATAATTAATATTGAGTTTAACTTCCATTGTTTTTCTTCTGACAGCTGGTATAAAGACAAGGAACTTCTGGAATATTCCTATCCAGGTTATTTATCCCTAAATGAAGATCACATGAGCATCATTGCAAATGCAATTAATGAAGGAACTTACACTTGCATAGTGAAGAAAAAAGAAAGAATCCTGACTACTTATTCCTGGAGAATCAGACTGAAGCACTGACCCAGCCCTGGATTCAGCTCCTGCTCCTGTTTCCAGCTGTTTCTTTGGCATTTTAGATTTAATCTCCAGTAGTGCAACTGAATTCTCCAGCAGCTGCTTTGGTACCTTGGGCAAAAGAGACTCTGGGACTGGTTACTGGAATGTCAAACTCCTCCAGATTCCTTTGAATGATAAAGAATTTATCAACTATTTGCTGTACAGAGAATTAAAAACCTTTTTTTTTTTTGTAAGAAAAGTGTCACGTGGAGCTGTGTGAACTGCTGCAAAGCAGGAGCAGACTCTGCCCCAGCCCCTGGGCCAGCGGGGTGGCAGGAAAAGGACAAGTTTAACACTCGGAGTGTTTTCCTGCCATTTTTCACATCCTGGTGCACTGCAATAGAAGAAATGACACTGCTAAGCCTTAATTTACTTTTCTTTCACTTGTCAGGAGGATGAGGGTCACACAAACTCTGTTTTGCTCCTCACTCCAACATGTTCAGTTCAAGGAGACACAGAACAGCTCTTCCCCCCCAGGTTTCCTGTGGTTTGAGGGTTTTCCTCTTATCCCAAGAGGCATTTATTGCTCAGAGCTGGTCCTTGAGGGGTCTGAGCTGCTCAGAGTTTGGTCCTTGAGGGGTTTGAGCTGCCCAGTTTGGCAGTTAAGGGGTCTGAGCTGATCAGTTTGGTCCTTAAGGGATCTGAACTGCTCAGAGTTTGGTTCTTGAGGGCACTGAGCTGCTCTTTTTGGTAATTAGAGGGTCTGAGCTGCTCAGAGTTTGGTTCTTGAGGGTTCTGCACTGCTCAGTTTGGTAATTAAGGGTCTGCATTGCTCAGTTTGGTAATTAAGGGTCTGCACTGCTCAGTTTGGTGCTTGAGGGGTCTGAGCTGCTCAGAGCCTGGTTCTTGGGGGATCTGAGCTGCTCAGTTTGGTAATTAAGGGATCTGAGCTGCTCAGAGTTTGGTTCTTGACGGAGCGGAGCTGCTCAGTTTGGTAATTAAGGGGTCAGCACTGCTCAGTCTGGTAATTAAGAGGTCAGCACTGCTCAGTCTGGTCCTTGAGGGGTCTGAGCCTTGAGCCTGCAGGAATGAGGTGACTTCCTCCCTGAGGATGAGGGGAAAGTGCCCATCCAGCCGGAGAGGAGTCAGGAGTGGCTGGCAAAGCTGGGAAGGGAACAATTCCATGTCATGGCCAAACTATGCACTGGGGTCATGCTTTAATCCTGCACAGCTTCCCTGCACTCCTGCTTTTCACTGGCTTCCTGGGGAAGCTTCTGGAATCAGGAATGTTCAGCTGTTTCTCCTTCAGCCTGAGGGGAACAGGGAGTTTTGTCTTCCTTCACAGGAAAACACCCAGACTGCTTTCCCAGCTCACCACAACTGCAGCACAGCCACATTCCAGCCTTTCCCCAGCAAAACTCCCCAAAATGGATTGAAACTGATAAAATGTTTAGGATTGGAGTTAATCCCTTACTGGCCTGGTGCCCAGCTGTGGTTGCAGGAAAATGTGGTGTTTTCCAGATCTCTCTGTTCCCAAAACAAAGTGACAGCTTCACAAATCAGGGGCTGCAGAGGATGAGATTCCAACATGATTCCTCCTCTCCTCTTTTCCCAGAAAGGACTGGAATGTGGCCTTTCACAACCACTAAAAGCTGAGTTCTTCTCTGGATGGAAAAAGGGCATATATGAAAAAAAAAAACCAACCAACTTTCACAGAAAATGAAGTTTCAAGTCTCCATATTAAATCTTTTTGATTTATAAAACAATAGAGTAATTTGTTTTGCAGTGTAAATACATTTACAGAACAAAAAAAAAAAAAAATCTGGTCAGGAAGTATCAAACCCAGCCCAGCTCTCTCCAAGGTAACAGGATACAAATCTCATAATTGTCATTTTTCTTTTTGCCCCAAATATATTCAGACACAAACCATTTACTTACTTAAAATAAAAAATAAACTCTCTTTACTGTCACCAACATCCCACTTTGCTGCATGTGAAGCAATGAAATCCTTCACTCTATTAAACAATTGAAAATGTATTTTAATTCTACAAATTTACAAGGAAAAACAAAACAAAACAAACTCAACAACAACAAAAAACCCCTAAAAATAAACCAAAAACTGCTCCAGGACTGTTTTTTCAAGTTGTCCTTTGCCACAGTTTGTGATGATCCTGGGGTTTTCAGGTAACTCCAGTCCTCTAATGGAATGCAGCAGTTAAACTCCACATTGATTTATAAAACAAGAGCCTTGGAATCTGTGATAATCTTTTGAGTTTTTTTCACAGGGAAAAACATCTGGTGCCCCTGACACAGAACAAAACCAGGGCACTCAAATCCACTCACATGAATGGTGCTTTTTTTTTTGCTTTTTGGGGTTTTTTTCCCCTCTCCTTTTTCATGTTGAGTTCAAAACTTGAGGCTGAAGCCAGGTCCTGCAGCTGATGCTCCTTGATTTGTGGTGGTCAGATGGAAACCTGTGTCCTTCAGGTCATCATCACCCTGTGAAAACCAAGTACAGGGCACTGATCAGGGGCTGGGCAGCTGCATTTACCCCTCCAAAAATCTAAACAACAAAAATAAAGTATCTCAAGATGAGAAATAAATGTTTGATTTAGTGGCATCACAGTTAAGGTTATTCATAATCTTTAAATATTGCTATTTCTAAATCTGACATTGCTAAAAGCAGTTGGAGTGTTCCTAGTTCCTGAACCCACTTTTGATGCATGAGAAAGAAAAAAAAGAGAAAGACAAAAATGGGCTTTCCCTGCCAGTCTGGGTGAATCTCAGGATCCCAAGCAAGGACCAGCCCCAGGGGAGGCTCTGCCCTGTGCCACCAAGTCACCAGCACTGACTTGGGAAGAAGGGAAGCTGGACTCTCCCTGAGCTTTGGGAAGGAAAGCTGGACTCTGCCTGCCAGTGAGGATCCTAAGCAAAGCCCAGCCCAGCTGAAGCTCTGGACCTGTACCCAATTCACACTGATTTTGGGAAGGAAAGCTGGACTCTCCCTGAGCTTTGGGAAGGAAAGCTGGACTCTGCCTGGCCTTTGGGAAGGAAAGCTGGAGACTCTGCCTGGCCTTTGGGAAGGAAAGCTGGACTCTGCCTGAGCTCTGGGAAGGAAAGCTGGACTCTGCCTGCCAGTGAGGATCCCAAGCAAAGCCCAGCCCAGCCGAAGCCCTGCTGGTGCCACACTCACCAGCTGGCTGTAGCCCAGCCCTCCCTCGGGGGGCCGGGGGCTGGTGCCCCTCTTGACCCTCTGCTGCTCGCTCTTGGCTGGCCAGGTGGGGAACATGGAGGGGTCGATGGGCAGCGGGGTCTCTCGGAAGTACTCGTGCTTCAGCCCGTCCTCGGCCGTGATCCGCCGCGCCGGGTAGTACGTCAGGAAACTGCCAAGGGGCACGGGAAAAAGGAGACTTTAGCCCCCAAAACTGTGAATTGTTCAAGGAATGCTGTTGAGGGGTTTGTGGTGTTTAACAGAATTCTGGCACTGGGTATTGGGGATGATTCTATGACTGGTGTTGGGTGGAATTCTATTAGTTTGGTGTAATTCTGTGAGTAGGTATTGGGTATAAGTCTATTCATTTGGTATCATTTTATTATTGGACATTTTGTATTAATTTGGTTTAATTTAATTACAGGGTATTGGGTATAATTCTGTTACTTTGGTGTAATTTTATTACTGGGTATTGGGCATAATTCTATTAATTTGGTATCATTTTATTAGTGGGTATTGGGCATAATTCTATTAATTTGGTATCATTTTATTATTGGACATTTTGTATTAATTTGGTATAATTTTATTACTGGGTATTGGGCATAATTCTGTTACTGGTATTGGTAAAATTCTATTCATTTGGTATAATTTTATTACTGGGTATTTGGTATAATTCTATTAATTTGGTACATTTTATTACTGGACATTGGGTATTAATTTGGTATAATTTTATTACAGGGCATTGGGTATAATAATTACTTGGGTATCATTTTATTACAGGACATTGGGCATAATTCTACTACTTTGGTATAATTTCATTACTGGACATCTGATATAATCCTATTACTTTGGTATAATTTTATTTTTGGGTACAATTACACTAATTTGGATCCCCTGGAATTTGGCACCCACTTGTTCATGAGGTCGAAGCCCTGGTCAGAGAGCAGAGCCCCGAATCTCTTGCGCAGGTTGTTGTAGGGATATTCTGTGAAGGTCATTTTCTTCACTGCTGGCAGCTCGTTGTAACCAGGCCAGATCTTTTCACTGGGAGTACCCAGATCCTGCAAATCAAAATATCTCTTTAATAAACTCAGAGTGCAAGCTTTTATTTATTCATGAGGAGTTGGGAAGTATCCAGAGAAAACAGACGCAATAAATTGTGGTCTCAGCCTACTCAAAATGTGGTAAAGCAGATTAAATAACTTTTTATTTAGCTGAATCTCTGCTAAAGAACAACAATCACTACTCCAATGCTCCTATTTCTAAAACCAGTCAAAATCCCAAAATATTTTTAAAATTACCTTAAAAACTTTGTTAATCTGGTCGATTTCTGACTTCCCTGGGAACAGTGGCTTCTGTGTCAGCAGCTCCCCAAAAATACACCCCACTGACCACATGTCTATGGCTGTGGAATACTCCTGGAAAGAAGGGAAATAAAGTTACACCTCAGAAAAATCAGGAAGATATTTTCACTGAGTTGTTTGGAGGGATCTTGTGGCTTCTGGGGGTTTATTTGGGTTTTTTTTTAGCAGAACACACCACACCCAAAGGCCAGGTCTCAACTGTAATTATTTCAAATTTCTAATTACTGTGAATTATGAGCAATACCCATGACACAAATATTTCAGGATGAAAGGTGAAGTCTCCACACTGATGCCTCTCTTTTCCACTCACAAACAAAGCAGCACAGCTGACAAACCAGTATCTTTTTCTGGCAGGGCTCTTGCCACTGCAGCCCTACAGAACCCTGATTTCACCCAGATTTCAGTTACCAACAGGGAACATTCTAGAATAGTGCCACTACCTTGTTCTGCTCTCAGATGTCACAGGTTTTAAGACTAATTTTAAAAGAAATTTAAAATCTAGCTGCCAAAGGTGACATTTTGCCATGAGAAGTCCATCAGCCCTGACCACATCAGCATTCCAAGGGACAAAACCCATCTGTCACCCACCCTCTGTGTGGGGAGGATGGTTTTAGATGTCATTAGGAGGAATAATACTGAACATTCAAGATTTTCAGCTATGAATCAATATAAAGACCCAAGCATGCTCACACTTTGATCATGATTTATAAAATCAGGTATTTCATAAATGCAGTCAATGCTCCAGCAGCCACAGGAACAAGGAAAAACTCACCTTTGCTCCAAGCAACAGCTCTGGAGCTCTGTACCACAGGGTCACAACCACAGGGGTGTAGGGCTTCAGGGGAGACCCATATTCCCTGGCTAATCCAAAATCTCCAACCTGAAAGGAAAAGAAGCAACATTTCCAGCACTGCTCATTCACCATCAGTGCCGCTGCACACAACTTTGGGCACAGCTGTAACTCTGTGTAATTCTGCAGCACAGAATTTGTCCTGATTTCTTCTTTTTTTTTTTTCCAAATTCTTACTTTTAAAATGCCTGAATGACTAAGCAGCAGGTTGGAAGTTTTCAAGTCTCTGTGAAGGATCCAGTTGTCGTGGAGGTGTTTGACCCCTCGTAGTAACTGAATCATCAAAGTCTTCACTTCCCCTGGAATGATAAAAAATGCATTGAAGAAAAGAAATCTACCTTTAATTTGTGTTTTGTTTGTTTGGAGGACAGGGAAGAGGGCAGGAAGGAGTGGCTAGTTAAAGCACAGTAGAGCCTGCACTATAAAAATGTGTCACAGAACAGCAAAATTCATTTGGGCAAGTGGAATTCATCCAAATTATGCTCAGAAATTATTGTCTCTCATAGGAAGCAACCAAAATTAAAGCCCAGTGTTCTTTTCCAGTTCAGCACAGGTGGAACTCCCCCAGTTTCACCTCTGAACAGCTCCACCCCAGACACACAAACTGGATTCATCACCAGCTATCACCACGAGGATCAGCCACCACCTTAATTTGGGTCAGGTTTTTAGAGAACAAACAGAAAAAAGCCAGGAAGTCTCAGTTCCAAGGAACACAGGACATTCCACAGCAACACATGGCACTGCCCAAAGCCAGCAGGGCCATTTGTGTTGGCCACTTTTCCTGCTCTGAGAATTCCAGGGCACTGTGGCAAACAGTACCTGGCAGGAAAGGCTGTTTCATTGTTTCCATCAGGCTCTTGAGGTCGTGTTCCACATAATTCATCACAATATAGATTTTATCCATGTTACTGCCCACAACGATCTCCTGCAACACAGAACCAGATGAGCAAAACCTACACGTGGTGTTTAAAAAGCATCCAAAATCAATTTTAGAAATGGACTGGAAAGAGGATGGAGGCTGCCATTGGTAAAATCCTTAGAAAATGTGGTTTTTCTATTTAAAAACAGCTCATTTTTTGTAGAACACCAGATTGTGCAGACAGTGATGTCTGTACAGCCTTATGAGTGGCACACAACTGTTCACAGACCAAGATCTGCCAGGGTTGCTGATATTTTCATATTTAAAATCCAAGAGGAGCATTTTAAGAACAAAAGTACTTCAGACATAAAAGATTGCAGCCTTACTCTGACAGTGACAATGTTCAGGTGCTGTGCTTTCAGAATTGTATTTATTTCTCTCAGAGAAGTAATGGGAAAACCTTCCTTCTCCTTTTCCATTTTCAGTCGTTTCAGAGCCACGATTTCATCTGCAAAGGAAACACATTTCCCATCACAGAGTTAATAATTCACATTACCAGGTGTTCTCTCACTGATTAAATATTTAATTATCTGTGCTGTTCTGCCTTGAAAACCAGCAGCTTGCTGGTAAAGAAATGTTTTAAAATAATATTTTAAAAAATTATATTTTAAATAGATTTTGTTCATCACTGAAAAATGCAGGATGATAATTTGCAGCCCTAAATACCCTGAGGAAAGTGGAGGGCTCTGATACCCACCAGTCTTTTTGTCCTTTGCCCTGTACACCACACCATAGGTTCCTTCTTCAATCCTGTTCAAACACTGGAATTCCTCCACGCTGCGACACCCCTGAAAAAACACAGGGACAACATTTATTCCTCCAGCATCTGGGGCAAGGTTTTGCTTTTTTAAGAACTTCAGCAACTTCACAGTTGAAATTTACCAGAAGAATTCAGCTATAAACCATATGAGAAGGGTATCTTTGGGGTTTGTTTTTCATGGAGTTTCTAAAGGAATCTGGACAGAGCCTGTGTTTCAGCAGATTAATTAAATGATTCCATTCACTTTTGCAAAGAATAATCTGAAACACAAAGGCAAAGGCAGCAACTCAGCACCTTTCACATAATTAATTAGTAAAAATCTGATTTTTATTAGTATTTCTACAGTTTGCTGTTGGCTACAGAAACAATAACCAGTCTGTTTATGAAAACAGAGCTCTCCTCTCACAAGGATCTATTTTGAGACAGCAATACCAAGATAACAGACACCAATAATATCAAAAATGTTGAAGAGGGTGATCCCCTACCTGGAGGGCAGGAAGATACTTGGGAAGCTCCTGTTTCAGCTCGATGGGGGAGGAAGCTGGAGAATCAGGAATGTATTCCCCTTCTGTCATGGCATTGGAATGAGGGGATCCCTCCCCCACCTCCTCCTCCTCCACCTCACTCCCTGCAGAATCCCGGTCAAACCTCGACTCTGGAACTTTAAAAGTCAGAATCAGTCGTGGAAAGAGGAGCTGTCTGGATTAATTAACCTCAGCTTTAGGTAAATAAAGGGTGACATTGAGCACTGCATGGCAGAGGATGGTGGAGAAGCCAAATTTCTCCTCTGCTCTTTCAAGAATTCACCTACAGTTTCCAGTGTTAATGCAGCAGGTCAGAAAAATAAATCTTTACACTAGAATGGAAGAGAAAAGTGACCCAGGATGTCTCAGTCTCATTCTGGGTCTCATTCTCTGATTTTGATGAGAGGACAGGACAAAAGAACACAAAATGAAAGAGAAGGAAACATCAGCTCATTAGACTGATTCCCTCTAAACATAAATCTTGGAGCAGATTTCAAGGAATTTCTGAGTTTGACAAGAGAAAAGCATTTCAATCTTTTAAATATTTGTAGAAATAGATTTATCTAGCTGCAAAAACTCAGCCAAACACTTCTTTAAAACAGTCAGTATTTGCATTGTACCAACTGGGATGTGGTTTCCATTCTCCCGTTCCTCCTCTTCGCTCATTTCCTCTTCGCTCACCTCCTCTGCAAAACAGAACCAAGTTTGATTGGAAAAAATTCACATTTCTGCAGCTCCTTGGGAGGCAAATCCCTGCTGGAATCCTCTCCTATCTCACCAGGCTTCTGCACTCTCAGTGACCAAGAACTTCTGTTTCATTTCCAACAGGGAACACAACTCTTATCAATTCTCTAAGAATTGGGACATGGGCAGGTAAATAAATTATGAACATTTCCTTATTAACTGTATTAATTTATTTTAAAGAAAAACACCCAGCCATCAGAGCCTGCTCTTGTGCCTTTTCTTTACTAATTAATGACAAGAACAGCTGCACTCAAGACTTCTTTACTGAACTTGGTGTTATTACGTTCATTCATTTGAAAAAAAAACTTCTGAAATTTGCAACAGAAAATAATTCAAAATGACAAAGACATTTGGATTTCACCACCCCCCCAAAGAAGAGCAAATTGTGCTCTGCAGAGTATTTGATGTGTTACTGAACTGCTGACCAGTTAGGGAGACAAAATTGGCTCTCAGTTTTCTGATCTGGCTTCTTAGAAGAAGAATTGGTATTACCTCTACACAAAAGGATAAAATGGGACTTGTACTTGGGTGTTTTCTTTTTAGTTATCTTGACCTGTGAGGTCTCAGTTTAGCCTAGACTAAGAGAAAAGGAAAATGTTCAAATAAAATAACACAGGATGAGGAAAAAAAAAAAAAAAAAATCACACACCCCTGTACCCTGCTTGGTGAAATCCTCACCTGCTGATTGCTCAGACACTTCCTCAGAATTGCTTCCAGTCTCCTCCTCCTCCTCCTCTTCCTCTCCCTCCTCCTCAGAGCCTTCACTGCTGGATTCTTCCTCCTCCTCTTCTGAGCCTGATCCAGATTCTGCCCAGGAAACATCAGGCACTTAACACTCTCAGTGTTTGCTCAGCAGAGAAATTAATTACGTCTCTACAATTAATTACAGCTGCTAAATTGTATTTAGTCACCTGAGGAAGACTCTGCTGAGCTGGTTTTTCTCTCACTGTCACTGATGTCTTGCAAGTCTGACAGAGGATCCCTCTCTTCTGGCTTCTCTTCTTTTACTGCTGAAACCACAAAAATTAAAAACACAGTGCTAACTGAGTATCATTTCCAAGCCTCTGAATTCCCAGGTAACTGCTTCAGTTTCTGCTGGCATTAAATCAGTGCTGAATATTCAGTATTGGAAATTCAGAGCACTAAAATAAAAATAATAATCGTTTCACACTCTGCTCAATGACAAACAGCTTTTCTGAATTGCAGTGGTGCAGGATCAACAGCCAAAAATATGGAATATTGACCTGATTTTTAAACACGATGTGCTCCTAAGGTCTTCTAAGATGAATTAAAACAGGGGGAAAAAGGGAAAAAAGCACCATGGTGACAATAATCACCAGGACAGGGTCCCTACACACTGGTTACTGTCAGTGCTCACTGCTCATTGCAGTGATCACCAAGAAAAATCCCTGGTGGTTGATGAGGCAGGAGCTTCCCAGGCCTTGCTGCCTGCCTCCACCTGGAATTCCAGCCGATTCCATCCTGCTCTGAGTGCCTACACTTCTTTTCACAGCTGCACGTGTTAGCAAGGCAGACACAGAGCTTTCCTCCTTCAAACAAAGGCATTTTTGTGTCACTTGTGCAAGTTCCCTACCCCCAAAGCTTCAGGTGGGACCGTTTTCTGGCTTGGGAAACAAAATTCACCATCTAAGCAGAACTCTGCCTCCAGGATTAATTTCTTCTACAAGATGACAGAATCAGTGATGCTTACACTGATCCCTGTGAGGTCACTTTTTAAGGTAGTTTAGCTCCTAACCCAAAATCCAGCTGGAGCTGGAAAAACCAACCCCTTTTTACCCTGCAAGGCAATTCAACTGCAGGATTTTAAAAATTCAGTCAGCTGCTTCTTTCACCACTGAAACAGGGGTAACTCATTTTGAAATGATGCTAATTTTCCAATTGCTACTCCTACCCCTAAATCCACTCCATTTATCACTTGTGCATCTCCTGCAGAACCAGCACTGCTTTAGAAGAGAGATATTGGTGAAGATTCCAGAGTTACACCGCTGGGGCTGAGCTGGACAAGACTTTCACTGAGCACCTGGGATGTTTGTTTGAGACTAAAAATGAATGGAATTTGATTTAATTTGACTTTTACCCCAGCCCAGCTCCTGCTGCCCCCCAAGACAGTGTAGAGTGGCAGATGCTACCTGGTTTCCTGCTCTCTCCTTGCTCAAGCTTGTCTCTCTGCTGGCGCAAAGGGCTGCGACTCCAGGGTCTCATTTTTACTTTGTCTCCATATTCTTCCCTCACTGTTCTATGGTGTGCAGAAACTAGGGAAAACAAAACCACAAGAAATTGTTACATCTGCCTAATTAGAGTTGTCCCGGCTGCCACAGCCACCTGATTTGAATGCTTTTCATTTTTTTTTTAACAGGGTAATGGGGAAGAGTGGGAGAGGAACCTACTTAAATCTGGGAGAATGAAGGGCTTTGATTTATCTCAAATAAAATATGGATTTGTACTGATTAGAGAAAGCTGCTGTCACACTTAAAAACAGAAGCAAGCTGCCCTGTATGTTACACAGTAAACACCCTGATTCTAAAGCATTAATGCCAGAGAAAGAAGTGGAAAATATGTAAAAGAATAAAACCAGCTGAGGTTTAGAAGGAGCTGACAGAACATTCAGAACAATAAAACCAATTAAATGAAAGGTTACGCAGATTGAGCACTATCAGCATAAAGCCAAGCACAAAAAGGAGCTGTTTGGTATGAGCTGAGCAAGAAAGAGAAAGCAAAAAATATGGTTTGTTCTGCTATTCTTGAATAATCTCTATCACCTGATCACAGGAATGGGCTCTGATCTTTACCTCTGAAAGCTGGGACAGAGATCCTTGAACCAAAAATGATCTGAGCTGAGATTGCAAACACCCAACATACTGTGCAAAGAGTTCAGGTGCAGAACTCAAACTCTTCAGGCATCAGAACCTCCCACCTGACTCCCAGTACAGCATTCTCCATGGCTGCAGTACTTACATGACCTCTCCCTCTTTGCAATTTATTCCCCCAAATCCTTAAAACATGGAATGTTGAGGTATCAACCTCTATCAAACTGAGTTAGACTCAGCCAAAGAGTTCAGAACCACTGGGGTTGTGCTGGGTGCACACAGTGGCACCTCCAGAAATCCTGTTTTTATAGGAAATAAAGTCTTTGAGTCTTTGCCTCCTGACAGGGAGAGGCAAAGACTCACTGACTGACCAACTTCTCATGATATTTAAGGCACATAACATCATCACATTATTTTATCTCCCCATGTAAAACTTAAATTTAATTTTCCCTCCCATGTCAAAGGCCTCCCCACTTTAATATTTTTTAAATTCTGGTACTGCTCTAATAAAAACCACTTTCTATCCCTCCATTCCACCCCTGTGTCAGCAGGCAGGAAAGTGACAGTAAATATGAAGAAGATTTATGCAGAGGGAGTCACCTTCTCTCCTGGCTTCCCTCTCCTTCCTCCTCTCCTCAGCTCTCCTCTCTCTCTCCTTTTGTTCTCGCTGTTCCTTCTGCTGCTCCCGGATTTTTCTTTCCCTTTCTCTCTCCAGTTGCTCCAGACGATCTCTGGAAAATAATTTTTGTTTGTTACAAATTCAGCTGGTGAAGAGAAGGAAAACTGGTTTGCAGCACCAAACCACTGAACTCAACTTCCTTCTCAACACCCCCAGGTGTGCATCAGTCAGAAACAGGTGGAGTTTTTCAGCTGATCCTTTCAAAAACAGGTTGAAAAGACCCAGACCAGGAGTTCTCCACCCTACCAGGATTTAAGCAGAAATTAAGCCAGTCCAGTTAATTAATCCCCTGATAATCCAGATAATTAATCCCCTGTGTAAAACTGGTTTGTACTTATTTTTAAGGCTGGAAAAAACCTCTAAGACTATCCAATCTTTTTATTACAGTCAACCACTGGCAGTGAATTCACCTGGAATACCCACGGTAGTGAAGCACTTAAAAACAATTAAAGTCAACAACACATTCCTAGGAACACAGACAATTTTTACAGTGGATTTTTTTGGTCATTTCACAACAAGAACCGCTCAGAGGAGGCAGGTATGGATGTACCTCTCCCTCCTGGAATGCTCCCTTGCCATCTCTCTCCGTTTCTGTCTCTCCCATTCACGCCGGGCTTTATCCTGCTCTTCTCTATGTCTCTTCCTACGCTCATGCTCCCGTTCTTTCTCTTTCACTCTGGCATGTTTCCCTTGAACAGACAGAAATCAATTTCCGAGTGTTACTGCTCAAAATAATCACTGAAAGCAAAACTCAGGGGGTGAAACTGATGGGAAATATTGCCATGACCTCTGTTGTTTTCTTAAAGGGAAAATCCTGTTCTGAAAGGGGGTTGGAAAGCCCAAAGTCTCTAAGATTTTGCATGAATACTTGTATGAAAGTAAAAAATGGTTGTTATTGACAGGAAGACAATGGGAATGCCTCTAGAAAGGATTTTTTTTTTTCCTTGGCAGGTACAAAGATCAGAGGTCTTTCACTCAGAGAAGCCAGAGAGAATCTTATCAGGCCTCAAGGAGTAAAAGTGACCTCGGTGTCCTTATCTCAGAGTGATTTCTGTCCTCCCACCCACCTCACATCCCTGGCATTCCCCTAAGGACACTAAACAGGCAAAGAAACAATAACAGTTGGAATTCCTCTGTCTGTCCACCTGCTGTGCTTCCTCCTGTTATTTACTCTACTCCCAGAAAGCAGAAGCTCCCACAGTGGCAAGAGGCACCTTCTGCAGAGTGACTCCTGTGCCTGCGTTTCTCTTTCCTCTTCTCATCTTTCCTGTGGTGCGTTTTTTCTTTCCGGGACATTTGCTGGGGTGGTTTGATAGCCAAGGAATCATCTTCTTCTCCCCTGAAAGGCAGGACAGGAATAAACTCAGGGAGGTGATGGGGGAAATTCACAGATTTCCTTGTTTGGAAAAGATTCCCATTTTATTTTGAGTTACCACAATAAATCAAAACTGGAACACAGCACTGTTAAATCTTAACCAGTGCTTCAAAAGTTGTTCTATAAAATTGATTTCCACTCCTAAAATTTGATTTTCCCTTCAGATATTTGAAACCCTCTGCTCAGGACGTTGAAAGGTTAATTTCAGGAGCTTTTTTCTCTTTTTATTTCCTCACTCTTACCTGTCTTCCATGGAGTCTTCCCTCCTGTAAGGCGAGTTCCTGATGGTGATTTCCATGCGATGGTCTCTCAGCTCCCCCTCTTCAAGAGAATCCCTCTTGGAGTCCCTGTCATCTGACTGAGGGAACAGCACAGGGAGAATCATTTACTGGATGGTCAACTTGAATAAAATGAAATATTACCGAGGTCTTTCATTGCTGGCTCAAAAATTCAGCCTGGTCAGCCCTGTAAGAGCCACTGATTTGTGACAGCAGCACTTCATTACAGCTGAAGTGCATTAATTTGACATAATTAGACAAAATTAAACACTGAGGAGGAGTGCAGTAATCATTGTGTGGTATTTTCTGCAATAATTATTTTGCACACAGCTGTGCAAAACCAAACAGCAACACAAAAGTGATTCCAAACCCACGATTTCAACCCATTCTTCCATAAAACCTTTAAAAGTTGTTCTTTGAACTGCAAGCCCCAGCTGGTTACTTTATTTTTATAGCTATTTCTTTATTTTAAATTAATGTACTTAATTTATTTAAGCATGAATTATTGTATATAATTATATATAATTATCTACATTTAAATTATTAATTACATTAATTTATCTCTTCTGACCAATAACCAAACAGGAACATAAAATTGATTCCAAACCCACGATTTCAACCCATTCTTCTATAAAATCTTTAAAAGTTGTTCCTTGAGCAGCAAGCCCCAGTTATTTATTTCTATTTATTTACATATTTTATTTATTTAAAATTAATTTAATCTATTTAAACAATTATTGCAAATAATTATACATAACTACCTAAATTTAAATTATTAATTACATTAATTTATTTATCTTTTCTGACCAATAACCAAACAGGAACATAAAATTGATTCCAAACCCATGATTTCAACCCATTCTTCTATAAAATCTTTAAAAGTTGTTCCTTGAACTGCAAGCTCCAGTTGATTACTTTATTTCTATTTATTTCTATTTTTTATTTACTTAAAATGAATTTATTTAATATATTTAAACAATTATTGCACAAAATTATACATAATGATCTAAATTTAAATAATGACATTAATTTATTTATCTTTTCTGATCAATATCCAAACAGAACAGCAAGACAAAATTGATTCCAAACCCATGATTTTAACCCATTCTTCTGTAAAATCTTTAAAAGTTGTTCCTTGAACTGCAAGCCCCAGCTGATTACTTTATTTATATTATATTTATTTTTTTTATTTATTTAAAATTAACTTAATTTATATAAACATTAATTACCATCTATAATTCTATATAATTAAAATATTAATTTAAATTATTAACTCCATTAATTTATTTCTCTTTTCTGACCACTAACTGTAACAAAGCACAGCACATCATGCCAGACCAACGAAATCTTCACAAAACATCACTTTTTTGTTAAACTTTGGAATTAGAGACCACAGAAAAAAAAAAACTTCAGCTGACAGAGCATCAAAAAAAGAAATCACCAGAAAATCAGGATACAGCACTGCTCCCCATTAAAATGCAGCTTTCTATTAATGAAGCACATAATTAATTAAAGTGGGTCCCAGAGGGCAGCTTACATTTTTCATACGTTTGATCTCTGCCTTCTCCTCTTGCTCCTTCCTTCGTTTCTTCTCCTGGAGAATCTCATCTAAAGTCTTCACCTTCCAAGAATCCTTTTCATCACCCATTTGAGTTTAAAAAAACACCCTCTGCAAAAGGAGACATTGACAAACCCCACAAAAAAAATAAATATAAATCTATTTTACACCCATTTTTTCAATGCAAACACTTAATGTTTATTTTTGAGTAAAGCCACGCTAGAGTTGGTTTATGGTGAACCAAAAATGTTGGTTTTAAACCCAAAGGAAAGACTCTGCTAAGAGCTCAGGGAGCTGTTGGAGGGCACAAAAAACCCCAAATTTATGGCCAAGGTTTTGTGCTATACATTTAAAAATAACCTGAGACCTTGGGGGAGGTAAAAAAGCTTGGGGAAAAAGGAAACAGAACACAAATAATATGGACACAGATAAATCATTTATGGAATATCTGGCAGAACTCCTGAGATAAGGAAGAAAATAATGAAGCCAACTGTGCTGAAATCAGCTATCACTGAGGAAAAGGCACTAATTAGCACGAGAGGAGAAACCCTAATTAACCCATAGAAGGCAGAACATTAATTAACAAGAGTACTACGCCACTTAGAGCCAACGAGCACTAATTCCTCGATTTACTAAAACGTATAAACAACAAAAATTTGCCAAGCGGGGGTTTGACTCGCTGAACACCCCGAGCCCCCAGCTCATCGCTGCCTCCCTCTCCTGCGGCACTCCGGGCCTGTCTCACCCCGCGGCACGGAGCCGATTTCGGCGGAGCCCCGGAGGGGCCGAACAGCCCCGCGGCCCTCACGGAGCGCGGCCACCCGCGGGCCCGCCCGCCTTCTCTCAGCGCTGGGCTTCCCTCACAAGCCCGCGGAGCCCTCCCGGTGTCCCCCCCCCAGCCCCGGTGTCCCCCCAGAGCCCCCGGTGTCCCCTCAGATCTCTCGCTGTCCCCTCAGAGCCCCGCTCACCGCCGCCGCCACCGGGGACTGCGAGCAGCAGCGCGCGGGTCACGCGTCACTTCCGCCCGCCGCCGCGCGCCGATGACGTCAGCGCCGCCTCACGGCGCGGTGATTAATTCAAGGCGTTAATGAGGCGTTAATTGAGGGGCGATTCTCAGAACGGCCAGGCGGAGGGGCGTTAATGAAGCTGCAGGAGGTGCCCGGGTCGCGATAAACCCAGAAAATTAGCGAATGGAGGCGTTGTCAGCACAGGGCCGCGTTTAATTCCACATCAATTAAAGTGCGGGGTTTTGATTGAATAAATTAAATTTGGTTGAGTAAATTGGATTGAATAAATTTGATTCCGACCAAAAAAGCTGCAATTCCTACGTGGAAATAAGTGAGAGTGTGAGGGAGGAGATGACACAGGGATGGGACACGGCCCAGAACAGCAAAGGTCACTAATTATGATCTCTAAAATACCTAATTATCTATTCCTCATTGGAAATATGAGAAATAATGATATATAATGGGAAATAACGGGATATAATGGGAAATAATGACAATTTAGAAGCACAGGGAGTGCTGTAACACCTCCCACCTGCAGCTCAGTGCATCAGGAATTCACATTGAAGGAAAACACGCTCCGAGTGAATTAAAAAATGTAAAATAAATGAAAATGCACGGCTCCAGCTCACTGAGCTCGTCCTCATCACGGGTACCTGGGTGTGGCCACGAGAAATTCAGGGACAGAAACTCTAAAATGTTCCCAAAAAAATCGATTTTCTGTCCCAGGAAGAGCTGGGGTGGGACACGCTGGAGAATTCTTAACAAAGAGCAAAAAGCTCCTCGTTTACACAAGAGAAAAAATTTTATTCTCCAGTCAGGCCAGTAAAAGTTTTTTGGTTTGTTTAATCGAAGGAAAGTAAAAGCTAAAAATATGGCAAAGAAAAATACACAAAGGGACAAAGCCCAGCAGAGCAGGAGGGGTTAAAATCCCAATCCCAAATCCTCCCAGGGTCACAGAAAAACAAAAAAACTGCTGGGTTTTAAAATGTTGGGATTTATGTGAGAGCAGAGCCACCTAAAGCACAAACGAGACACAAAACACACTTTTTTTTATACTGTCAAAAGTCTCAGTGTATTTGGCAGAAAACAAATTAAAAAAAAAAAACCACAGAGCTCCACAGTCCACAGCTTTTATAAAAGTGACAGGAGTACAAAAGAAAACAAAATAGCACAGACTTATCACATACACAAGGATGAAAAAATTGGCATTTTTCTCCCTCAGATCTTTGGGGAATCTGCCCCAGGCAGCCACTGAGGTGTGGAAATGTAATTTTACAGGAATTCCAATTGTAATTTCCTGTTAACCATTATTTTTACCATAAAGACCACTACATATCCATGCTCCAACCTTCCAGAAGAGTGGCAATTATTAAAATCCACTCATTTTAATTTAAATTTTGTTCCCAAAAAGTCCACGTGAATGTTTTTGTAGCTACATGTGTGCTTTATTTTTGTCAAAACTGACTCTTTAGAATTTTGAAAAGGAAAGTTAACTTTTAATCTTTGATCTACCACAAAAAACACATTTCCTTTAAAAAAAAAAAAAAGGAAACTTAAAAGCAGCAGAAATAAAGATTTGCCTCAGTTTATGGTTAATATTCCTCCCATCTGTCACAGATGCCTCTGAGATTTCTTTATATAATCAGAAATTAGGAATTTTACACACAGGTCAGACTCATAACCCTGAGTTTCTAAAAGGCAGCCTTTTGTTGCACTCTTAGAAATAATATTTTTTAAAAAATCCCATCAATTTCTTTCCTCATGCATAATAAAATGAAATTAATACAACAAAATGGTTTTTTTTTTACAGAAATACAGAGATCCTGCTTCCTTTGTCACCACAGTTTTCAGTGGTGGTTTTTTTTTTTACCTCTAAGCAACTACAATTATTGAATTCAACACTCCATTTACACAGGGTACGTGGGTGAATATTTGCATTTCAGTTTTGTCCATAAATGATCAGAATGCAGTATTTCCACCTCAAATTTTTACATTTTAAACCACTACAAATCCTGGATTTGTAGCCAGCAGCAGGTGCTCAACCACAGCTCATTTCCCACAGTTTGCTTCAAGCAAACCCTTAAAATTTGGGTGTTTTTGGGAGGGAAGGGTGGGAATTCCAATCCTTCTTAGAATAATGCAATCTCCTGAGTGGGAGGGGACCCACAAGGACCATCCAGTCCAACTCCTGCCCTGCACAGAAATCAAAATCCACCCCAAAATCCCTTCTTGTGCTGTCCAAATGCTCCTGGAGCTCTGGCAGGTTTTGGAGGCTTGAGGTGAGGCCAGAGTGGGACAATCCCCTCCTTGGACTTTTCCATCTCTGCAACACAGGAATGAGGGTGCAGGAAATGCAGAGCAACAACCAGAAACTTCCAGGAGGCACCAAATCCATCCCTCTGCCAGCAGAATTCAGTGGTGGGGCCCCATTTTCACATTGTTTGGATGGGGAGGGAGACAGGAATTGTTTTCCCACAGGACACCAAAGTTCTTCCACCAGCACAGGCCTGGATGTGATTTGGAGTCAAGGAAAAACAACAAAGCCCACGTTTGCCACGTTCCAGGTCCTCTCCTTGGGGCATCAGCTTCCCAAGGTTTTCCTGGATCCTTCCCAGCTCCTCCCTGCTTCAAATCCTGGGTGAGACCTGCCAGGAACTCAAAGGAACCAGAGGAACAACCACAGCCAGGAGGATTTGAGGAACTCAAAGGAACAACCACATCCAGGATGATTTCAGGAGCTCAAGGGAACTCAAAGGAACAGCCACATCCAGGAGGATTTCAGGAACTCATAGGAACAAGAGGAACAACCCCATCCAGGAGGATTTGAGGAACTCACAGGAACCTGAGGAACAACCCCATCCAGGAGGATTTGAGGAACTCAGAGGACCCAGAGGAACAGCCCCATCCAGGAGGATCTGAGGAACAGCCCCATCCAGGAGGATCTGAGGAACAGCCCCATCCAGGAGGATCCCCTTGGAGCCGCGCTTGGCTGGGAGGCTGCAGAGCCCCATGGATCAATCATAGGGTTCCAGATCCTTGGGGATCAGGGGCTCGGTGTCCTCGGTGGGCCCCGGGGGCTGTGGGGCCATGGCCAGGCTGTGCAGGGTCTCCTGCTGGTGCTGCTTGGCCTTGTTGTAGAGCAGGACCCCCACGGTGACCAGGACAGTGCCCACGGCTGACAGGCTGGTGATCTTGTTCCCAAAGACAATGATGCTGAGCCAGATGGACAGGGCGTGCTTGACAGTGCTGGCAACGCTGCAGGGACATGAGAGGGACGTGAGGGGACACTGGGGACATGAGGAGACAGCAGGGACATGAGGGGACATTGGGGACGTGAGGGGACAGCAGCTCTGCCACATCCCACAGCCAGGCTTTAATGTCAGCCTTGCCCCTAAACACCACCTGAAATTCCACTTCCAACCCCCATCCATTCTATGATCCCCCTCATTCATTTCTTTGCACAATACCTTTAGTTTTCTTTTTTTGTAGCACTTTTCAATAAATTCCAACCCCATCCATCCTATGATTTCCCTCATTCATGTCTTTGCAAAATATCTTTAGTTTTCTTTTTTTTAACACCACCTGAAATTCCACTTCCAAACCCAACCATCCTGTGGTTTCCCTCATTCATTTCTTTGCACAATACCTTTAGTTTTCTTTTTTTTTTAGCACTTTTCAATAATTTCCAACCCCATCCATCCTGTGATTTACCTCATTCATTTCTTTGCAAAAACCTTAATTTTCCTTTTTTTTAGCACCACCTGAAATTCCACTTCCAGCCCCAACCATCCTATGATTCCCCTCATTCGTGTCTTTACAAAATACCTTTAGTTTTCCTTTTTTTAACACCACCTGAAATTCTACTTCCAATCCCATCTATCCTATGATTCACCTCATTCATTTCTTTGCAAAAACCTAAATTTTCCTTTTTTTTTAGCACTACCCGAAATTCCATTTCCAGCCCCAACCATTCTGTGATTCCCCTCATTCATCTCTTTTCAAATGCCTTTAGCTTTCCTTTTTTTAACGCCACCTGAAATTCTACTTCCAACCCCAGCCATCCTGGAATTTCCCTATTTCACTCATCCATCTCTTTGCAAAATATCTTGGGTTTTCCTTTTTTTCTAAACACCAGCTCAGATTCTACTTCCAGCCCCATCCATCCTATGATTTACCTCGTTCATTTCTTTGCAAAAAAACTTAATTTTTCTTTTTCTTAGCACCACCTGAAATTCCACTTTGCACAATACTTTTAGTTTTTCTTGTTTCTAAACACCTAAAATTCCACTTCCAGTCCCAACCATCCTATGATTTACCTCCATTTCTTTGCAAAATACCTTTAGTTTTCAAATTTTTTTTAAACACCACCTGAAATTTCACTTCCTGAAAAGGAATATAAAATAATGTTCCTGACCAAAAAATACAAGACAGTGTTCTTGACCAAAAAATTATAAAATGCTGGTTTTGACCAGAAAGTGTTATAAAACAGGGCTCCTGAAAAGGAATATAAAATTGTGTTCTTGTTAAAAGAGTATAAAATAATGTTCCTGACAAAAAAATAGAAAAAAATATTCTTGACCAAAAAATTATAAAATAGTGTTTCTGAACAAAAAAAATAAATTATAAAATAACATTCCTGAAAAGGAATATAAAATAATATTCCTGATAAAAAAAAAAAAAAAAAAAAGGGTTTTGAAAAAAAAAAAAAAAAAAAAAAAAAAACAGAAAATCATGTTAAAAAAAAATAGTAAATAATGTTCCTGATCAAAGAAAATAAAATCATGTTCCTGGTGCAAAAATAGAAAATAAAAGCTCCTGACAATTTTAAATTTTACCTGAAAGTGACAGGGGAAATCTTGCCCATCAAGGCATAGGCTGTGACACTCTGCAGGTGGAACAGGACCCCGTCAATCAGGAGGAGGATGACAATGTCCTGGTTGTAGCTGAAACTCCTCCCACTCTTCCCAATCACAGGCACATCCTAAATTACCAAAAAAAAATGGAATTGAAGTGTTTAGTTCATGGGAAAAATCTAGAAGTGATTTTTCACCCAACTGTCAGGAGCAGAGAGAGTTTTATATTTAAATTTTAGCCCAAAAAGATACAAGAAATTCAGATCCTGCAATTTTTCTCCAAAAAAATTTTGCACATCCTAAAATAAAAATGGTATTGAAGTGTTTAGTTCATGGGAAAAATCTAGAAGTGATTTTTCACCCAACTGTCAGGAGCAGAGAGAGTTTTATATTTAAATTTTAGCCCAATATAAAACCTAAAGCATACAGAATATTTAGATCCTGTAGTTTTTTCTCCAAAAAAAGTTGCTTTCAGAGTGAATATTCCTGTACACCACATGAATAGCAACAAAAAGTCAACAAATATTCCAGACTTTCTTTGCAAGTTTTTATCTCAAAGCTCAAATGCACTGAGACAGAATCATGATTTGAACTCAAAAATCCTGAGATAAATTCAGGCTTTTGGGATCAACTCATGTCCACATTAAATGATTGATTTTTAAATTTTCTATTTTTTACCTTCCCAATCTCTTGCAAACATTGGATAAATTGTATTTCAGGCTGATTTTTTTTTTTTTAAATCAAAAATTAATTTTTCAAATTTTTTTTTTAAATGGGAAGGATAAAAGGTGAAATTTAAGATTAAACTTTGTTGCACATTCTACTCACAATTAAAAAAAAAACACCTAAATTAGTTTTTAAAAATCCCTATAAATTCATTAAAATAATGAATTCAAATTACCATGAAAAATATCCAAGCTGGAATGAGCATAACCACAGCAGCAGCACTTGTGTAGAACTGAAGCTCTGGGGCTCTACAAAGGAGAAAAAAAAAATTTAAATTATTTAAAATTTCATTTTTCAAAGCAAAGACAGAGGTTTGCTCTCAGGGACTGAAGCTGAAAGGCACAAAACCCCATTTTTATCTCATTATAAAATAGAAATATATGATTAGAGGTGGTTTTTAGCACAAAACTTTACTCTTGGTTTAAGTTTCAGAGTTAAAAAGTTGCTTTCTGCACACCCAACAATGCTAAAGATGGTTTCATTTCTATTTATTAATATTTATATTTCTAAATACTATATTTAAATATACTATATTTATAAAATGTTTCTATTCTATATTAATATTTCTATTAAATAAACATTTAATAAATATTTAATAAATACCTATAATTATATATAACCATACACAGTTATATAAATATAGAGATATTTATATAAATATTTCAATTTTTATTTTCAAATATTTATTTCTGGGAGTTGTAGGTGATTATGAAACTTGCAGTGGGAGCTCAGGGGAGTTTCCTTACCCTGATAAAATAATAGAAGTGATCAGATTTACACCTTGGTGCAATATAATCACAAATATTTAATTTCTTTATGCAAATAAATAGAACCAAACCTGAAATATTTTGAATACTTACGAAAATCTGTATTTATCTCCACTGAGTAGTTTTTTGGAAAAGACGTTTTGCAAACTAGAGAGGAAAAAAAAAAAAAAAATTTAAAAATTAACAAAAATTAATTTCTTTTCAATTAAAAGCCACCATTTCTCTGTATTTTAATTAGGACAAATCAATGAATTCATCAATCCTCAGGTGGGTAAATGTTTTCTACCAGTACAGAAAGGAGTTTGTTCTAATGAATTTTATTATTTAATTTCAATAATGCTGTTAGATACGAGCAAGTGAGTAATTTATTAAAAATCCATTTTCCATACCAACATTTCAACGCACTGTAGAGAATGAATTACGTTAAAGAATTTTCTCTCATCTCCTAATTAAATGAATTGCTTTGTCCCCCCCAGAGCTGCCCTGCTGCTCACCAGTCCATGATGTTGGTGGACAGAGCTGCAGAGAAACCCAAAATGTTGAAGCTGATTTCGGTGGCTGTGCACAGAGCCAGCCCTCCCATCACAGGGATCAGGGAGAGGTTCACCAGCAATCCTGCAAGGAAAAGCCAGCCTCACTCATTTGCTGCTTTTTTATTGGAGAGAATTGGAAATTCTGAACAGCAGGAAAAAAAAAAAAAAAACCCCACACTGAATTTCAGTTGTTAAAGCCGCAAGAATTTCTTGACAGAAAAATAACAACAATCCCCTTCCAGCAAACCCTTTTAATTCTACAAACTTGTAGATTCTTCCAGCTGCATTTATTATATTTTATTTTATATATTATACATAATATATAACATAAAATACATAATACACAATATATTATACTATGATGCTATATTTATTATATTTTCTTTTATTTTAGTGGCCAGATTTTCACCACAGCCAATTAAAAAGAGTAATTAAATCTCATTTCAGGACTCACCAGTGTATTCCCCCAGAATCATCCTGGACATGATTATATTATATATATAATAAATATATAATATGTAATATGTAATATCTATATTATAATATGTTCTATTTATTATATTTTAATGGCAACACTTTCACCACAGCCAATTAAAAAGAGTCATTAAATGTCATTTCAGGACTCACCAGTGTATTCCCCCAGAATCATCCGGGACATGATGACAGTGAAAATTGGGGCAGAGCTTTTCACAGTTTCTGCAAATGAAACTGCCACATTCTTCAGGCTCACCAGCCCCAGGACCACTGTTGCAAATCTGCAGCAGGAGAAAACCACAAGAAATTCATTTAAATAAAGAAGGAATTAATGAGTGCACCAGAAGAAATTAAAATAATGCTTCAAGAGCTACTCTGGGACACGCAGCACAAAAAGAATTTGCTCTGTGGTTTCTCCTGCACCTGCAAGGTCAGAGCTTTCTTTCAGCTCTGGCTTAAACATTATTTATTTAAAGCAAATAAAGGCACCCTCGGGCAATGTGGAATGGCTTTGGCTGCAGAGTGGATTTCCAGAAAACAAATTTACTTTTTAACACACTCCAAGGCTCAAGTGGCCATTTTTTAAGCCAAAGTTTTCAACAGGCTCAGTTAGAAAAGTGCAAATCTTCTGAGAAACAGAAATTCACCGAGGAAACTTCACCTGCAGTTATCCATCTTTACTGTAAATTAGATATGCTACACAATTACCACAGTTTAAACTCTGAAATTAATTGAATTTATCACTTATTTGATTTTCTTTATCAGTTTTGCAGGGCAGAGGAAACAAAACCAGGCATTTTTATTCCCTCCTCGACCACAAACTAATACAACCCCAGCACCCAGCAAATATTTACTTTACAAAAGATAAATTTTAATAGCCTGGATGACTTTTGAGGCAAAAGGCTGATAAATATTAATGCACTAAACAAACATCAGCCTCAAAAGAGAGCAGGAAAAAGTAAATGGAAAGAGAAGTGAGCTCTGAAAAAAAGGAAATGTGATGGGAAGGCCAAAAAATTGACATCTGGGCAAAGGAATAACAGCAAATAAAAATAAGGTTATCCTGGCAATAACAACAAATAAAAATAAGATTATCCTGGGATATTTCTTGGGAGGGGAAGGACACGAGAACAGAACTTTGGTTTGGAAAAATACAAATATTAGCAAAGCTGGAGCAGGGAACGTTTCCCTTTGACCTCATTAATCCAACAAAGAGCATGATCATGATGAAGTTGGGGGGGTAGGAAATTCGGGTCTTGTGCTGGTACAGGCAGCAAGGGACAAACATCTTGATGCAGCCAATGAAGGTGGTGGAAAGCATCTGAACAGCACCTAAAGGAGGGTCAGAGAGGGGAAATAAAATCAGATCACAACAAATTAATTGCCATGAGAAGATCTCTTACACGAACACGTCCGCGGTGGTTTTGGCAGTGTGTGTTTTATATATTCTCACAAAAGCCCTTCACTTCTGCACCTAAGCGAGGCAGCACAATAAAACAAATGTTTGTAAACCTGGCTCACAGATGAACTGCCTGTTTTTTGCCCCTTAAGAAGAAAAAAAAAAAGAACTGAAATGGCCATTGGATAACAGAGATCACCAAAGGCAACTCTTGTACTGCACAGTTCTGGAGAGCATCAACAATTTACTCAAAATTTGACTTTTTGTTAAACCCTCCAGCACAGAAAACTAAAAAAATACTTTTTTTTTTTTTTTCCTCTTAAAGATCCTCTACAAGGAAAATTTCATCTTTCAGCAAGTGGAGGAAAGGACAGTGTCAGGAACCACTTTAAAGGCCAAAATCCCAAGTCCCCAGCCCCAAGATCCCTCCCCACACCTTCCAAACCAAGCACTTTTCACTTCAATTCAAGCATTCTCTCCCTCATCTTTATATGGGACGATCTGGAATTATCAATCATAGGATGATGGAACATCCTGAGCTGGAAGGGATCATCCAGCCCAACTCTTATCCCTGCACAGACACCCCACAACCCCACCCTGTGCCTGCCAGCATTATCCAAACGCTCTGGGAGTTCTGGCAGCTTTTGGGGCTCCCATTCCACTAAATAAATCAATTTCCCACTGGAATTCAGAAAAAAGCAGGGTACCAAGCATGCTGGGCTCTCCCTCCAGCAAGGACAGGATGTATTTGTTAAGGAACAGAGTGCAAAAGCTGAAGAAAAACCACAGAGTGAGGTAGATGAGGGCGTGGGAGTTCCAGATGCCCAGGTCGGACTCAATGACCGTGGTCTCTGTGATGGTGATTTTCAGGACATTCTCCTCTGGCAAACTGTCACTGCGAGCAATCACAAATTTCTCACTCCTGTTAGCAAAGAGGGAGCCCAGCTGGAACAGGGATTTTCCCTTTGGCTTCTCCTCCAGCTGGGGAGGGCTCGGGGCCTCTGGGGTCAGGGCACTTGTCATGGTGAGGTGAAGAAAGAAATATTTTCAAATATTCTTTGTCTTTCGCACAAAGCAACACTGACAAAGCACTTGTTGAAATAAAAATGTCATGTGGTCAATGCTTCATCTCCCAGGGGCCTGGAAAACTGGGTTTGGTCCTTCCAAGGACATCTTGCAGGAATATGAACTCCACAGGATTCTTCATGTGGGCTGCTCCATGTTTTCTGCCTAAGAGGGGAAAAAAAGGGAAAGAAGGAAAAAAGATGTGTGACATTTTATCTCCCTGATGCAGCAAAGATAGCACATTTCACCTGCACTTTATGAAAGATAAAGAGACTTCTGTAATCCCTCGGGCTGGATTTTGAACTCCTTGTCCTCATGCCAAGATTAAGCAACAAGAACTAATCTTAGGGAGGTTTTTTATTCTAAAATAACACCCACCCACCCACCAGACTTTGTGTTTTTATGTCCTTTTCCCTCTGGAGCACCTCAACACAGCATTTCCAATTCTAACTAACTCCTCTTCCAGATTCTACAGTGACTTTGATCTCCCTCTGTCTTTAAACACTTCCCAGAAAAATCTTCCCAACCCAGCAAATCCAAGCAGGAACCTCTGCCCTTCAAACTAATTAACCTGTTATCAACCTGAGTCAAAGAGAACAATAATCAAGGGCTGCAACTCCCAGTAATCTCATAGCTAGCCTGGTACATATATCCAAGTGAAAAAAGAAGGGAAATATGTCCAAGAGCTTTCCATTTTTTACATCTATTTAATTACACGGGAATAATGCAACATTCCTCATTTTGCTACACCTTCCAATCCAATATTAGCACTTGCAACTAATTCTTAAAGCATTTTTAACAGATTTGGCAGCAAAAGGCCTTAAATTATTTGCAACCAGAGCTTTTTCTTTCACAAATTACACAAAATTTGGCAAGTTACAGTAGCAGAGCAAACAACAAAACCACCCTGTGAAAGAAAAGAAAAAATACAAGAGTTCTAACAAGAGCTACTGCACCTGCCCTGATTTTGTGAGCAGTTCACTCTATTTTCTTTAAGAATTTATTTTTAATGCTTTTTAAATATCCAGTGTGACATCTCAAATAAATCACAAAGAGGTACTGAGGAGTTCAATATCTGGTGTCAGTCTCAGTACCCTACACAGCAGCTGCTTCACAGTGAAATTTTCCATTCCTCACATTCTCCAGTTGCCACAGCCATGCACTGAAGATTTCCATCCCCCTGCCCTTATCTCTTCCCATTTTTCCAGGAATTCATGCCAGCAGCACACTGAGGTATGGGACCCTCTGACATGATCACATTAAACGACAAAGTGGTGGTAACCCAGTTTAACACAAAACTCTGAAAAAAGATACATGTTCTCCAAGAGAATTCGTTCAGAAAAATGGATTCTTGACTCCTCCTCCTTTTCCAGGTCATTTAAAAAAATCCCTCTACATTCAAAATAGTAAATTATCACAGCTTTCTCGATAGCTTTTCTGTTTACACAACTTAATTAAAACCAAGACCAGTTAAGCACAACCAAAGCCCCACCCTCAGCAGCTGATATCAGATTTGATATCAGATTTGATATCACTGATTCCACACATGGCAGGCAGCAGAACAGCAAATAACAACAAAATTACTCCCCTAAATTACTGACCTGCTGGCTCCAATCAACTGCAAAGTCTAAATGGGCTGAAAGAGTTCTCCATCTGGAACTAATTCAGTCTTCCTCCCTCAAGGCCAACCAGCAGCTGATGTTTACCAACAGATGAAAACGTGGCAGTGGTTGGCAGTTGTTTCTCTTGGATTACTCACAAAGAACCGGCAGTGTGAGTGCCTCTCACTCTCCTTGTATCTTCTCCAACCTTTAACTACACCCCTAGTAACAATTATGGAGGAAAAAATACCCACAGAGAACTTTAGAAAAGTCAGCTTTCCACAAATAGAAACTAAAGCTCGAATATGTTGCAAGGGCTGGAGAAGCTAAGGCTGCTGTGACAGTGAAAAACCAAAGGTTTGTGTCCATGACCCTTTATGTGTTATGCAAAAGGTCACTCAAACATTGCTCCCAACGCAGCAAACGCACAAAATCCAGCAGCCTGAGCAAGCCTCGCTCATTAACACCGCCTCGCTAATGGCAACGAGAGCATCCAACATGTTACAGACCCTGCACATACAACAGCAGAAGACGCTGAAAGGCTGAAACAGCTCAGCACGTTGTGTTTCTGCTCACCCACTGCCGGAGCCTTTCCAGCCGCATTCCCATTCCCATTCCCGGTGCCGCAGCTCCCGGAGCATCCACACACCGGAGCGGGCTCGGAGCCCTCCCGGGAGCACCGCGGCCGTTCCGACCCAGCCTGCGGGCCCAGGGGCTTCCAGCACCGCCATCCCCCTGCCCGGGCCCGGCTCGGATCCTCCTCTGCGGCTCGCCCGCCGCTCCCATCCCTCCCTCCCTCAGCCCATCCCCGGAGCCCTCAGCGCATCCCGGCCGGCACCTGCGCTCCCACGGCTCCGGCAGCACCGGGCTGCGGTGGAACTGGGCTCCGGTAACGCCGGTGGGTAGCCCCGGGCTGTGGTGGAACTGGGCTCCGCTAGCACCGGGCCGCCCATCCCCTGCCGTGCCCGGAGCCCCGCGCTGCAGAGGCGGCTCCGGCCGCGCACCGCCCGCCCCGCCGGGCCCGGGGGCTGGCCGGGCACGCCGTACCCGAGCACGGGGCTCGCCCCTTTGTCACCGCGGCGGCGGGGAGGCCATTTTACCAAAAGCACGAGGAAACCCAGCAAAGCGGCACGGGGTTACGGCTAGAACCGCGCAGAGCGCCTCGCGGCGGACCGCCCCTCCATCGAGCCGGGCGGGCTGCCCAGCGCCGAGGAGACCCCCGGGGCGGAGGGGCGGGAGCGCGGCGGCCCCGCCGCCCGGGAGGAGCCCAGCTGCGCTTCCCGCCCGTGCCGGGGAAGTGACGCGGAGCGGGCCGGCCCCGGAAGCGCCGCCGGGACCCCTCCGCAGCCATGTAGGACCCGCGGCCGGGGCGGGACGCGAGGCGCGGCTGCCGCTATGGACGGCAGGTACGGGCGGGCCGGGCCGCACCACGCGCGGCTCGGGGGCGCCTCCCCGCGCTCCCCCCGCGCCTCGCCTGGAGGCGCCCGTGCTGGGGATGGGGGCCGCGGGCGGGTCCCCCCCGCGGTGGGGGTGGTACGGCCCCCTGACGGCCCTGCTCTCTCTCCCACAGCGGCGCCGCGGCTGCGGCGGGGCCGAGCCTGCCCAACCTCACCCCGCGGCACCGGCAGCTCATCCCCACGCCCTGCGGCCCCGTGAGTACATCTCTGCTGCTGCTGCGGGCATTGCCGGTGTCCTCTGCGTTTCTGTGCCCCGGGGGGGTGTGAATAAACATGGCTTAAATCCGCGTGAGGAGTCAGGTGGGGCAGGGGAGTCAGCTCGCTGAGGCTGGGCACAGCTGTGCTGACAGCGCTGTGGAGTGTCCTGAGCTGGAAGGGACCCTCAGGATCATTGATCAGCTCCTGGCCCTGCTCACACACCCCAAAATCCTGTCCTGGGTACCCCTGGCAGCTCCTGGGACCCTCAGGATCATTGATCAGCTCCTGGCCCTGCTCACACACCCCAAAATCCTGTCCTGGGTGTCCCTGTCCCGGAGCAGAGAGCAGAGCTGTCCCTGCAGCCCCGGGGGTCCCTCTGTCTCCTCCAGCTGAACGCACCAAGTGTGAAATTCCTGCCGGGATCCTGCTCCACCTGAAGTATTTTAATGAAAGAAGAGAAGGACTTTGCCTTCCTGAGAAAGCTGACCCTGTCTTTACAGTTTTCTAAAGCTGAAAGTGTGGGAAAATGTTATTTCCATGCTCTGACAGGTGTGTATGTGGGCAATGTCCATGTCTTGGGTTATAACACCATGGCCTTGTGAGGCACAAAGGCTGTGGGTATAAACCAGGACTATCTGGGCTGAAATTAATTATGAAATAAAGTCAAACTTCTCCCGTCCTCAGCAGTTTGGGAGTTCCAGTCCGATAGTGAAGTTTCTCTTCCTTTTCCCAAAGTAAACCCTGCCCTGTCTCATTTACCCCACTCGCCTCAGTGTGATTTTTTAGGAACAACAGCAAATTTATTCTGCGTGATGTGACAAAGAATGTTTTCCCTTTGCAGATAAAACCATGCTCAGAGCTCTCATTCCCTGTGAAGATCTACTTCTGTGTCACTATTTTGTCCCTGCTGAGTGTCATAGGGCTGACCATCGAGACACTGGTGCGCCAGACTGAGGAGGACTTCACCATTTCCTTCATTCAGCTGGTTGGAGCTGGTAAGAAACCCAGTTTGGGTGGAGGAAATAATGAAAATAATAAAAATAACGATAAAAATAATAATTAAAAGAATGAAAATATAATAATAATAACAAAAATAACAATAATAAAATATTGTTGTTGTTGTTATTAAGCAGCAACTCCACTTTCTTATATAACAGATACTGGATGTTGAGCTATTCCAGGAAAATTCACCAGTTCCTATTTTAATGTCTGAGTCATGATACGCTGGGAATTCAGGTGTCCACAGGCCAAGCTTCCTCAGACCTGTCCTGACCCAGTTCTTTTTTGGATTGTAGTTTGCAGGGTGGGGTTGTTTCAAAATTTCCACAATTAAATAAACTGAATCCAGACCACAGGCAGCACTTGTGTGAGTAATAAACTGCTTTTGAGTCACCTGAATTACTCTGGGAAGACAATTTTCTTTAATTTCTTTATTAAAAAACCATGCTGTTTCATTGAATTCAAATAAACAACGACATAATATTCAGTGAGGTATTCATAGAATGACTGGTGAGGTTTTGTGGAATAGCTGAACATCCAGTATCTCTTATATAAGAAATTTGAGTTGCAGCTTAATCACAAAATCTTTATCGTTGTTATTGTTGTTGTTGTTATTGTTATTGCTGTTGTTATTATTGTTATATTATTACTACTGCTGCTTAATCACAACATCATCATTATTGTTATTATTATTGTTATTACTACTGCTACTATAGTAATAATGCCAGTTTGGATGATACACTGCCATTTTCACGGTGCTACTTCGCAAATAATTCAAAAATCTATCTAATTATTTAATTTCTTGCGTGCTAAACACAGCAGGGAGTGTTTTACTCACCTGACTGAAGCCCCTTGGTAGGAACCAGGCCGAGGAGCCTCGGGGCCACCCTCTGGCTGCAGAGCTGGGAGTTCTGTCCCTTTGGAGTGGCACTGACATCCCCTCTGCCCCCAGTGTTCTGTGTGTACTACGTGAGCAGGGGCATCCTGCAGGAGAACCGCCAGGAGCTCGTGGTGTTCGTGCTCTCCATCCTGCTGCTGATGCTGCGCTCCGTCATCAACTTCACGCTGCTCCCTGCTGGGCAGAAGCCACAACTCCTGGTCAGTTCTGCTCAAAGTTCTCTTCCTCAGCTTCTCCTTCCCCCACTGCTGGGGCTTGGAAATGGAGCCTTGGCAAGGCAACATGTCTGTGGTAACACAGGTTGTATTAGATATATATAAGATATAAAAATATAAATATTTATATTAAAAATATACAAATACATATTTAAAAATATATAAATATATATTTTAAATATATAAATATTTATATTGAAATATAAATAAATATAAATATATAAAATGTGTATATATAAGATATAAGCAATTTATGTATATAATTATTATTATATAGTAATTATTATTAATACACATTATATTATTTTATTGTATATACTATTATATATACTATTATATATACTATATACTATTATATATACTATATATACTGTTTTATATATGATAATTATATTTATCATATCTATGTATTATATTTATATATGATCTGAGAACTATAATATGATATTCATATAATATAATATATATTTTATCTACCTGTTTTATTATAGGCATGGTATATTTTATATTATATTTATATATGATATTTATAGGGTTTTGTTTATTGTATATTATTATTATTTCTTTATGTATTATTTGCATCTTTATCTATTATTATATCTTGTATATAGTATACAGAAATATTTTATATTCAAGTATTTTTGTATTTATTTGTATTTTTTTGTATTTAAATTTTTGTATTTTAAATGCAAAATTTTTATTTTGGTTTTTTTGGGGTGTTTTTTGGTATTGATCTTTGTATTTTTGTTACTGATAACAGAGAATCAGGCTGAATTATCCCTACTGCACAACAAAACGTGCACACCCACAACTGCAAATCTTCTCTGAGCTGATCTCTGAGTTTCCTTATGGCAGCACCCACAAATACCAGAAATATCAAAGAATGACACAGAATGGCTGCGGAATGTGTCCTTTCCCTGTGTGGAATGTGTCCTTTCCCTGTGTGCAATGTGTCCTTTCCCTGTGTGGAATGTCTGGCTGAAGTCACTTCAGTCCAGCCTAGGCTACAGGAGGAGCCCCCAGGCTGTGGGCACAGCCATTACCCACTGCTCCTAAATGTCATTTATGGGAATCTGCAAGCAAACAAAAAGATGCAATCATGTTTCTTGTTTGCATTTCATAGCAGTAAAATTTTTTAAAGGATTTTACTCTAGGCATTACTAAGGTTTGTAGTGAAATTCCCTCTTGCTGTGCTTCCAGGAAGTGCTTTCTTTTTATCACATATTTCTCAAAAAGCTGTGAAGTCATCCAAAAATTACTCTTCAGCAGGAGAGGTGGCAGCCAAGCAAGGGAGAGGGAGCAAAGCAGCTTTGCCAGTTCAGTTTATTTATCAGTTAAACACACTTCAGCTGCAGCAGGCTGGCTTGGTGGGGCCAATAAGGAGAAGGCATCAAAGAATTGCAGGTTACTTTTAAGATGCACAGCCAAGTCATCAGTTTAAATATTAAACAAGAGCTTGAAAGTAAAGCCTGCTATAAATGTGAAAAGTAATTTTAAGGGTTTTTTTACTACTCTAACTGTAACTTGGATTACTGTAACTCTGCTTCCTGAGCCAGAATAATAAATATTTTCATATCATTATAACTCTGAAGGATGTTTTGCCACTTGAACCATCCTTAAAGCAGGAAAAATTGAGTGTTAATTCCAGCAGAGTGCATACAAACAGACACAAACCTGTATTTCTTGGAATTCTGCAAGTCCAGCATTGATAATTCTACAAGTCCAGCATTTCCCCTGTCCCCAGTGGGAAAGGTTTTGCTCCAAAGGAGCTCAGAACCAGTCTCAGTGAAGGTTTTGCTGTCGCTGTGTGTGTCCAGCTGGCCTCCAGGTGCCAGCCTGGTGCCAGCCTGTCCCTGCTGTGGCCAATCCTGTGCTGTTTCTCCTCCTCAGGCCCGTTTTGTGCTGATCCTGCTGGTGGGCTCCTTCGATGTCATCTGTGCCCTCATCCTCATCCAGAGCCAGTCCATGATGGCATTCCGGGTGGGGGGAGCCCTGGAGAGCCTCCAGGCCCAGTACTTCATGCTCAACCTCTGCTTTTCCATGCTCACTTTTGACCTGCAGGCACAGGTACAGAGATTCCCTTTTTCCTCTCTTCCTGGTGATATCTTGGACTGGCTGAGTTGAATTATTCCTTTCCAAGAGCAATCCTCTCTCTTAACCTTTTTTATATTAACTTAATAATTGGAGTAGCTCCATGTGTTTGTCATAGCTTAATTAAAATCCATCCAGATGAATCAAAATACATTTCATTGCTGTCCTGCACAAAAGGAGAACTGAACCTTATTTTTGGGAAGTTTATCCATAAAAATAATTGCTCCACCCCACCCATGACCTCCTGAAATAAGCAAGGCTATTCCTGCCCCTCTCAGCCTCCAATCTCCTGCACTGAGGAAATGATTCTGGAGTGGGAGAGGGGAACTTGACCAGCAGGGCAGTGAGACAGAAAATGAAATTACAGATGGGGGAAGTGATCCCAAGACCTGTTACTTCTGTGAGCACCCCTGATCCTGATTTACTGCTGCTTTACTTTGCTCTATCTGCTCTCCCTGGTTGCTGTTACACAGGGAAGCACCTCTGTCCTTGCTTGAGGAATAATTCAGCTTTACACCCAAGTTGCTGTTGCAGGGAGTTTGTGGCAGACATTTTTTGGTGGGGCTGATATTTTTTGGATCTCTGGGAATGATTTCATCCAATGTTTGCCTCCCCCAGCTGTGCCTGTGCATCCTGCTGATCAGCCTGCACGAGGTCACCCTGCTGCACAACGTCATCTCAGCCACAGGAGTCATCTGGGGCTGCCTCAAGGTCACCGTGGGCATCATTGCAGTGAGTGTGCAGCTGCAGGGGACACCAGGGACACACAGCCCCTGGCACTGCCCCTCCTCACCCCCCACAGGCTCAGGGAAGGGAGCCAGGATGGAGAAAAGCAGAGCACCAACAATATTGAAGCCAGGTTTTGTCTAAATCTGTGTCTGAGCTGAGCACACGGAGTGAAACAAAGTCACCTTGTCATTGTGCCACTCTGAGGGATGGTGTTTTAGTCTCAGTCCTTGAACCCTTCAATGAAATCTGGAGGATCTCACTGTCTTCAATATTTCTGCCTCTCTGCCAAGGCTGGGTGAACTGGGAGAAGTTCTCCAGGCCTTAAATCCTTACGAAATCACACCAAAAATATAAGGGGTTCTTTGTTGGGGCATCTCCTTCAAAGCTCAGGGACAGTTTCCAGATTAACCTAAAGATTTGTGAACTTGAAATGGCATTTTTCCTGTCAGACTGAATGAACCTCCTCTGAAATCTTGAGCCTCTGTTCCAAGAATGATTGCAGAATCAGGGCCAAAGTACATCAGATAAGTGAGTTTTTTATTACCAGGAAGGAGTTCAGGGGTTTTTGGGGGTGGATGTTGGTTTAGGCTCCTGGGGTGTTTGCTTTAGTCATTCACACAAATTCCTGACAGCTGAAATACAGCTCCCTGTGCGTTTTGATGGCTTTCCCTGCTAAAATTGTGCTTTTAAAACAGATCAGTTTTGGGTTTGGGGGGAATCTGGTGCTGATCAGATGCATCAAATCCAATCCTAACACTGCCACAGTCACTGCTCTCACCCCCAGTGGCTCAGCTTTTCCTTCCTTTGCTCAGACCTGCCCTCCCAGCCCAGGGCTGCTGCAGTCCCTTTCTTCTTTCCCAAGCCCCTGGGTGAATTGTGAAATTCAATTCTCCTGGCACTTCAATCCTCTTGCTTCTCCCCCATGTCACTCCTCAGTGACTGCACTTCTGGGTAGTAAAAAGAAAGGTGGAGAAAAAGCCACAGGGAGCTTTCAGTCTGTTACCTAAGAAAACATTCAGCTGCTAGAGAAAATCTTGAGTGTGCCCAGGGAGAAAGGTCATCATCACTCCTGGCCCAGCTCAGGGGAAAACAGAGCCTGAATTTCCTGCTAAAAAACAGCTGGAGAGGGGAAGTGGAGAGCAAAGCTAGAACTGAGAACTCAGCTTAGCCAACACTTGGAATACTACGAGAAATCAACTGTATGTAGCTTTTTTTTGAACATATAGCGCCTTTAAAAAGCTGTATCTCATCTTATTTTGCAGATTTTAAAAGAGCTGAAACCTCTGGTGTGGGTTTTCCTGATTCAGAATGTGCCTGAGGTGGTTTATCTCCTCTACCTGCTCTACACGGTAAGGGGAGCAAGGCTGGGGGGGTCTCACCCTCATCCTCCTCAGGGCCCAGAGGTGTTGCTTTACCCTTCCCTGCAGCTCCTGCTGGATTTAAAGAGAGCAGAGCACATCCTGCCTCTCCAGGATCAACTTCTCAGGGACAAAGTCAAGTTGCTCTTGAAGTGATCAGAGGGAGAGGCTCTGGAAGTCCCTGCAAAGAATGATGAGGGAGAGATGAAACAAAATCTTTTTCAAGATAAACAGCTCCTCAGAAATGCCTCCCCTCCTTCACCCAAGCCTCAAGTGTTGCCAGAGCATTTGACCAGGGCTCAGTTGTTGTATTTAAAGAATTTCTCAGGCAGCACCCACAGCTGTGGATTCTGTTGTAGCCAAAACAAGGCAGTGCAAGCCCAACAAACTCCAGTTTGGGGCAGTTTTTTGGCTCTTTAGCACTGATAAAACCTTTATCAATGAGCACCTCCCACAAGATGTGTGAGAGGAGGGCAAGGGGAAGCCAGGCTGTTCAAGCTGGGCAGGGCTGGAATGCTGAGGGTGCCCAGTGCTTCTCATCCTTCCCACCCACAGCTCCAGACACCAACAACACCCCGGGGCTGCAGCCACCCACAGCCTCAGGGATCCATTCAGCAAATGCAGCTTCCCATTATTCCAGGCCTGTTTGAGACCAGCAGGACTCCTCACTGCCTGTGCATCATGAAATCAGAAAATTGAGATGTTTCAAAGTGACCTTTTGGGTTTTTCTTTTTTCTTTTCCCCCCAGTTCCCACCTGGTGACTCCTCTCAGAAATTCAGTGCTTGGTTGCATGTTGTGGCTTCAAGGCTTTGTGGCAGCAGGTGGTGATGGTTTCGTGTCTCCCCTTTCCTGCAGGTGATAAGGGAGTGGGGCAAAGGCAATTCCTACACCCTGGAAGCTGCTTTCATCACTGGCTCCTGCATTTCCGTCACAATAAAATCTGTTCTGTTCTGGGCTCTGCTTCACGTCTACCGCAGCTTCGGGCAGGGGCTCAGGGAGAGAAGTAAGTACCCCAAAAACTCACTGGGGAGAGCAAGAGCCTGTTCTGTCCCAGTCACAGGGAAAATCCTTAGGGATAATCAAAGGAAAAAGCAGATCCCCAACCAAGCAGCTCTGCAGCCTCAGAATTACCAGGCTGCCAAAGCTCAGGGGTTGGGTGGGACAGATGTGGCTTTTCCCTGGAGAAAGCTGATGCCAACCTGAGCAAGAACTGCTGCTGTCCAAAAAATCACACCTGTGTGAGCAAATCTCTGTCTGCTTGCAGTATTTCTATCACACTGTATAACACTGATGTGACACAACCCAGTGCCCCTGCAGTGCTGACTGAGCTCCCTCTCTTCCCAGTGTTTTCCTCCTATGGAAGGATCGACTCCTGAGCCCTCCTGTGCAGCTCCCACGGAGTGAAGCCACCCCAGAACTCCTGAGCAAGGACCTGCACTCAGGGTGGCAATCAAGGGTCACTTTCCCAGGATGGAGGAGGGTCAGGAAGGTGTCACACGTGTGCAGGTGGGACAGAGCTTAAAAAGCAGAATGTGTTGGGAAATTCCCAGCTGATCCTGCTGACAGGACCAAGCATCCTTCACCCCTGTTCCTGCTGCTGCTGCTGCTTTGGAAGCACAGGGGGTCACACCTGCATGTCAGTGGGGATTGTTGCTCCTTTCAATGCTTTTTGCCTGCACAAACATCAAGAAGGAAATTTGCACACCCAGCCTCTGTTCCTGAGTCTGGAAGGGGATTGTGCTGCCATCATCTCCCAGCTTGGATCTGCTGCACAGCATGTCCAGCCCTGATGGGTTGGTGACAGTGGTGTCCCCTGTCCAAGGCTCCTTTTCCTCCTCTGGCTTCCATATTTCCATTTTTTTTTTAACCCCAGCTACACATGAAAAAGAATCCCTGTAACCTCACCCCTCCCTCAGTGTAACCAAGGTGCCATTTCATACCAGGGGGACTGTTACAATTAAGCCTTTAATATTGTAATTTCAAAGTTTGGTATTTTATTGACTGGAACCTTTAACTACTGCCTATTTTTTAATAAAGTATAAGCACAGTTTGTGTATGGATAATTATTTCACGTGGAACAGCACCAATTCAGTGGGAAATCCCTTAAAAAACTGGACAGGGAAGAGGTTGGGACTGGAATTCATGGGTGCTGTGGACATTGCCGTGACACTTCTCTTCAGACACAGCTTTATTTGCAGGCAGCTGGACACTGCAAGAAGCAATTAAAATTAAAAATTTATTACAGCTTATTAGGGAGATTTACAAGGATTGTATTAAAATTGCTGTAATTTTTTTTTCCCTCATCCCAGCCATCTAAATCAGAATCTCTATTACAAATATGTATTTTTCTCATCTTGATCTCCTAAACCTGACTCAAACTCACTTTATCTGTAGCCCCAGGGAGGCTTGAAGGGGTTAATGCGTGCAGGGGCTGACAGAGCAGCAGCTGCCTCTGTGACTTCATCCCACAAGAGTGGCAGCAGGGATTGTTGCTGGAAGAATTAAACATTTAAACATCACAACAAAACCTTTTCAGTCCTTCCCTCAGCCCAGCCCAGGCAGCAGGGCAAGGCTCTTCTCTCACACAAAGCCTGTGCTGGGGCACAAGGAGGTGAAGGAAATGTTTTATGGCCAGGTGACAGTGTCACTGTCACTGCTCTGGCCATGGCCAGCACAGAGTTTGTCACCAGCCAGGCACGGAAAGATGGAAAACCCTTTCCAAGGTGCCTTGTAAAACAAAAACTTCACTTAAAAACAGCTCCTTTACCTGCAAAAGGCATCTCCTCACGTCCCTCTCAGCTGCTGGGACGAGTTACAGATTAATTGTGAAATTAAGAGACTCCTGAACATCATCATGAATCTCAAGTTCCATGGGAGAAGTGACTACAACTTCATCAGAAGTGATGAAGTGTCCCTGAGGCAGTCAAACCTCATTTGCAAGTGTGCAAATGCAAGTGTGCCACAGGCATTTAAACCCCATTTTGAATCCCAAACTTCCTGGATATAAATTATCAGATTATTCTACCAGTTTATCTGACCCTTATCTCTTTGACCCTTACCTATTTCTTCCTCATATTTCTACCACTGGGCCTTTAAAAACATTATTTAACGCAGCCCAGCTGGTTGTACACAAGATTTGTCTCAAGTTGCACAGCAAATGCAGCAAATATTTGAAACTTTTGAGGAAAATCTGATATCAGACATTCAAAAAAAGCCGTGGGTGCATTCCCAGAAAAGAGATGCCACTGCCCCATGAGAAGTGTCAAACCCCTCACAATTCCAAGCAACCGATTGGGAATTCACTATTTTATATTCTCCCCAGTCAAAGGGCAAATGGACCAATCCAACTTTACAAAAAGGTTTTATTGAAAGGATTGAAAAATACTTTGTTTCTCAACAATATTTAAAACCAAGTTTTCAATGTGTTAACAATATGTAACAGGATTTTTTAGCTTTTAAAAATTCAGTACACTGCTTTATTCCCTACTACAGTTGGTAACAACTTCTTCCATTTCTACCAGAGGATAACTTTTTCTTTTTTAAAAAACCAAATTAATTTCCCAGCTTCCATTTTGGCCCTTTGTAGATGAAAGGATCTGTAGGTGCCAGCGACTTACAAACCCTTTTATTAAAAACTCTTAATCAGCAAACCCCTGTTTTTTAGCACAGTTTCACCAAGTTCTTCAGAATAAGCTACATTAGCAAAACGAGGTTTTATTGCCAATAAAGTGAGGTGCATTTCAGCTTTTCTCTTCAGCTCCCCCACTCCTGGAGCAGCTCAAATGCAGAACTCCAGGGCTGCTGCAGCCTCGCTGTCCTGCAGTTTGCAGGTTAAAAGCTTGGAAAGGGATTTTGTACTCAGCTCAGCTTTGTGATGTGTTACCACAGCCCAGGCTGGGAGAGCAGCTGGGCCAGGGAGAACCAAGGCAGCTTTTGGAGGAAAAGCCAGGGCTGAAGTCACTGAGCCAGGGCTGCAGCTCTGCCTGGGCTCAGCAGCCACCCAGAAAATGCCTTTTCTCAGCAGAATTCTGTACAAGCAAAGCTGCAGCAGCCTCAGAGGCAGCAATGCAATTGCAGCAGGTGATAAATTGAAAGAAGAAATTTCAAGCCAACCCCTAATGTAGATCTAAAGTAGTTCAGTACACTTTGATTACAGATTTAATTGCCTGTGCACTCTGAAAATTAAAAGTTCGGCAATTTAGTCAAGAATAGCTTTACTATTATAAAAAGCATAAATAAAAAGTGCTGAATATAGTTTTATCTTTAAAAAAATACTAAATAAGGCTCATAAATCATTTCACCTCTGCAAAATGATTTTCCACTCCCCAGTGTGCCTAGAACTGCTCATCCTGCACTCATCCACACGTTTCTCTAGACACCATACCCTGTTCCTTCTCTCAATTATTGCATGTTTAAATAAAAGAGTTCCAAAGCAAAAAAGCCTGACACTTCTCTAGTTCCAAAAGTAACCAGTTATCAAATAACTGAATACTCCGCTTAGGAAACCCGTAAGCAGCTTCAAAACAGTGATAAAACAATTACTGCAGATTCAAGTGAAAGAGAAATCCCAAAAGCTCTCTGGATATTCTCCAAGATATCCCAAAATCCATCTGGTTTTGACCCAATCAAACCAATATTCTATGTTACAAAATGTACAAACCAAGTGTTCATTTATACCAACACGCTTTCACTGTGATTTGAATCTTCACCCAAGAGTTTGCTTCTCTTTTCTGGAAAAGTGCTCTCACCTGCATTTCATGAGCGCAGCCCAGGGCAGCATCCAAAAGGGATGAGACATCATTGAAACCACCAGAGACAACAGGTCAGGCAGAGTTTGGAAATGAAGCCATTTCCCATTTCCACTTTGGACCACAGAAACAACGTAAGACAATCATGAAAAAGGTTCAGCAGAGATTCTCCCCCCGTTCCCAAGGAAATCCCACCTCAGCCAGGAAATTCTTTCCTTGGCAAGGACTGAACAGCTCCTGTCCCTTCCTTCAGTGAGCGATGCAGCAAGACTTGAAAATGCTGAAGTTTGGGTAAGATGATCAAGAGACTGCACCACAGAGAACATAAATGTAAACATTATCCTTGGGTTTGCTATTTTGCAGTTAAAGTACAGTACAAACCCTTTCCCCCCATCCCAACCAGTTCTTTTGTTGGGATTTTTTTTTTTTTGTTCTTTCATAAAAGCACATACAATAAAATATGTACAGAGAGAAGTTAGAAACATTTGAAAGCATCTTAAAAAAAGTAAATGTGAGACTTAGAATATCTTGAGTGTGCTGAAGGCACCGTTGCTACTCCACTGGGAATGTGTCCTCTCATTTCTCCAGCCCACCAATGCAGAATCCCACCCTGGATTACTCAGCACCAAGAGTTGGAAGGTTTCCATGGAAGTTGAGGGCATTCAGAATCTTAGAAAAGGATATTTTCTTCAGGACAACAGTGAATTCAGTAGCAATTGAAGTCCAGATTCTTCTTGAATACTTGGAGAATTCTTCTTATTATTTTTTTTTAAACATGATAGTCTCTAATGCTACCATTTATCCCAGGGAATCCAACAAAAATAATAAGAAAAACCAAAACATGGATGATTCCCACCAAGAGGAAGTGCAGAGCTGTGAATTAGCTCAGCTACAAACCCAGAATAATCAATGTTCATCCCTGCTGTTTGTGGGTATTTCCACAGTGCTGACAGCCAAGGGTCAACCACTGCTCAAATGGGCACAAGAGAAAGAAATGTATATATAAAAAATATATACTTTTAATTACTAATTCCATCTATTAATAAAAAACATCCTTTGTGGGTCTTCAGTGTGTCACACTTGCAAGTAAGAAAGTATTTTCTGGGCAAGGTGTATTTAAGATAATAGAGAGGAGCTTTTTTTAAAAAAAAAAGAAAACTTCTCAGAGCCTTTCTGTTCCTAGCAGTGTTAAATGGAGTTACAAACCTATCAAAATGAAAGATTTTAATGCCACTTTTCTGCTGCCACTTTTCCCTGGTGTAGCTACATTCAGCCTACCATGGAACTGGTAAGTCAGAGGTTACAATCAAATCTGCAGATGTGGTTTTGGATTGCAGTCAGGAATGATCCACTCCCAGACTGCTCGTTTGGAAGGAGATTCACACTGGATCAGAACCATCAGAGCCTTCCACTCCCACTCCTGATGGACAGGAAGGAGCACAACCCTTCCCAGCCCCAGCATCTCAGGGATATCAACCACAACCACAAGGCAGCTCCGGGGCGGCGCCTGCACCGAGAGCTCCAAAATCCAAGCGGAGGGGAGGGATTCTGCCACATTCCACTGCTCCAAAATCCAAGCGGAGGGGAGGGATTCTGCCACATTCCACTGCCACGAGCCCTGCTGGGTGTGGACACTCAGAATTCTTCCTCCTCCACGGCGAAGTTGTTCTGCTTCTTGCGGACGTTCCAGTGCAGGCACTCGGCCAGGCTCTCGAACCAGTCGCTCACGGGGTCCCGGAAGCAGATGGAGGGGAGGGGGTAACAAGAGGTAGTGATGCTGATACTGCAACAGCACAGGGCAAGTCAGGCAGGGACAGCAACAATCTGAACAACCCCCAGCCTGTCCCCACCCAGCACAGAGCTGATTCACTGCCAAACAACAGCTTTCTGTGCTCGGTGATCAGAACCACAGCTGCTCTCTAAATAACCAGCAGAGCTCTGGGGACAATTTCTGTCAACCCTCCATGGCATCCTGCAGCCTCTGGCATCACCCACACAGGGACAAAGGAAACCCAAGGCACCACCTTGGCCTTTGGGTTTCAAGTTTTAAGCAAGAAGCCCAAGGATTCCAGAGTGTAGCCGAGGGCCAAACCTTGTGTTTGAATCTTTACTGGGCACCTTTCAGTTTCAAGTTTTAAGCAATAAGCCCAAGGATTCCAGAGTGTAGCCAAGGGCCAAACCTTGTGTTTCAATCTTTACTGGGCTCCTGAACTCCTTTATAGATGACCCAAGCTCAGAGGAAATAAAACCTGCTCAGGATGGAGGGTTACACCAGCTGTACATTTTCCTTCATGGCAAACTGTGTGGGCCAAGAGGAAAAAGGGCATCCTGAATAACCAATCTGCCCATCTTCTTCCCAGATCTGCCTTTTAACACCTCCACCAGCACATTCTGAACACAAAACTGAGGGACTTCACACCCTTCTGCTCACTCAAGGCCAGAGCAAGTGGCCACAAGCACTGCCAGTTAACCCAGTTTAATCCACGTGGAGTATTCCAGCACCTGCGCTCACAGGCAGCCCCTGTTGGTTTGTATCTTTCAGAATTCCTAAGATTTATCTTGAAGTTAAAATTTACAGAGTTTTCTAAAGATATGCCCATCTTCCTTGCCAAGCATGCAATGTTTACAGAGTCTGAACATTTCACTTGCTTTGGTGGGAAGATCCAAAGAACTCAAGTTAGAAATTAAATCCTTTTAGTGCAGTCTGTGCTCTAGGAGGTGTTAGGGTTTATAAAAGCCTCTTTCTTCACTGCCAAAAACCCTTTTGGCAGATGTTAGAGAATGAGGGAGCTGCATGAATCAGGATTTTCTATACTTAGAGATAATACAATCAGAAAAAAGGATTGACCTGTCTCCATGGCATATTTCCTGCCTCTTCCTTCCATCAAATGAAACCCACGCCGTGTTCCTGGCATCTGGGGAGAGCATGATCTGAAAAACAGGAGTGGTCCAAAACTCAAGAGCAAGGAACAAACACCTCCTCCATCCTCCCTCTGAGTGCAGAACTGAGTCCTTGGAACTCCACACTTGCACTGGAATTCCTCAGCTGTCCATGGCAGCAGTGCAGTAACATCACTCAAGCTCCAAACCTTTATTTTCTGTTTATGAACATGTTTTTCTACATGCAGTAAATCCCCTTCTTATAAGTACAAGACCTTCCAGTTCCAGCCTGTCCCTTCCTTCCAGTTCAGTTCCTGTAACTTTAATTCAGTTACAGGAGCTGACTTAGCTTTTCTTTCAAGAAAAATAATGAAGTCAATCCAGAAAAACAGATTTTAATACATAATGAATCCAAAGCTGTCAAATTTAGGAACTTTGGCTCCTATTTAAATTACATTCCTATTAAAGAATTAACTACCACTGGCCAGTAACACCCACTGACATGAAAGTGTGGGCTGAGAGCTGTGCCATGAATAAACATTGAATTTATGTAGTAAAACAAGAACAAGAAGTCCAGAACACATTAATTTCTCAATCCTAATCCTCTAACATCCCCAGGACAAAAGGAGAAAGAGATTCTTCCTTGCACAAGAGTATTTGTCCAAAATACCCACTAACCAAGTCTGTTTTATATTCAGCTATTAAATGTCTCTTTTCTGCAAGACAACATGAAAAAAACCTAAATACTGAATTGCAAATAGAGCTACCAGCATAGAGCTGCAATATTTCTGCATGAAAGGAGAATTTTTGATTCCCTTCACTGATCATTTACAGGCACTTTAGCCAAGATTATGGAACATTTTTCAGAATGCAAATGTAGGAATTCCCATTTTGTAGAATGTTACTGAGCTACAGTCCAGTAGGAAAAGTGTAAAGTATTCCACTTTAACCAATTTAAGTGGGCAAATTCTTCAATTTAAGTGGGCAAATTCTTCTAAAGAAAGGCACATTCTTGAGCCAGACTTGGTGTGATCCTGCCCCAAGTGAGAGGAGCCACACGACACTTCCCACCTTCCTCATTCCTGTGGCCACTCCAGAAGTTTTTAACCCAGAAAGAGAACTAAAATGACAGAAATCCCACCTTGAGTTCCACTCCAGCAGGAACCACGATGGGTCTGAAGGACAGGGAGTGGGGGCAGATGGGGGTGATCATGATGGCAGGGACGTTGGGGTGGATCATGGACGCTCCGGCCGCGGCGGCGTACGCGGTGCTGCCGGTCGGCGTGGACACGATCACCCCTGGAGACACAACAGGGAGGGACATCAGCACTGAGCCAGGGACTGCTCTGGGGGATACCAACAAACCCCACTGTCACCCCTGGGGACAGCAGCAGGACAGCACTGAGCCAGGGATTGCTCTGGGGGATACCAACAAACCCCACTGTCACCCCTGGGGACAGCAGCAGGACAGCACTGAGCCAGGGATTGCTCTGGGGGATACCAACAAACCCCACTGTCACCCCTGGGGACACAAGAGGAAGGGACTGCTCTGGGGGACACCAACAAATCCCACTGTCACCCCAGGGGACAGCAAACAGGGCAGTGCCAGCAGCACTGAGCCAGGGACTGCTCTGGGGGTCACCAGCACATCCCACGCTAGGAAAGGGAACCTCTCCCCTTGGATTTCACAGCTCAGCTGCAGCCCAGCACACACAAAGTGAGAAACTCCCCCCTGACCCTGCCACGTGGTCTCAGGAGTTGCACAAACTAAGGTTACACAATTTTGTAATAGTGACTTTCACTTTTTTTTCTTTAAGGGTAAGAGCTTTAAAGATTAACTCCTGGTGTTCATGAGTTGAGATTGTTTGCCTTCAGCAAATCCAAGCCAATCTTTTCTGAGCTCTTTCTTACCTTTAGCCTGAAATATAATACCCCAAAAAAGATCTACTTGCCCTCACATGCCCATAAACAAAGTCTTTCAGCACCTAAAGCTTCATTGTGTAGGAACACACCCATTCTTTGCACACCCCTGTTTGCTGTCAGCAGTGAACTGGAGCTCTGTTTCCAGGAGAGAAAACCCTCCAGGGAAACCCAGCAGCCTGGCCCTGAGCTGGGCAGTGAGCAGCACTCACCATCTCCTTGCACCGTGGTTATCAGGTGCCCATCCAGAAACACATCCACGTTGGACAGGTAGGAGGAAGGGCCACGATCCACCACAACTTCATTGAGGACCTGCCACGACACCAAACATTACTCCAGCCTGCTGCTGCTGCCTTGGCAGTGAAATAAATGTCAAAAACTGAACACGTTTGCCAGATCTCCTAAAAGTTCAAGCTTATTTAGTACCTGCAAATTAAAGTCTCTTTACACTTCTGTCCTATTGAGTGCCAGCTGAAGATTAAGAATTTAGTTTTGAAGATTAAATTAGATTTAATTCTTAATTTTAAGAATTTAGTTTTGAAGTTTAAGAATTAGTCCCCAGGAGCTGGTGACTAGCAATTTGCAGGGTTTTTCTTCTCATTTATAAAAATGTCTGGTGTGTCTGACTTTAGAACTACTACTTTGTTCTCAAATAGAAGGAAGGCTGGACTCAAGCTCGGAGATATTTCCCAGCCTAAACAATTCTGTGAAATTATTTCTACAGCAAAGAATGAGATGAGCACTTGTGACAGCACAAAGGAAATGTGTGCAGCAGCTCCTCAGCATTCAGAGCACACTGGGAGCTGGAGCAGCAAGGCCCAGCCCCACGCTGCTGGGGGAGGGCTTTAATGAAACAAATACAAATTACAAACATTATATTGGTTTTTTTGGGCTTGTTTTGCCCTCTGACCTGATATTGCATAATTTGTTTGCCCACTTCTTTCTCCAGGTTTGCAGACACGACTCCATTCTCCTCTATCCCATTCTGCACTGTGGTTTTCTCCCTGTGCTCCTTCACCACCTTCACCTTGAGCCTGCTCCGGAGAACGAGAGCAGCATTGCCTGGAGAGGAACACGGGGAAAACACACAAAAAGGAGATGCTGGCACAGGAAATCACCCCAGCAATGACTAACACACTCTATCAAATGCCATCCAACCCTTCCTGAGCTTTCAACATTCCCAGTTTCATTCACAACATAATTGGCTGCACTTGGCTGAAGCTCAAAACTGATTTTTAGTAGCAATGAGCAAAAATCAAAGCCAAATTCCAAGCCAGTCCCTTCCCACTTTTCTTCTTATGTAAAAAGAAAATTTAAATTTAAATTTTAGATAGACATTATTAAAATGGGAAAACACTGTTGGGCTCATGTGATCTTCAGTAAGACAAAAGCTAAGCTTAAGGAAAATTAAAGCATTAGAAACAAGTATTAAAAGAGAACATTCTAGTGAGAATATCAGACATCTTTTCAGGATCTACTTTGGATGCAACTCAAATAATCTCATAGTGAAGAAACAAAGAATTTATCTCCTCAAATATTTTATTTGCCTGACTTCTAAGTATTTAAACACTGCACTTTATTTCTATGTTTAGTTGCCATTTAACATAAATTCTACAATATCTTACACTTATTTACTCCATAAAGTTATTTCTTAGCCCTTTTTCTTTACAGAGCAGTACAGAGAGCAGCACTGGATGGGTCAATGCAACGTAAAACTTCTGTTAATTTAAGATACATTTCTGGTAATTTAAGATTTCTCTCAATTTCAGATACATTTCTCAAGTTTCAGATCTTAAGGGCCAACCTAGAAGAGTTGATTAAGAAAAGTAACAAACAAACACCACACCTTGTCCCCTTAAATTTACCTTCTATAACCTGAGTGACTTGGGACTGAAAATTCTCAAAATTAAATGGAGTAAGAAATCCAAGGGATCCCAGATGAAAAGCCATAACTGGAGGTACACTACCCTATCAATAAAGAAAAGAGTTTTAAAGCTACTCAGTCAAAGCAATCCATACTTCAACTATTTGCCTGTAAATATTGTGACTATTGATGAAACTTCGACTGTGCTTAATAAAAAACAACACATTTGACATTCTTTTCACAAGGAAAAAAAAGAGGGAATGAAGAACAAAAGACAAATGCTGAACTTGGCAACAAAGAGGGGGGCAAAAAGCACTTTTAAATACTTCCAAAAGAAAAGGTTTATGGGTTTATTTCCCATAAGAACCAACCTGGAAAAGTGAAGAAGCATAAAGTAAGGTCCCATCTCCTCCCAGGCATATGATAAAGTCTATCTGATTTGAGATATCATCATAGTCTAGGAGAAACATTGAAATAAAAAGTATTGAATTGAATTGTATCCACAATCTTTATTTCCTAACAAAAATTAGGAAGAAAAGTTACAATTTGGAGCATGCAAACATTCCCTCACAAATATGTTAAAAAGCACAATAAAGATCTAACAACTGCCTGCAAAAGACATAAAAGTTTTAGAAATTTGACCCAACAACTAAGAAAACACCAAGACAAAAAAAGAATTACACTCCAACTGTCCTTTCAAGAAATCATTTCCATACCTTCCCTAAAGGTGCAAAATTTCTTCTTCACTGGTCCAAAATTCTCATCATTGGCTATAGCAGGGTCTTCCAACACTTTTTTTTCTACATACACTATCATATTGTTCTCCTGAAGAGAGAGAAAACAAGCTTGTGAGGGACCTCCCAACAACACACTTGACTCTCTCCATAATTTCCATTAATTTAAGACATATAAATAATATTTACAGTAGCGTTCTGCATCTGCTGGGTGTTTTTAATGTGTGGTCTGATCCTGATGAGAATTTTGCAGCATGCACAGACCATTTAATAAATTAAAGCTTGGAGTATAGATTACATGATACAGCAATAATGCTGTGTTTGCTCAAGGTTTAAAGGTTTCAGCTTTTTATATCCCATTCCTGTAATTTAGAATGTAAACAGAATGGAAGTTTTCACTTGAATAATTTTAGTTTTCAGCTTCATACTGATCTTAACTTCTGCAACAAATTTTAGTACACCCCGTGGCAGTGGGTATGAAGATTTGATTGCACAAATTCTGCACAGAATCAGCAGCTGGAGAGAGCTGAGGTGTAATTTCTGTTTTCTCACCTCAGTGAGGTACACGCAGAGCTCTTTGAAGGGCTGCAGCAGACTGGCATCACGGATCTTCTTAATCACAAGGACACTCTTGGGAGGTTTGTTCCATGTCAACCGCTGGCTTGCTGGATCCTGAATGTGCCTGGGGGACAAAAAAACCCCCAAACATCAGCACATTTTGGTCTGACACCTTTCTGACCTAGTAAAAATACATCCTCCAGTGTGGAGAACACACAGCCCTACACACCAGGCAGGGAAAGGCAATAATTCCCATTGCAGTGATGTTCCTGAGGGAAAGGCAATAATTCACACTGCAGAGATGTTCCTGAGGGAAAGGCAATAATTCCAATTGCAGTGATGTTTCTGAAGGAAAGGCAATAATTCCAATTGCAGTGATGTGAATTATGTATTAATGTATGGAGAACACACAGCCCTACACACCAGGCAGGGAAAGGCAATAATTCCCACTGCAAGGATGTTCCTGAGGGAAAGGTAATAATTCCAATTGCAGTGATGTTTCTGAAGGAAAGGCAATAATTCCCACTGCAGCGATGTTTCTGTGCTTTCCTACATGCAGGTGATAACACAGAATTAATAATTCTGGTCCCTGCTGCTCTGTGAATGACCTGTGCCAACAGGGACCTGAACAAAAGCACCACAAAAGCTCTCAGAAAAAGTTCCTCAACTGACTGACACCACTGCTTCCTCTTGGTTTAGTGCACACTCAAAGGAGAAACAGTCAATTAGAGGATCTGAAAAAGTCACAGCATCATTTTTTTCCCCATCCAATACTCTAAGTCAAACAGCTTAATGTAAATTTAAAATCCATTTTATTTCAGTGCTCACATTTGAGATACAAACACAGCAGAAACTAAAGGTTAATGCAGGGCTCTGATATCAATAATGCTGCCAAGGAGCAGGGATTGCAGCACTGAACAAACCCAGAACTAGCACCAAATTCATTCAAACAACAGCCAGTCTGCCTGTTTCAGCTGTACTCACCAAGTCCATGCACTTCTACTGAATGAAAAGTTATTCATAACTTGCTTTAATATCTTCATGTTTCTTTCCAGGGCTCAGGCAAAAGCAACAGCTCCAAATAAAACAAAAGGCTGAGGCTTTTATCACTTATTAATAACTGCAACCTCAGAAGAATACATTTTTCCCTGAAAAATGTTTTTTTTCTTCTACTGAAGATTTCAATCAGTTCCGATAAAAAGTTGTGAAGGCTTTACAAAAAATCCTGTGTAAAACGTGTATTCCAGATCCTTGAGGCAAGGTTTCATAAAGAAAATCCCATTTCAAGAAAAATAAACAGGTATTTGATTTGCCTTTCTCTCAAGAGCACAAGCCCCTGATCCTTTCTTCACTGAGTATTCCATCAATTCATATGCTGATCAAAAAGCAGATTTGCAAGTTCTAGAGCTGCTGGTTGTATTGAAAGAGACACCCAACCTTCCCTAACTTAAACCTGCTCATAAAAACTATGATTTTCTGTTAAAAATAATTCCTCCAGTGAGGAGAGTTTAACAAAATTACCCACGGCAGAGGGGAAAAAAACACCAACAAGGTTTTGCTTGTTTTTAAAACCCACAAAACCTCGCGTGCAGCAAAAGTAATTTACAATTTGCTTTTCAAACAAGTCCTTGCCTTCAGCAGCCTGGGGGCAGCTCTGCTCCCAGCCCTGCCTGCCCAAGGTTTTCCCTGGCACAATCCTGTCCCTGTCCTTATATCCCAGCCCTGGCCAGCCCCTGGGAGGAGCAATTCCCCAGGTCAGGTGGGTAAACACAACCTGGGCTGGCTTTCAGCTGCACTGCAGCACCCCAGGGCTCTTTACAGCACCAGGGGAGAATGAGGAAGCTCTGAGTTGCCAAAGGGAGGGATCTGGGTTAGACTTTCCCAGGAAAGGGCTGGATATCTCCAGGAAGGTTACAGTCTACAGAGATAGAGATTTGGGCAAATAAATATTGACTGCAATGTCTTACAGTTAACTGGAAGAGCAATTAAATAAAAGTTTTTTAAAGGGGCAGAAAGCACAGAATGGTTTGGGTTGAAAGGGCCTTAAAGCTCATCCAGTCCCACCTTCCACCATCTCAGGTGGCTCCAAGCCATGTCCAACCTGGTCTTGGACACCTCCAAGTGGGGCAGCCACAGCTCCTCTGTGCCAGGGCCCACCAAAACCAGGAACCACTGCCTTGGTTAAACCCTGAAATTCCTCACCTGGCCAGATCAGGACTCCATTCATTAAGTATGTAACACCTGTATAGAAAGCAACACTTTATGCCACCCAACCTACAAAATTAAAATGTTTATTTGCTCACTAAGCAGAAACCAGACCTTTACTTCCACATTTATCAACAGTCTAAAAAGGAAACTTGCTTTACCTGAAAGTACCAGAGACCAAACAGAAAAATTGAAAGTACAAATTCAAACATCATCACCAAGGCAGGGAGAAGGCTTCCCTCAGATTTCACAGCACACAGAACAGTTCCTCTTCCTCCCCTTTTTTAATAGAGTTGGAAATATGAGAGTTGCCCCTTTAGACACCAAACTATGGATTGCAGACTATGCCAACTTGGCAAAGCTGACCCCAGGATGGCAATCAAGCAACATGAAAACCTCTAAATACCAGGTAAAATACAAACAGTGCTGAGGGAGAAGGGGCTGTTTAGCCTGGAGAAAAGGAGACTCAGGGGTGACCTCAACACTCCCTACAGCTCCTGAAAGGCGGCTGTGCTCAGGTGGGATTGGGCTCGGTCTCCAGGAACTGACAGAAACAGAGGACACAGCCTCAAGCTGCACCAAGGGAAATACGGGTTGGATATTAGGAAGAAGTTTTTTTACAGAAAGGGTGATAAAGATTTTTACAGGAAGAGTGATAAAGTTCTGGAATGGCTGCCCAGGGAGGTGCTGCAGTCACCATCCCTGGGTGTGTTTAACAAAGCCTGGATGTGGCACTGGCTGCCAGGGTTTAGCTGAGGGGTTGGGGCTGGGTTGGACTCCATGGTCTTGAAGGTCTCTTCCAACCTGGGGATTCTGTGAATTCTGATTAGGGGGTGAACAAAGTGGAATCAGTGGGAAAGCAAAGTGGTTTTCTTTGTCACAGAAGGAGCAGAGTGCCACTGATGGAGGAGTACTCACATAATCGTTTTGGGATTCTGCAGCATGCAGGCCTTTGGTCCAAACGTGGTCACTGGGCATGGTCCATGCAAGGAGCGTGTTCTCCTGAAGGCACAGAAAATAATCAGTGAGTAAGAGAGATGTGCTGACAAACTGGGGCTGCATGGCTGCTCAAACCCTCCTTTGAAGCAGCTGCACACAAAGCAATACAGGGCAAAGTGCATTTCTCAAACCTACGTGTGCTTCCCAGGCAGGGTGATTTTACAGATTAGCTCTCACATTTCCAATGGCTGCATCAGTTCCACTGCTGCAGAACAACACTTTTATTCTGTGTTTCTCAAAGCACTTCATCTTATCTAAAAGCACATTTTTTAGAATGGCTGAATCTGGTATAAATACAGCTAAAACAGCTCAGTGAGGCTCTTCACCTCACTGAGGGCTTTGGGTTTCCCAGTGTGTGACTTGACAAGGAGCTCTCCAACACCTCCAGATGTTTTCAAGTCACACTGTCTTGGTCATTTAAACACCCTTAATAAATTAATCTAACAAATTCTTCAGCTCTAAGGCACATGGAGATTTGTATCTGCAGTATCAGGCTGCAATTTTGAACAGGCTGAGAAATAATTTCTGTTCCCCCCCCCCATTTCTCTGATAAAATATTTGTCTTCAAATAATCAGGGGCTCTGAGGTGTCATTTATCCTCAAAATTGAATCCCACCAGGACACAGGGTTATTCCTGGCTCTAGGATGAGATTAGCTGGAGAAAGTCAGAACTCTTCTGCCTCACCTCCCTCCCAAACTCCTCCATCAAAGCTGGAACTGGGAGGAAAACTTGCTCAAGCCATGGAACTGTTGAAGCATTATGTGACTGCTATTAGAATTATTCCATTATAAAGAAGGGGGAAGCATTTATTTCCTGGGCTTAATTCAATCCCATCTTGCTTGTAACAATCATCACTGCAGGGCCTTCTATTGTGTGTTACAAAGTAGCTCAGACCAGCCTGATGACTCACTCCTAGAGCTAAAAAAACCCTCAGAAATTTAATAAAAATCAAAACCAGATCACAGGTTAAACATATAATTAAGGAACAACAGCAACATCTTATTTGTTCCTTGCCTAATAAAATAGGCCAGTGTAAGATTTGAATTCCAATAACAAAACCAGAATAATTTCTTTTCCATCTGTAAGTCCAGGTATGGCTGACCAAGTTAGATAAGAGCATTACTAAGTGTTTTATAAACTTTACCCTACTGATATTAAAACAGAAAAAAGAGCAAGGACTGACATAACAAGAGATTAACGCGTCTGTCAATATGAGCAAAGGGATGATAAGTCTTTATCTACTTGTGAACAATTACCCTTGGCACTAGGATGGTTAAATAACACCCTGGCAGCTTCACCTCCCACTGCTTGCTCCACTCCAGCTTCTCCCAGATAACTGTAATTTTTGCCCTCTCCCAACACAGGTCATTATTTGATGCCACTCCCAGTGACTGACCAAATTTTGTTCTCATGCGAGGCTTTAAATATCCATGCCTGACCTTCACGACATTCCAAAAAGTTTTCTCTGCAATTCCTAATTAATAAGCAGTGTAAATTCTTCACTGGTTTTACCAGTGCTCAATAAAGAGCGTGAGTGAACAGAATTTCAAGTTATTCCTAGTCAGGCTGCCTTTGCTAAGCATGAGCAGCAATGCCCTGGAAATTCTACATCTTTTAGGGCACTCTATTTATCAGTTCCCAGCAGCTGGGCAGCTACCTGGAGCTGAACAGCACAGAGGAAGCCTGAGAGCAGCACTTCCTGCCAGCCTGCAAAATGCCCTGAGACAATTTAGCTCTGCAGTGAAGACAGCCAGAGAATGACTGCAGAGCATCCTAATGAAGGAAAATCTCAGAAGCAATTACCCTGATTCAAGCCCACAACAGACACAGCACTTCTGGCTGAAAAAGCAGCTGTTTAGCTAGAAAATAATACACAAAAATTTAGATCTTCTACGCAGGCTGACTGAAAGGTTTGAGTAGAGAAGGGAAAACCACCAAGTTTTACAGCACAATTTAAATACCAAGTCTTACACATTGACCTTACACACATCACCAGAGCTCCAACAGAGCACAGCCCTCAGAAGACACTTCCCAGAAGCATCAAATACACCGAACTACAAACACAGAGCAGTTATTTTCCTAACCTTTCAAGGCTTTTAGTTTGCCTCCCTTCACCACCAAGCCACCCCCTGTGCCCTTCAGCCTCACCCGTGGGTTCTCTTGCCTCCCAAGAGCATTCCTACCAGCAAAGCAGGAGCTCTGAACAGGAATTCCATCTGCTGAGCAGCTCCCTCTTGCCTCTGCCCATGCTTTGGGGACAGCCACAGCACAAGGAAGGTGAAGTCTGTGCCTCCCACAAGATCAAGACATGGCGCTGCCCCTGCCTGCTGTTCAATATTTACAGCAGGTCCAAAGATCACCAGATCAGAAGTTCTACCCACCCTGTCCACATGACAGGAGCCTTGCAATGAGATCAGAAAGTTGGCTTCAAAAAAAGAATGGGTGTTTCTCACCGCTCTGAAACCGTCTGCAAACACCAAGTCACTTTTTGCTGCCTCACACACAGGTTTTTAACACACAGCACTAAAGCTCTGGCTTGAGCTTTTGTAAAAGTCTGAAGAATTGTCTCTTACTGTTGACTGATTATTTTTTGGAGACTGTGAGCTCTGCAGACACCTGTTTTGACAAGCCATGAAACTTTGATTCTGCTCTTAGTCAACACCCCACCTTCAACTCCACATCTTTGTTTTTCACCTTCTGAGACACATTTTAACAATCCCTCATGGCCATATTAAAAAAACCACTAAAATCTAGTTAATTTCACATATTTTAGCACCGAGGGGAAGAAGCAGGGGTCTCACCTGAATTCTTTGGTGCTTCCAAGGGCAGGTGAAGCTGACAAACTCCGTGACTTGGCGCGGCCCCGGCTGGTGCTGCCCCACTCCTCATCATCATGGCACGCTGAGCAGTGGTAGGCAGAGTCTGAGTTGCCATCAGCCTTGCTGGCACACAGCTTCTCCCGACTCATCTCCATGCTGGAGCTGCAGGAACCTCAGCCAGAGAGAAATTCAATCCCTGCAGTGGAGAGGGACAGGCAAAACCTCAGCGCTGGCAAAGGTAATGGAGCTTTCCTTTAAATTCCAATTACGGGATCAGCTGGCTCAAGGAAAAACAGAAGATTTGCTATCACAATCCCTCTTCTCTCAGTAGATAACATGCTGAACATCAAAAAAATCACTGGAGTTGTGCTTCATGTCAAGAAACTCCTGGAGTTGTCCAGGAGATGAGGGTTGCTGCTGAGAGGAGCTGGTGCTTTGAGACATTTCCCTGCTTTCTGCAGCCCCTGCTCTGTGGTCAGCACTGCTGACCAAGGTGGAGTTTTGCCAGGGCCCTCACAGTGGTTTTTATAATTGCTTTTCAGCAATTAAAGTGTTTTAAAGTCCCTGCAAGAAAATCTGGAGGAGCATGTTACACTAAACCCAGTTTGCATACACTAATAAAGACCTTTCCTAACAATCTGGGAAGTTCTTCAAGGTAATGAGAAGTTCCTGGAATTAAAAATGATCAGTGTGTTCCCAGACTGAGAAGAGGCCCAGCACAGATTTGTGTCTTCAGTTACGCAAGAGATAAAACTAATTTCTTTTAGCTATTTAAAAGAAAGAAAAGCTTTAAATACGTGCCAAAGAATCAAGGCACAGGAAAACTATAAAGTCAGGAAAAATGATAAAGTCTCCTATGAGGTGATGCATATATTGAATACATAAAATAAAATATTCAGACATCATCCCTGTCAGATAACGCCACAGAAATAACCTTAATAAGCCTCAGCTTTTGAAATAAAAGAGGTTAATACCAAGCTGAGGAGAGACAAAAAACAAATTGGAGGACAATACCTAAGTCCTTAACTCATTTCTGACAAACTGGGGAGATGATCCAAACCAAACAGGACAAAAGAAGGACAAATGTGCAGTATTTCAGTTCCACGAACAACCAGCACAAATGAGAGATAAACAGCTGGGTAGAGCACAGCTTTGCAGAAGTAAAAAAACCAACCACAAAACCAAAACAAAACCCAAACTTGAAATAAGTTGTCGGGATCTTGTGGGTAAGTTGTCATCATTACTTGAAGGAAGCAGAGGAGAAATCTTATCAGAATAAAAATAGAAACCAACTTTCAGTGTATGAACAAACACTAAACCATAAACAAATAGTATCCATGTGAGTGCAGCACATTCCTCAAGTCAGTTGATTCCAACACAAGGGGAAAAATTTGGTTCAGTAAAAATTTGCAGATGTTTTTTTCCAATGGTTTCATCACTTTGGATGAAGCTCCCACCTCATCCTGCAGAGAGAGGAACTGAACATTGGTGCAACCATGAAAATGGACTGAGGCTCTGGAAAATCATCACCCAATGAGGATATCTGGGGGAAAGTCCCCAGAGAATGGTAAACCCATAATTTCACCAGAACCCCAACCTGCAGACAACAAAACCAACAAAACACAGTTGTAATTTTAAACTCATTACTAAATTAGACAGCACCACCACCTAATCAAATTAGAAAGTGCTTTTGCTCCTGCTCTAGCTTAGGCTTACCCGGGGAGAGCATCACTACAAAGAGGTGCAATTAATGCCAGCCATTAATGATTTATAGCATCCTGCCCTTGGAAGGTATCAATGTTTAACTGGGGGTCACTCATTGCTGTGTCACCTGTGACGACCACTGCTTGGGAAACAGATATTGCAACAGACCTGCAGTTCTGTCCAGCTAAGATTAGCAAAATGTACCTCTATTTTTAGACAATTCGAGCTGATATATAAATTTTGTGCCCATTAGTTTAGCAAAGGAGGCAGAGAACAATAATTTATGTAATAAGCAAGATGTATTTCCATGTGACTTTGACTGAAGAATGTTCATCTGACAGATGCTGACAGGAAAGAAAATCAGATTAGCTCAAAACTGGAAGTAAGAAGTGCACAGACATACTAAATACAGCCTAAGAACTTGATATTCCCCCCATGTAATACTTTCCAGTTCAGGATGTTTTAACTAGAGCTTACACCATGTACTGTTTAATTAACATTCCCTCACAAGACCTTTATTGAATAAGCAGACTTGACATAAGACAAAACTGCCACTGAACAGCTTCCAGGATGGGATCCAAAAAACCTTTAAGCACATGGTAACAAACTAATGAAAAGGCTGCTCTGTTTTAAATCATGTCCAAAATAAAAACAACACAAGAAAAGCAAGTATTTAAATGTCCAGCACTGCAGAATGAAGGACAACTGAGGAAGTGTCAACATTTAACAACAAATATCTGTGATGGTGACACAGCAGCCAGGTGAATCACCTCTCACACATATCCAACTCCAGTTTTATTGTAGCTTCCCATTTTTAATTTCACTCCATGTTCCCCTGAACAACAACTTCCCAAAGGCTTCATCAAACCACCTTTATACAACCCCATGACATCCCCCAAAGGAGCTGCAAGGCTGCAAATCACCAAGGGATTTTATTTCATTTTATAATGACCACGCTTGTAAGCTGTTCTTTCGTAACAAACTTTTCCTGCCCTAAATCATCCTGGTTAAAGGATTACTGTAGGGTCCATCCTGACAAAATCCTCACAGTGCTTTAACCACCCACCAAGTGACTTCTTAGAAATTACAGCAGTCATTCAAAACTCATTTTGTACTTTATTATTGACTTTCTCTTGGGGCCTAAGAGGACAATGTTCTATCCAAAACTGCACCTCTTGTCCCATTGCTAGAGAGCACTGTGTGCTTGATCACTCTGCCCTGTGGAGCTTTCTTTTGTTGTATTTTGCTGAATAAAGCACTCCAGCAGAGGTTACATGCCCATGACTCCATCCCGAAGGCACTAAACCCCCTCTCACACACACAAAAATGAAGGAGCAACTCCATCAGACAGACAAAGCTTGGTTTAGTCAAAACTTCATATTCCAGCGAGCCTGCAGAAAACCAAAACCCCTATTAAAACCCAGGCAGTCTGGCAGCAGATACAATTTTAGGTTCTGATTACACACCCCAATGCTATTTCCACCAAAACCCAGGCAGTTTGAGCATCACGTGTGCGCGGCCCAGGCAAAACAAGTCCATTTGTTAACCCTTCATCTGCTGAAGCCCAGCACCCGAAGCCAGGGCTGGACCCTCAGGGGGCAAACAGCGGGGCTGGCCCGTGTCTGTAATGACAACACAGAAAAGGAGTTTATTTTTTCTGTCCTGTAACCTCCACTCCCTAACAGCTCTGCTGATAGAAAACGGGAGAAAAGCAGCATTCCAGGATGGAAACGGGATCCACACACTGTCCGGGCCGGCACAAACCGGCCCAGGCCGAGCTTGTTCCACCTCCCGAGATGTGCAGGGAGAGCAGCCCCGAGGGTCTTCCCTGAAAAGCCTGGAATTCACCCCAACATTCAGCCCCTAAAAACCTCGATTTCACCCCAACATTCAGCCCCTAAAAACCTGGATTTCACCCCAACATTCAGTCCCTAAAAACCTGGATTTCACCCCAACATTCAGTACCTAAAAACGTGGATTTCACCCCAAAATTCAGTCCCTAATAAACCTGGAATTCACCCCGAAAATTCAGCCGGCAAGCGTTATCCGGCCTCGGGGGGCAAACAGCGGGGCTGGCCCGTGATCCATCCCTGCGGGAAGGGTTATCCGGCCTCGGGGCTGCCCAGGAGGAATGAGGGAATGCGGGCACTTGGGACACATGCCGGCGGGGACAGGCACCGGGCAGGGGACACAGGGACAAGCAGCGGGGACGGGCACCGGGGGGACAGAGGGACGCGCACCGGGGACACACACGCGCACCGGGGACACCCGCGCTGCTCCCCCCTCAGGGCCCCGCGCGGCTCCCCCGGCGCCCCGACTCACGGCGTGGCTCAGGGCCGGGCCCCGCGGCGCTGCA